>JADANN010000420.1:1200000-1555000 GCA_018806985.1 Angiostrongylus vasorum
GGCAGTAGGCAAAAAAGGTTAAAATAGCTGACACCGTTAGACCATGACTTTATTTATATTTCAAAAACGGACTCAGGATTTATGGCAATCTGATCAGTATGGCCTTCAGGTTCATGCAAACTTGACAGGCTTGGAGCATGGTCTCCTTCATCAATGGTAGAATCACCAACTTCGTCTGAACAAACAATACATACTCAAACCGAAACAAGAACTTCAGAAAATTTAGATTACCATCATAACCAGCGAACAATTCTGGTGCTTCTCCACCATTCTCTCCCACCTTCTCATTTTGTTGGATACCAATCGATTTTGAAAGCTTCATAGTTCTATCAAGCAACTGCTGTGCTCTTGCTGATAGCTAAAATGTGCTATCAAAGGTTGATACTACAATATTAAAAAAACAGCAACTCAACATTAATAATGTAGTAATAGGTCACTTATTTACATGATTCTTTTAGAACAACCGCAACGACGCTGAATTTCCTACAATTTCGATAAGGAAAGACGCCTAATTCTTCGTAGCAATACGCACTGAACCTGATCCGTTCGGTGCACAATGTTGGCCTTCCAGAGTGAACACGCACTCAAGATGAGTATTTAGCACTGTACTTTGAATTCTCCTAGGACTTTTTGCTCCATATTTTAGATTTACTTAGTATTCTTTATGCAACTTTCGAAATTTTTCGGATATTTCCACTTCTTTACAAAGCAAAAACATGTCCGTCATCCAGTTGCGCCTTCATAGTCCTTGGATGGCATATGTCATAAAAGAATTTCGAGTATATTTCCGTACTTTTTAGATGTTCCCCCATATATGCAGTGACTAAAATAGAATGGGACGAGAAAATAGAACGAGCAATGAAAGAAGCAGATAGAAGTGAGAATAAGCAGCAGACTAAGACCGCTCTTAATAGGAACTGTTAGATCGCCACGGTGAAGGTTTACCGGAGCTCTCATACAATTTTTGGTGAAAAAAAGTCGTTGGATTCCATATTGCACTAAGAATCAGACATGAACAGCTGTTGGCTCACCTTGATTTTGTAGATAATGCGAGCTACAACGAACAACACGAGCTATATAAAGCCGGTTCAGTTTTTTTTCAATTTTTTAAAAAAAAAGCAAAATATGCAGATGTTGCAAAATTGCCTGCATTGACGCCTCCCCTTCGTTTCAGTAGCATTCCCTCCATATATCCCACATCAAAAGCGCAAATATTGGATCTGCTTATTCGAATTGTGTAAAGAAGACGATTACAGAGAATTATGATGCATATGGATCCTATACCCAAATCATTAGACCTCAAACTATTAAAATCTACAAACAGGAGAAACTTCTCGTGTGCACGAGCGACCAGATGGTGTTCTATTCCACATGTATAGGGAACATCAGCACTTAGTACGAGCACTTCTCCTTCTCCATGTGATAATTATGACTTCTTGTGTTCATAGTTGAGGTCTATGCGATTTTAATTAAACTAGCCACAGACATGTTCGATGTACTTATGGACGATCTATTGTTAGAATGGAAAAGGAATAGTTGGGGTTCAGCTCGAAGATTATTCAAAAAAATAGGAAGCATTCATATCTGGTTTTAATAATTGCCAGAAATGGTGGAGAATTTACGTAGAAAAAAAGTAGGTTGAGTTTAACCTGTAGTGCTTCCAAATACACACCGCGCAAATCTATACAAATGCGGTGTGACTGTTGACTCGGGACTCGTGCCCAATTTCGATGTGCAAATCTAGCAGAGATATATTAACGAGCCTCCTCAGCAGCAACACTTTCTAGTAACTCTATTTGTATAGCAAGCAGAAAAAAATGACTCGGCAAGGCGAAGGAACTCATCCCAAACGATTTTTTCTTTTAATTTTAGTAAAAAGAAAACTGTTGTCCCCTGGACTATTTTCGGTGCATCGATGGTAGAGAAGCTATTGATTTAGCACAAAAAGAAAAAATAGATAAAAGGTAATATAAACGGCAAAGAAATCTCCAAGAAAGTCCATTAAAAAACAACGCGCAATGTTCAAATTACTATCCCTACCCATATTGGAATTTGTGGCACATTATTAAAAAATAAGCTAACAATCTTTTCAATTCTAAAGAAATGTTACATTCAGTCTTCCAGATATTCCAACTTTCCTACTGATCTCTTTGCATAGTTTCTTTGAAAGATTACAGATGCATCAAATGCTTTTTTCTCAAGAAACTCAAACAGAGTGTTATACAAACACAATGATGCTGAGATATTTGCAGCAAAACTATTACTCCCAAAACTCTTACTTAAGTAGACTGTTTTATCACCACTTCTTCCAAAAAAAATTCAACCACTAACTTCTGCCGATGAAAAGAAATTGCTTCCAACTCGCACCTTTTTAGGATTTCTCGTTCTCAGCCGTCCTCCAACTCCAGTTTCCACATCGGAGGTGTGGCGAACATCAATATGTTGATCCTCTTTAAGTGAATCAGAGCTGGAATATACCTTTCGCTCATTCTATTACCATTAAAATAGAGGCAACTATAACCAAAACGATGCTAAGATATTTGCAAAACTCCGAACCGCAAGTGTTAAATGCAACTATACTTGACAGCAAAACAAGTTTTGATGAGGACTTTTCAGCTTCTGATTTCAAAATTTCTGTTTCACATACAATTTAGAGTCTCCTTAATGGTAATTAATTTGCTAAATTAACCAGATGAGGAACTCCTTTCTGCACTTCGTTTTTATGGAAAGAAATCCTTCACCTAATATTTACTCCACCTTCAATTTCACACGAGGAGGATTCACTGGAAGATCCAATAACCACATCAATCGATCCGTTTTTCCCGTTCACCTCAGCATTAGCAGCTTTCTGAACACGGTTTAAGTATCCCAAAAAATACGAGATGAAGAGACACGGCTATAGATGAAAAAGTGTACCTGTTTTCTACCTCGTTTTTTGTAAACAACTTTGATATCCTTATCTCTCTCCTTTTTCGTTTGTTTGGCTAATGCTTCCTTCTCAATTTCCTTTTGAATGTCTGCTGCTCTATCATAAAGGTCATCATCTAGCAGTGCCGGTTTGCTCAGCACCTCCAAAAATACAACATAAAAATTACTTTGAACAACATTAAATTCAACAAGAAAACTCGAAAACTGACTTCTTTCAACTTTGCCCAATTCGTTCTCTCTTCACGATTAAATTTGCTTTTCAATTCACTCCGCGCTCGTGTGGGAAAGAATTCATGCATCAAACCAAAATCAGGACCAGTGCAGCGAAGGATTTCTGAATAACTATTGAACATTCATTCTTTAGGCGCTGTTCTTCCATTAAATTAGTGATGACAGCGGCGGGTTTCTTCACGACTAAAGCAAGTTGTGTTTTCCACAAATCTCCATTACAGAGATCCCCAGCCGGTTAGCTGCAAGATTTAACAGCAGCCCAGAAACATTCGGGTGTTCGTAAAACGGGCTGAAATGTGTTTCAACAACTGGATGAGAATTAGGTTTATAAACCAAGCTATCCAATCCGTTGGTCCATCTACATAAGTAAAGCGATACATTAGTAAGCTATTTCAAACGATTGTGTACACCAGATTTGCATTCAATCACGTCTACGATGCTATGAAAGGAGTTGAATGCATGTTATTCTATCCATTAGTCCCTTATAATGTTATTCCTCCTTTTTTGGACCGTCCACGTAAAGTTCGTCGCTTACGTGATAGAGTCCTTCCACGTTACCGCTCTCCACACAAGCGCATCGAACGACTTCGATATGTGAGCCACTTCAAACTCCTCATGCAACAAGAAGAAGCAGTAAGCATGCATCCCTTGTCGTCTTAGCAGCTTATAGTTCTCTTAAAAGAGCGCCTGAACTGCTCAATCTTTAGATGGTCTGGGAAGTATTTCGCATAAATGAGAGCGTCAGCAACGGGACAGCGACTGGCACCAAACCTTGCCATTGTCTTTATGTCTATGGTGGAAACTCCATACAAATCTCTGCCCATTATTCTACTGTAGATACATAAATGATACATACAAATCTCTGCCCATTATTCTACTGTAGATAGATAAATGAACAAGACTACGAAGAACAAGAATACGAAGAATTACATAAATGACTGTTTTTGTCATCTGCCCCACATAAAAGGAGATGGAGAAAAGTTCTAAGTTATTGAATAAACAGTAACAGCACATTAAGTTTACTATAGAAAAACCGAAAAGACTGGTTCCCACTTTTGAACGTTCAAATTAACTTATCCGAAAAAGGCTACACCGTCAAGTAATACCGAAAGCCAAATAACAAAACATACTGGTTTATCGCCTTCCTCTCACCCTTCAAACACAAAGAGGGCGTTCGTGTGAAGCATGCTCCGAACAGCCGTCAATGTGTGCATAGGAAGAAAGCATAAGAGGAATCCCTGCATTTGGTACGAAAAAAATATCCGTTTCTAATAGCTATGAAACGGTAGTTCCTTGTCATGGGCTTAGAGGAAAAACCATGCCTCCAAGGTATATTTCTAACGAGAAAAGGTCCCATTTACTCCCCACTTCATTTATAACGAAGTAAGCGAAGCCATAAAATGTTGCTTAAGGACTAGTCTAGAGAAATCAGTAGCAATGATTGAAGCAGCACCGAACACTCGTCCATTTACAACGCAAAAGTCCATAATATGCCCTCAGGGTAGAGATAGGGACTGCATCAGCACGTGTACTGTTTATATGACCACCTGTAAAACGTACGGAGACAAATAAGTTGGTGAACCGGGTTAGACCACTGTGCTTCCGTAGAAAAAACGATAAAGCTCTTGGAGTTGATCTATCCCTGAGGGATGCGCCCATGCATTCGACTTCATTAAGTATCGTTGGAGGTGACTGAATGCATATCTGGCCTTTACAGTGACTCGCGGTGGCCTACCGATGTATCGGGTCAGTGCTGCTATCCTCCCAGGCAAGTCTGGCACCAATTTGCCGACTTCGGAGGGATGGAAGGCTTGGTGACATGGGCACGGGGATCGATTCCACTTGTGTGTCGCACTGGTGCCCCCTACCACTGCATGACACGCGCCCTTGTGTTTTGTGCTTCCGTATAAAAAAAAACCTAGTTGCTGAACTTAGACCAGATACAATTACAAGGATGTTAAGATATGAGCAAAACTCGGAACCTCAGTTGCGCTTCAAAGCCGATATTATTCTGACCGGGACTTGGGTGTTATCCACCGAACCAATCGAGGCTCTCGCTTCCGTTTTCATTCAGCCACTTTTTTACTCTGTCGATGCAATCAGCAATCAGACATCAAAGGGAATGACCTGGGAGCACAAATCAGCACTGAATCCAGTTAATCTGAAGCTAGGGGTCAGGTATCACAATGGTAGCGATGCCGATCACCACGATGCTGGTTCGATCCCGCTCCGAGCTCACCGTGCCTCTAATCCTTCCGCAATCGGAGAATTTGTATCCGACTTGTCTGGAAGGAGTTCGCTCTTTAAAATGCAAGTGGGAACGCTCTAGCCCGGCTACCTCAAGACTCCAGAATCGACACGACCAGCATTCAACGACATTCATGAAGAAACGAAAATCCTCAAGCAGCAGCCGAAACTAGATGTAAAAAGATGGAAGACCTTCGTGGATTATGGATACGTGGAAACGAATCAAATGCGAGAAGTGCTGGAGTCCGCAGAGTACATGTGAACGACGCGATCGTGTAAAAAATCTGCAGCTATAGTCGAAATCATGTGTTAATTCTTATTTGCAGCCTATTCTTTTTTCAGAGGAGGGTACTGCGTGAAATACAAATACAAGGATAATAAGATTTGAATGAAGCTTAGAAACTTAGTTGAACTTCTAACAAGACATTCCACTAAGTGTACATAGACATACATAGACAAAAAAGGAAAACATTTTGAAATAAATGTCATCACCCCACACAAGAATCCGAAACATCAACGCGTAAAACCATTCAACCATTGTGGACAAATCAACCACAATAATGCTGCGATATTTGCAAAATTCCGGACGGCAGGGGTGTCTGAGCTGATAATTGAACACGCTATTACCCTTCGCAGAGCTAACGTGTTCACCACCACACCATGTAGGTCCTTTGTTTGGCCTTTCTCTCATCTAGTTTTCTATCTACTAGTGCCATTTGCGAGCGCGATTTGGGCTCCCCAGATCAATTCCACTGACTGGTAATTGCTGATGCCACTGATAGATAGTAAAGCAGTTGAGAGAAAGGCGAAACTAAAGACGAGTATGGCGTGGTGGTGAACGCGTTAGCCTCCGAAAATAGCATGCTAAATCCACATCGCAGACACCTGCCGTCACCTGAGTTTTGCAAATATCTCAGCATTTTTGGTGGTTGGTTTGGCACAGTACCCTGCCATGAAGATTGCGGTACGCAGTAAGTTGAAAAGGTCAACATTGTGGATAAATTCCAAGAATCCAAAAATGAACCTCTCGTGGTTTTCTTGCTGAGAATATGGAGGTAATTGACACCTTCGCAGCCTTTGAAGACGAAATCCACCGATACATTTGCGAAAATTGTATTGAATAAACCTTGTTTTTTATAACCTTATATCCGCTTAAGAACTAAACAATGACTCAAATACCACCAGAATACAAGAGACCACTCTGTCTCACACTGATGTCAAGAAGCTTTCATCTCAGTTCAGCCAAAAGCATTCATAGAAGTCATGGCGTCCCTACTCAATATTTAAAGATTCTTCGTATGTTATACAAGGATTTTAACAACCAATCTCCATTCTATAACGATATTAACATCGACGTAAAGAGCGAGGTTCAGCAAGGCGATACCTCTTCCCAAAATTACTGACTGCACTGCGAGAACGTCAATCGAAAATTGCAATGGACAACTGGAGTGAAAATCGACGCCAGCAATTAGATCGCTTTCGCTTTCCTGACAATACCATCTCGCCAAAGCTGTTTCCTGGCGTATTCCAGGAGATAATAAAGGAACTCGACCGGTAAAAGAACGATATACATAACGACAGAAAATTTCTGCAAAATACTTTTGCTCATGAGATCTTTTCTAGGTGCATTAATGAAGCATAGAGGATGCTATGCACACAGAGCTCAAAGAAGTGTGACAAAGGATAGGAGTACCCACAAACAGGAAGAAAATCAAGTTCATTTAAAACACATGGTGCGAACGTTAACGAATCGAATTGGATGGTTCCCTGATTAGCGAGTTCACCTTGTGCCCCCTACCTTTGGCGTTCAATGAAAATGAAGAATAAAAATTAAAAGATATTACAGAGAAGAGCAGAATGGGCTGAATTCGCCTCCGAGAGAAGACCAACTAACGAACCCGTAACTTCACGCTCACCTTTGCAACTCTGTTCTGTTATGCAGCCAAGTTCTTATTTCAACCAAAGTAAAAATCTTGCATTCCATCTAGCGTTTAGATGATGTCCTTTGAAACATAATCAGAACACACAGCGGTACGCTGGACTCCTCTGTTCAAGAGACAATCGAAAACATCGGAACCAAAGGAAACTGAATATCGATAGCGAAACATAGATCGCCCTCTCATAGACTGAGAACAACATACGACAGAGAGGCGAAAATGTCAGCGAAGTGGATTACAACAGGATACAAGCGTCTGGGGGCGACTACGTAGCCGACAGGCGGACGTGTTTGTAACACGAAACGCATTCACAGTTAACTCGCTGGGCTTTGCCAAGTCACAGATTTACATAGGTAGTTTTACGGAACTATGTGTCGAAAATTTTCTTAGCTCGGACTAGCCCTACTTTTACTTTCTTTTCAGATTCCAAAAGTATTGATTGAATGACTTTAAAAAAAATCACACTAGTATCCGCGCCGCGTTCGGAGGCAACATTCTGTCGTGCTGGTACATAGTGGGCATAAAAGTTCATTGTAAAACGAAACACTCACCATAGAATAGCTCTGTCTCCTTTTCTGTCCATACAGTACCCTTGCGCCATAATCGATTACGGAATGACAACGATGTAACCTTTCGTGAAATTCTATCCTAAAAAAACAATTTTTAAGAATTAAGGAACAATGATTTTGATTAGTGCAAATCGTTTAAAAAAAAGAAGGCATTAATTCCACAAAGAGGTGATGAATTTACTACATCCAGTTTTCAAAAAATGAAGACATGAATAATCGGAATAAAATGTGTCACAACCAGAGTTACAATATTATCCTCCACTGGTTCGCCGCCTAAATGTTGCTAACACGATGCCTTATGTTGAACTGTGATGCCCGACATGGGCGTACTCTACAGCACGGTCATCTAAGTTGATAAATACCATGTTTTCTTCCCAATACTCAGGAGTGAACTTATGGCACAGCAGAACCGAAAGAGCTAAATATCTCAAAAGAAAACAGTGAAAATAATGAGCCCTATCCAAAATAAGACAACATTTATGTTCTTCAGTAAGTAGAACCTATCGCACAGCTCTGATGTGTGGTAAGCACGAATACTGTCTTACACTTGCTCTTTTGAATGATTCCATGATTGATACAGTCGAAACAATGATACATGATTATCGATATGTGGCGGCAACTCTGATAACTAGAGTACTTAAGAATGTGAGACCTTCACAGTACTCAAGGCATCCTGAAGGAAGGAATCCCACGCGTACTACTGTTCTACTGTCTGAAGAACTTGTTCCATCATCACTATATTTTGTAGAAAACATACAAACAAATGGACTCCAACCAATCATAAAGTCTATTATGCTTCTCAACAGTGTTCACATACCATCGAGAAAGCTGTTAATGATCCGATATCAGAAGTGAAACAAGAAGCAAATGAACGAGTGTATATCGTATCTATCCCCATTTTCACTTTCAAGACAAGAAAGGAGGCTCCCACCATTAAACTGCTTTGTACATGAGTACAAAGCATGTTTGTAGATGGAGAAAAAAAAACACGATCCAAGCTAGTAAACTCACGTCATCTATGGTCTCCCAAATGGAATCACTAGTTGTCTCAGCTACAACCAAGCTGTCTTCGTCGATCACCAAACGTCCATCGGGTCCAATTTTTACCTTTACATTAACTATATGAACTCCATCAAGACCATTTTACTCGCAATAATAGACTTGCCATAAAGAAAATATTGTCATACCTGTGGTGCCGCAACCTTGTTCGGAGTACTAGCGGTTCTAGAATGAGTTGACGTTTCTTCCCCAATTATGGACTCATTGTCAGCCCGGTGGCGAGACATACCCTTTTCCTTCTTCGGGTTCCAATATACCATATCGATCATTCGCATTTTTTTCGTATCTAATTCTTCATCTCCGGTAAACTTCCTTCTTCGCTTAGTACTAAACAGTGAATAAACTGGAAATCTACGTTCAGAATCGTCTATTTCTAGATGAAGAACTACCTGTGAAGGTTGCTACTACATGTAGCGGAATCATTTTCTCCAGTTTTAACGGGACTACTGAAAAAGTGCTAAGTGATATAGATTAAAAATACACAGAATTGAAACAAGTTGGATGACATAATGGCTAAAAAAGAAAAAATTGATTTGCCTTGTTCCTTTCCTCAGCGCATTTTGATCAATACACGCATTTCCTTTGTGTTCTTGAGCAAGTGCAAACTGCGTCGACGAACAGGAGATATGTACAATTCGTGGTGGAGAAACTGCTAAAAAGTTGTAAAAAATTGAGGACTACACTACATTTATGTTTTCTGCGGTTTCATCTACAGTTTAAAAGAACGACCAAACCATATTTTCTTGGTAATAGAATCGTTTTTTGATATTTGTTTTTGCTCATTTCACCACAATCCCTTCAAAAAATCGTAACCAACGATGCTTCTAACTAGATGTTATGCACATTTCTCAAAAGCTCAAAATAAGACAAATATAGTACCAGCGCTTGTGGCGCAGCGGTCGGAGGTGTCCTGCGACACACACGTCGAATCGATCCCCCAAGCCCATGGCCCACCAAGCGTTCCTTCCCTCCGGTGTCGGCAAGTTGGTACCAGACTTGCCTGGGAGGATAGCACAATGACTCCTGCTAGCTCGATACATCGGTAGGCTAGCAGGAGTCATTGTAAAGGCCAGACGAGCATTCAGTCACCTCCAAACGATACTTAATGAAGTAGAATGCACCGCGTATCCCTACGGGATTGATCAACGCCAGCAGCCTCATCCTTTCTTTGTTTTATAAATCGCCAATGCAGAAACTATATGGAAACCCAAAACAATCCCTTTGTTTAAAATTCCAGTCGACTGTAATATTCCATGGACTTCTCATCGTTATACTTCAGCAATGTCCAACAACAAAAAATGATATTCGCACCATTAATAAGCTCTCAATTTTTGTAGAGACCTCTCTGAGGACAAAAAAACAGGTACATGGCCATTCGTCAAAGACGAAAATCCATGGTGAGATGTAGGGAATTCAAGCAAAACAACCATAGAGACCATAAGGGTTTACCAATACTAGTAGTGGATTCAGCAGTATGAACCAGCATTGTGTGATCTGGATCACTAGTGGATTCATGATGTGTTCTAGCATGAGTGTTTTCCGAATGTTGACGTGTAGGTGAAGGTTTGGATTCCTTTTCACTACGTTCACTTCCAAGTTTCGATCCTCTGGCTATGTTGGGTTTCACCTGTATACGTCCACGTCTAGTAAGTCGCATGTCGGAATGTTCACTTGTAGATGAAGGAGGCTCCGAATCCTTTTCTCTGGATTCATTTCCCAGTTCTGATCCTTTTGCTAGGTTAACATTTGTCCGGCTGCGTCTCGTAAGCATGCTAAAAAAAACGGCTAGAAAAAAATCATTCTTATTAACGAGAACGATGACGTTTCTCAGGATGTGAAACCTGAAGACGTCCAAAAAAATAAGTAATTCATCAAATAGTTACTCCAACACCAACATTTATCTCCCTATTGAATACGTGAATACATCATTCAAACCGCTAGGATGAATAAGCACGACATGGATTACATTAAGAACAAATATAACCCTCCTCCACCCGTGTACAAACCCCCCGTCATGTAGAGTCCGTCAACATTCCACCCCTGAATAACCGGAAAGTCGTTTTAACCAGGTCATCCAGATAGATCATCGCATATCTCCCTTTTTGGTACGAAGACTACCACTGATGCTTCTGTATACTGGCTCCATTTCGAAGAAAAAAGAACCTGTCACAACAAACTGGATGACAACCTACAATGGAATATGTTTGCTGAAACTCACAGTCCGTAAACGACTGAATTTATACCATGGGTGAAGTTTAGACCGATTAGCAACCTTAGCTAACTACCGTACTTTAGAAGTACAGAAGAAATTTAAGGCACTAGAGAACCCAGGAAAAAATAACGTGACGAATTCCATAAAAGGATAAGGGACAAATCTCTCGATGCTGATCGATCCCTGAGGGATACGCCATGCATTCGACTTCATTAAGCATCGTTGGAGGTGGTTGGATGCATATTTGGCATTTACAATGACTCGCGTTGGCCTACCGATGTAACGAGCCAGTGCTGCTATCCTCCCAGACAGGTATGGTAGCAATTTGCTGACCCTGGAGAGATGCAAGGCTTGGTGAGCCTGAGGTGTAGGGTTCGATGCCACGTGTATTGTACGGCGCCTCCAACTACTGCACCACACGAGCTTTTTGAGGTATAAACAAAGAAAAGAAGGATAGGTATCATAGCATATCACAATAAAACAAACACTACGTTGCAGCAACTAAGTCTTCTCTGAAATCGAAATCGGATTACGTCCGATATCATCGGTCCGTAATTCGGAATAACAAAGATACAGTAATCTCTGAAGACTTTTTCTTGTCGAAGCACGAAGCTTTTTGGAAAAGCTGCATAGTGTCTGGCTTTTTGATTGATTACGATTTAACTGCAGCTAACGTCGTACGTTGGTTTGGTCTTTGCAGTAGTCGCAGTTATACTATTGACAGTTATCAACTTTGCATATTAGTGATTTTAACTGCCAGCTAATAACGACGCTGACTGCTGCAGGATGCATTGTCCAGAGAACAACAACTTAGATACTTGCATGGCCTGTCTTCGCTGGTTGTGCGGACGTCAACATAATTTCCATTTTCTCGGTGTTTTGCTGGTTTAGCCACTGTGGTACGCTGGAGTCCCGAGGTCAGCCTAAACAAAGTCTGCCCCATGTCGACGCCACCACAGGGCAGTCGTAGCCCTTGTGGATCAGAGGGAGATTCGCCATCATACGACTAGTTTGATATCAGGGCGGTGGTGGATCCTAATATTGGCTTACTCTTAGCTAGGGCTTGCTGATGGAAACGCTGAATTCCTTATCAGCCCGGCAAACCATGCCAGGGGATGAATCCTCCCGCTGTACATCGCAGCCTGACACCCAAGAACACCTCCCATCCATGATGAGGCCGTAAACCGTTGGAAGGGGAAAAAACAAATGGTCACCAACGGACAACTATTCAATCAATGACGGTCCTAGATAAAAGAGTGCTGCTGAATGAGGAAAGTTCATTGGACCGGTGCTCCATTCCAGAAGATCCGTTTCAATCGGATTACGAAGACCCACATATGGCAAGAACGAACGACTATGTACAATCGACTCGGACCATTGAGGCTTAGAAGAAGGCGAAACGGCACCGAAACGTTAGCCGAATAGAAATTTCATCATCGTCAGCTATTCAATGAAAAGAAGAACAGTTCGCGAATTAAATCCAGCTACTTTATATCCTAAAATGTTTGGATGATCCCCATGCTCTTACAATGTTCTGTTATGATTTAATGGCAGTATCTGTAGTTATCAGGAATCCCAGATGGCGCACTTACCAATAATTACAAGCCCGTTTAACAAGCTACATTGTAACTTACCCTTTGGTACAAAACGCTTATAGAATTTATGGTCCTGCCTAGAATTTCTGCATGCTGTCCGTAATTACAGAACTGTTTTTGACACCAACTTGGGGAGTAATTGTGGGATACAGGTAGGCTTTAAGCTGTAAGTCCTTCGTTCCGTGTTCGTTGTTTCCCATTTTGTGTTAGAAGCAGATATTTTGTTAACCTTATCCTAATTAACATTACGTACTCATCAACGTTCGGATTTTTTACGTAAGGGTTAAGTGCAGTCCGTACCTCTATAGGCGTTACCTCATCACCTTTTCCAAGATGCATTCAGTTTAAGCCTTCTTTGTTATTTTACCTCCTATCAATCTAAATCCTTCCAACGGTTTACCGCCTATTCTTGGCTGGGTGTTCTTGGGTGTAGAGCTGCGATATACACCAAGGGATTCATTATCCTAACAGGGCCTCCGAAGCTGAGAAAGAGTCCGACGTTTCCATCCAGAATCCCAGCTAAGGGTAAACTAATACCAAGATCTACCACCGTCCTGGTATCAGACTAATCGCATGGTGGTAAATCTCCTTCTGATCCGCAAGGGCTGTGACTGCCTGTGGTGGTGTCGACCTGGGGCAGACTTTTGTTGGGCTGACGTCGGGACTCCCAGAGAACCACAATGGCTAAAGCAGCAAAACTCCGCAGAAAGGAAAATTATGCTGGGGCCCGCACAGCAAGTGAAGACGGGCCATCCAAGTATTAACCCAAATTTTCGGTGGAGAAGACACGCAGTGCATTCTTCTCGTTATTGTATGGAATGTAGCACAGTTTTTTTTCCATCGGTACACTTATATCAAAAGTGGTTTGGTACATCCTTGTCGTATGGCACGCGAGCAAGTCGTCTCGAGTTCAGCCATGTGAATCGTAAAAGTTTTGAATTGTGATCTTCCCCACTAGCTGGTATTAGTAGTTCTTCACTAGGAAATTTCAGTAATTTTAGACTTCTTTTTATGACTCCGTCATTAATTGAAGTTGTAGGATCTGCACTTTCTCGATCATATTTAAATCCTTTTAGATTCCTATTTCCTTT
Source organism: Angiostrongylus vasorum (assembly GCA_018806985.1). Lineage (NCBI taxonomy): Eukaryota > Metazoa > Nematoda > Chromadorea > Rhabditida > Metastrongylidae > Angiostrongylus > Angiostrongylus vasorum. The sequence continues at coordinate 1,213,870 of JADANN010000420.1, forward strand.
CCCGCTCTTCGGTTCTTTCTTTTCTTGTTTTCTTTTTTCCCTTAACAAGTTGTAATCACTGGGAATTCATAGTTTGGTCTTGATAGAGCTAATAGAGCTTGACGCTAATGGAGCGGACTCGATTTACGTTTCCTATAGAAAATGACCTAGCAGTCTTTATGCGTATCCATGAAACAGTCGCAGTGGTTAGATTGCTGCTGGAGCAAGTGATATTCTCATTTTTCTCCTGCTGTTTTGCTATGTTTGCGAGACAAAAGTTGTTGTTTGTGTTCCTTTTTTCAGAACATTTGCACTGGTACGACTGTCCACTCGTATCGCGCACTAGGCCCCGTTTACTTGAAGGAAATCGAAGGCAACACTCTGCTTCAGCCTCTTTATTTTCTTGTTGTTTTTTCGGAAAATCGTGCTACGGGTAGTTCTCTCTGCTATATCGTTGCAGCACTTTGTAACGTATAGTGAAGTGTTTAGAGGTGCTCTGCAGTACGCACGTGGACCTTACTTTAATGAGGGCGCCTGGATTACCAATGCTTCCATCTCTCCGGGGTTACCAGAGTGGAACTAGACTTCTTCCGGAAGGTAGCAGTACTGAATCAATACATCGATAGGTCACCGTAAGTGGTTGTATAGGCTAGATATGCATTCGTTCACCTCTGCGATACTTACAACTAAAGTCGAATACACGGCGCATACTTTGGGGATTGGTAAACGCTTAGAACTGTATCCTTTCATCGTCGGCTCTAAGTGACTTCCTGATCACCATGGGTGTTCTCTTGAGTTGGAAGAGTTGAACCTTAGTCAGTAATCTGATTGCAGTACACACTCGAGCACTCTCCCACATATTCATAGGTATGAAGGTATGACTACGTGTGTATAGAAGGTATTAGTGGATCGCACCTGAGATAAAGGGCCCGAATTAATCTGGGTGCCATTGCAAATACTTGGCCACTTCGGGTTCTTGTTTAAGCTTCGCCTGTTAGGGAGAATCCACTTAACCCCACTTCTGCTGATATCCCTCCCTCGAATCAGGTTCGTGGTTATGCTGTTTTTTCTTTGTTTTACGTGACCCCGAACCACGTATATTGTACGGATCCCAGAACCTTTTCCATTCGACTTGCTTTCCTCACATCCATCTTCCAACAGAGTTTTCAGATTTACGTGTGCATTCGGCTCCTGCTTGAGGATGTTTGCTTTTTCATTATGTATATCATCGGTTCTGGTCGAGTCGGTTTTCCGTGGAATCATGGCCATTCTAGGGTGTTCCAAGGTCCTCACCAAAAGCAGTCACCGACCTTTATCGACAAGGAGCTGAAAGAATCATTGCTGTTCTATTATTCCATTGTGCTTCCACAACATTGTGTTATAAATATTCCTTGATAACAAAGTCCTGGATGCATTACTTTTTGCCCATAATATATCATTTTCTACTGGTTTCGTATTGTTAGACTTGGTTTAAAGTTGTACATGACGTTAAGTACTTAGTATTGATTTCTTCAGGAACTTATGAGACCTTTATCGTTGAAAGGTCACGATCGTGCTTTAACCCGTGTACGATTTAATAGAGAAGGGGATTTGTTGATTTCTGCAGCGAAGAACAAGCAGCCGTGCCTGTGGTATACGGAGAATGGAGAACGGATTGGTAGGTGCTCTTGTGTGTTTTCTATTGGCGCGGAATTGTTTTGCTTTTGAGTGCCGGCTTGGAAATGTGTGCTTTCTACCATTTTACAGAGGCATCAGATTTAAATTTGATTCGTTTGAAGATCTGCCATTGATTAGAATAACCTGTTTTATTTTGTATTTTGTTGTTCAGCAATGCAAATTTTAATTGTGGTACCCAAGTATGTCTCAGTCATAGTTTTCCGTCTGGGCATTGTTTGAAACATGACCTACTAAGCAATCTGTTCTCAAATTTTAATAGCGTCACCTGAAACGCACATAGACCGAAGGAATGATGCTGAAGTTTTCTGTTTAATGCAGCTGGATTTGTTTACAGAGTATAATGACTGTCTTGCTAACCAGAACTAATAATCCAAATTGTAGGTAGTTATTAACCATGAAATAAACCATGCGATGGTTTCACCACTTTCTCTTCACTTTCCTGGTCTTGGAGTCGTCGGCAGCTTGATTTTTTTCTTTACAAATGTTAGTTAAACCAGAAATAATTCTCACATATTCCGTTCTAGGCACCTATGATGGTCATAATGGAGTGGTGTGGGATGTGGACGTGTCTTGGGACACTACGCGACTTGGAACGGCGTCAGGAGACAACTCAGTCAAAGTATTTTTCAGCATGTTATTTTTTCTGATATTATTGAGTTCATTCTAATTTAATGAAGTGTTTCTATTTTAGTTTTGGGACTGTGAGACCGGAGTGGTGCTTAATACTATTAATACACCAACACCTGCAAAATCAGTCAACTTGTCCTATTCTGGTAGGCGTAATTCCTTATTGTTCTGGTACTGAATGCCACCAATGGTGAGCCTAACCTTTTGATATTATGTGTTCTTGGATTCTTTTTTTTTCAGGTCACTTGCTAGCCTACACCACTCAGAAGATGACTAAAAACCCATCAGTATTATGTATTGTCGACACACGAGACGACCAACAAATAACTGCCGACTGCCCCCTGTTTCGGACTCATTTTGAATTCGACAATTCCGCAACAACATGCGTGTTTAGTGGAGCTACTGATGTCGTGAGTTTTCCATCCATGCACTTTTCTAGATGACCTGTCTTTAAGATCTATGCAGCACCCGGCACTTCTTGCATTCTATCAGTTTCTTCGCATTCGTCATCCACAAAGGTTTTCCAACTTTTGCATATGGGTACAGCTGCTGCCTGAAGACTTCACTTTCATCATGAATATCGTTGAATGCTGGTCTAGTTGATTTTCCCTGGAGTGCTGAGATAGCTGGACTAGAGTTCCCAGACAAGTGTGCAACCAATTTCCCGATCCGACGAGGGATGAGAGGCTTGGTGGGCACTTGTGGCAAAAAATGTAAAACAATAGCATTTCGGTTTTTTTTTTTTGTGATAAATGTTTTCTACTTCTCACCGTGAAAATCATTAAGCCGTTTTGAACAAGTTTAAGAGACTTAGTTTTTTGAATTTGTGGTTTTCATGAGGAAAAATGTGTTAACGGTTTTAATGCAATAAGAGGCGATGACAAAAGTATACCACAATCGTTATAGGTGTTTCCTGGATCTATTTGGTTATCGTCACTTCGTTTTGTTCCAGTGGTTTCAATGTTTCCATTACAATACACCACATTGTAGGTCACTGTTGGATTCGAGAACGGTCACATTCTTCAGTACGATTTAAAAAACAATGAGGAGCCTTCCCAATCTAATGATAAGGCCCACAGGTATGCTATAACCGATCTGCAATTGTCGCCAGATGGCGCGTTTCTCATTTCGTCGTCCAAGGACAAAACTGCTGCATTGTTAGATGTGTACACCTTGGAGAACTTAAAGCAATATCGGCATGTTTAGTTTTTAATATTCCATGTAGCAATAACGGTCGTATAATTGGGTCGCACAATTTGTAAATTATGATTTTACAGGTCGGAACGACCAGTGAATTCTGCTTGCATCTCACCTATACGCGATCATGTTTGTCTTGGAGGAGGAGAAGATGCCATGCAAGTGACCCAAACAGCGGTATCTGCTGGTCATTTCGAGGCCAAACTCTACCATATGGTATTTGAAGAAGAATTCGCTAGATTCAAAGTGAGTAGGCTCGCATACACATGACATAAAACGACAAACACACAAGAAATCAAAGGGTTATGAAAGAGAGATGTACCCTTCAGTGACATGTAGAAACAGTGGTAGCACATAGGACGATTTTTCAGCGCGTACACCAAAAAACATGGTCGGGAAAGTCTTAGGTAATTGTGGGGCAATTTAGTTGCTTTTCCCACTATCCCTCTGTTTTTTTTCTTTATTCACTCCTTCATGGAGTGCTGTTGTGAGTTACGAATTTACTTTAGGGTCATTTTGGCCCTATTAATACCATGGCGTGGCATCCATCAGGAAACATTATTGCGACAGGTGGAGAAGATGGCTATGTGCGTGTTCAGGAATTTGATGACGACTACCTCGAATTTAAATACGACTATTAGTAAAGACCCGTTACCGTTCGTAATATCTGTTCGTCTATTCTGGTTTAACCTAAGCGTTTGTTTTCCTTAAAAATGACGATCGGAGCGGGTCTTAAATTGTCTCACCAGTTAGAAAACTGTAAGAGTTCAGTCTAGCAGCTTTGATAGATGCGTTCCTGGTCACCGGTGGAGCTACAAGTTGTTTCTTTTTAATAGGAAGTCCTTTCTATTGATTGGCTTCGATTGAGAACTTGCATGTTGGAATTTTTGGTGTGTACATTGCGTACTTTCACTTCGCAGAGTAAGTGGTGAGGTGTTATTTACCAATGCACAATGTGAAGGAGTATATGTCTTGATGAATAAAACCTTTGTCATTACATATAGGTGTGATAGAAGAAGAGTACATTGGAGGAATAATTTATACAAAGTAATATTTCAAAGAGTGTGCGGTAATGAAAAGACTGAGCATAAGGCACAAGCTGAGAATAGATGACCTTAGATAGTGTACAGAATTAGTATTTGGTCCCAAGAGAAGTCGTGTACTCGTTGTTAGTGCAACTCCTATTGCTATCTGAAATAAAGGAAGTATAATCACAATGAGGGAGAGTTATCTGCAAAATTCGAAACCTAGGCCATATATCTCAGCATCATTATGGTTGTATTTTACATAGCACCCTGCTATGAAGAAATAATAGGCAGTAAGAGAAAGTTAGACAATGGAGGTATATGTTTGTCACTTCTGACCTTTAAATGAAGTGTCTCTAAGTGGGAAAGTACTACTGTTGATGGTTTCGAGCAGTAATCATCGTTTGGAAACATGTGTAGGGAGCATATGATTTCGCAGGTGTAATTACAACGAAGCGGACTTTCACGCTGGTTCCAATATATTGATTTATAGGAGTTGTTTCAACTTTGGAAAATTGTTGCAGTTGTTTCGCAATATTTCACTCTACCCTCTAGATTATTTAAACCAATAGGGTGTGCGTAGCGCAGTGGTCGGAGGCGCCCTCCAGTACACATGGGATCGATCCCCGCGTCCCAGGCCCACTAAGCCCTCCGTTCCTCTGGGGTCAGTAAATTGGCACCAGACTTATCTGAGAGCATAGCAGCACTGGTTCGATACATCAGTAGGCCACCGCGAGTTAATGTATAGGCCAGATATGCATTCGGTCACCTCTATCGATGCTCGATGAAGTTGGATGCATGGCGCATCCCTCAGGGATTGATCAACGAGGGGAACCTTATCCTTTATTTATTGTTCCGAACAACTTTACTGAACTGTCGACTACACGACCGGTATCACCTGTTCTGCGATGATTGTCAAGTGATTCCGACGAGCACCAATGAACTAAGATCTCCATTTGTTCTTGTCAGGTGTAAGAGTGGTCGGTCCTGCTTTATCAAAGGTCTTAAACAGCGTCACATTTCTCCTCTAGCATCATAGTGAAGTCCAAGCATCGGGTCATGAAATTTCTGCTGTACGTTTGGCATCTTATGAAATTTAGTCCCATTACTGATGAAATGCTCCACATGTATAGAATGTTCTCAATGTCTTTATCCATTTTCCTAGTACTTTCTGTAAACTGCTTCATAGAAGTCAACTCGTTGCATAGTCTATGAGTCAACAGCTAGCTTATGCTCTTGGCTTACAGCTGGCCCGTAGTGTGCTTGCAAACTATTCACAGGTTAACACCTGCCGGATGAGTGTGAATTGCTCACGCCCATTGCAGTGCCAATTGCCTTTAGACGACGCATAGAGTGCCCGCAGCTTCCATCATTGCTTTTGTTTTAAATGAGGCCTTCTCTAACTCGATAAAAGCAAGGTGGGGCGGTCACTTGTATTCTTGGGATTCTTCATTGAGCAGATTGAGCGATCATGTTCGTGCCGTATTGAGATTCTTTCTTGCGAAACAACCCTAGTGATTTTCCGTTAATTAAGAACATTGCATTTATACAGTTAAAGTTTGAACAGTTCGGCACCTTGTCTGGAACACGAGGAAGGGCTACCAGTAGATTTTTTAGATGGTCGAAAGATCTAGGTGTTGCACCGTTGTTCATCAATGTAGTAGCTTGATGTCGAACTCTAGATGGGAGAATTCGTGGACAATCCTCTCTGATATGGTGGCATTTTAGACGTGTAGTCGAAGATGTGGTGCAAGTTTTGGACAATTTTCTCAATTGCCTCTTGGAAATAATGCCGATTCCGCTTTCAAGTGGTAGACGAACAACATAGTCTTATAATTTGCAGACTCCATACATATTCTATACATGGTGGCGGGGCTTCAGGAATTATGAGTTACCAACAAGGTCTTGTTCATCATAATAAATACATACAACCGCTCATTTTGTTCATTTCCTCTGCCAAACATTGGCGATGAAGTCGCCAACGTCTCAATCATTGCATGTTCCGAAGAACAGTTCTTCGCTATCACAAACGGCGTTTAATGGACGCTGCTTCCTCGTCTCGGCCTGTCTGCTGACATCATACTGAATATTCCTAGCCTGCATCGTCGGCTCCTAATTGGTGTGTGTACCTCAGTGGTTAAAGTTACTCTGTAATATACACGCCATCTTTGGATAGATCACGCGCTTCGGGGTTATCGAGCCTTCCATCCCTCTGGTGTCGGCAAATTGGTACCAGACTTGTCTGTGCGGATAGCAGCACTGACTTAATTCACCCGTAGTCCACCACAAGAACAGGGCAGATATGCATTCAATCAGTTCCAACGACACTTGATGAAGTCGTATCCATGGCGCATCCCTCAGGGAATGATAAACGCCAAACGCTTCATCCTTTTATCCTTTACCATCGGGTCCTCACTTTGTAGACCAAAAGCTGATGTGTAGGCGTCAATATGCGTCGCTCTGTATTGGTTTGTATGTGTGATAAGTGCATACTGTCACATAATGGTCCTTCTAGATTTATGCAGCCTAGAGTGAACATGAGATTCTTTCGAAGAACTTTGCGTAGTTGTCCTATCTAGCGCTGCCTTATCGGATGCTCTTTCGGGGTCAGGGAAATCAGACCCATTATTTTAACTTTTTTTTATGATTGATATCCACATAGGACTTGTACAGTCGAGGGATGAAGGCTGAGTGTTCTCAAGAATAACTCGTCCCGTTTCTCACTCTCTTACTTATTGGACGCGACTCCTAACCACCTCGCATGTACTTTGCAATTACGCAGTTGTAGGCTTTTTGAGCGACTTGGTGTGTAGAGCAGAAACTACATATACACTAGCACACCAAACTATGTATGCGTATGTTTACATGCACATACGAGGTATATTTCAAACGGGCACAGAAAAAAAGCAGAGCCCATTCCCTGAATCTGTCTCAAGACGACTAAGAAGCCGCTTTTGATCCATACTAAGCTCTTATCTGCCACCTTGCGAAACGTCACGTTGACGCTAACCTGCTGATGATTTCCCAGTGATGGGATCCGTGGGTATAACCTTTATTCCCTTTAATTAAGCTCTGTCGAACACCAATAAAGTTACTAGTGCGCATCAAAGCCATCCAGACTGTGCGGCTTGCTGGAGGCACATGAAAACCACTGTGCCTTTTGTTTCAGCCTCTAATTTTATCGTTTTGGGAGGAAGGATGCTATGAATACTTCCGAAGGATTTGATGTACGCATGGGACTTTCTTAGCTGAACTTTCCCAGATGGACCTTCTCATAGAGATATTGGACTTCCCTGCAATGGTGATGGATCCCTGATGAGCGAACTTCTACTTTATATCACACATTGATAACCAGCAAGGTCTTCTAGTCACAATGAGACCGTAAAGTACTGGGTGGACTGCTCATACACACGAAGAATAATCTTGGTATATAAGTTATCTTAGTGCAGTGGAAACATAAAACCGATAGTTTCCTGGCACCAACATGCTACAATCATATTTTTTTGAAACACAATACTGTCACTTCCCGGACATTATCCGATAGCTACGACAAGGTTACATTCTGAACAAAGAACGCTTAAAACAATAACTTACAAGTGGCAAATTTCCGGCTTCTTTTAAGTCGTATCCGGCACTGCCTTCAAGAAAGTGGAATGTCCAGTAGAGAAATAGCATCAGAAGAGTGCCTCCGACAATACTAATTGATGAAGCGATTCGCCACAAACGTACAGAAGGCAGTGGCTGTATGCATGTTATACCTGCGATTCCAATAGCAGGAACATACGTCCACCAGTATTTGTCATACTAGAGAACTCAAATTTACGCTAGTTTTACAAAAATGACAGATTTTTTGTACACGACCCGTCTCTATATCTTTTGGATCTCAACACTTGTTCCATTCCATTCGTCACTTCGCATCCATCACCCGCGGAGACTTGTGAACATTTCGCGTATGGATTCGGCTGCTGGTTGAGGATTTTCCCCCTCTTCATAAATGTCGTTGGATGCTGGTCGACCCGATTTCCTCTGGAGTGCTGGGATAGCCGGAGTAGAGAGTTCCCACTTGGGATGCAGGAAGTGAACGGTTTCCTAAACAAGTCTGGTACCAATTTTCCGACTTCAGAAGGATGATGTACTTGATGAGCTTAGGATAATGGTCCATTCAGCACAATACTCGCGATGAACAGCATCACTACCACTGCATTACTCCCTCCCCAAATTGATAAATTGAGCTCTAAAATTTGTTTAGGCATCCCGATCCCGTGCATCAAGATAATCAAGCTCTCCATCTCTCCGAAGTCGGAGAATTGGTAAAAGACTTGTCTGGGAAGATGAAAACACCGATTTGATACATCAGTGGGCCTGTATAAGTTATTTTATATGACAAATATGTCATTCAATCATCTCTGCACTGGTATGGATGGAGTTGAATTCATGGCAGATCCCTCAGGTACTGATCAACGCCGAACGCTTTATCATCTCACCCTTAATATATTTACACTGTTGATATACGCTCGTGATATGTAATTGATTCTACAATAATCACACACGTGTTAAATTGACAACGATTCAGAATCGTATGGATAGGTTTGCTGTAATCTCTATGTTCTCATAGATAAGCCACACTACTGTTAGCAACGGTAATCTGGTACTTTGTCTTACCTGATACTGATAGACAGCATAAACAATAAGCGCTAACGAAGGGAGTGCAGTTGCAATAGTTGCCATGATTTATACCTAATTGGTATCGTTTACGATCTGAAGGAGACGGGTTGAGAGGTTGACTATTGGGAAACACTGTTATCTAATCAATGGTCTGTCACGGTGAACCGTTGTAATCTTGAAGAGAGGACACTGCATCTACACTGCCACTACTACGTTTCCGGGTCGGCAGCGAACCTTATTGACGACTTAGCTGAGAATGATCAACCAATGTTCAGAGCTTGATCCTGCTAGAGGAATACTATGTAGATCTGATCATGCTTTTGGAGATCGTGACGACCGCTTAGTATACGGTATACTTTAACTTGGTGTACGAAGCACTCAGCAATCTCAACACCTCATTGACAAAGCTCATTGATGATAAATCGTTCTGACTAGTATCTGTGTTGTTCTCAAAAACTTCGCAAATTTTGGATCGAACATGTCAGAAGTTTAACTGCAGCGTCTTGTCCGTTAGTTCCACTTTTCCAGTTTTTGTCACATAATCTAAAATTTAGGACCAACATTCTTTTCATTCGTCTTTCTAGACATGACACTACATAGTTTGAAAAAAAAGGACGGAAGATCTCGACAGACTGGCGTTATCTCCCACTCCATCATACTGAGGTTGAACATCACAGAAGTTCCATTCCGAAACAAAAATGAATGACACTTCTTTCGATCTACGCTGTGTGAAATCGGATCTAGACACAGATTATTATTATTATTTTATTATTGTTCAGATTTTCATATTTCTGTTTGCGTTGTTGAAGCGTTTGACCCAGCAAATTGCATATTAGTGTACCCTTCCAGGCTCTGAAGAAGGCGATTCTGCCGAAATGTCAGCTGCGGTTATGTTGTAGGTGTTCTATTTATAGGAAGAAAACACGTGCTGAATAACAACCTCGCGATTACTAAAAAAGAAAACGAAACATTCATAATCAAACGCTGAGGTTAATTGAAAGTCGATCTTCGGAACTGGACACAGATTCCAATACGTTGCATAGAACGTCTGCCATAATGGTTTCCGATTATAATAAAAACTAAGATTCTGACCTCAAAGTGTACTCTGGACAATGAGACGAACCTAAATGGCAATATTTCTAGGCCTTTTAAAACTAAACACTCATGTCTCAATGCTGTCTAGGAAAAAGGAAAAGTAAGGACCTCGGTTGATCCAGTCGATAACACGTGAGCTCTCGAGAAGGGTAATCGCGAATCCAAAGCTCAGCCGAGGTTCCGAGTTTTGCTCATATCTCAGCATCATTATGGTTGTATCCCACATAATACCCTGCCACGGGAAAATATAATATGTAGTAAGAAAAAAAGGGTTAAACATTGACAATTTACTTCTTCCTAGAGCTATATAATTCATGGTTATAAAGGTTATGATGGAGTGAGTTATAAACTAAAGAACAACTAATTTACACCAAGAATCCTGTTTAACATTTATCGCATAGACACTAACATCAACAACAATAACATGTAAAAAACAATGACAAAGAAAACACCTTTGGACAAGTCCACTCCGACGTTTTATCAGAACTGAATTATCCATCATCAACTTTTAACAATATGAACAGGGAAGAGTTAGGAATGTTCTTCAACATCTCTATATCATTATTACTTTCTCAACATCGAAATAACAAACGTGGCATGTCTATATGACCTTGTTCGACGTCGAAAAAGTACCAACAAAGGTCAAAGCTGAAACTACGAAAGCATCGCTCAAACCGATGGAACTAATGAACTAATGTATGTCGCTGTTGACGATCCCATCACTACTCTTTGGTTCCAGGCATTAAATGTTAGCAGTTGAAAAAAATCAGTTAGAACGTTGTAAAGTTCTGGAATAATTCAGAATAACTATGCGATTAAAGACGAATGTTTCGTCATTCTAGGATATGCAGCTTCCATTTCAGACTCGTATTCAAGACTGGAGCAATCATCTCAGATTCTGAAAATATTAATATACCCTGTAGAAAACCGGAATTCTAATGAGTTCTGTCTAAACTTTATTGCAAAGTTCTACTCTTTATGAATTTTTACCCAACACAAAGCATTCAGTGACATTCAGTGGAGATTCAAACAAGCCGAAAAACAACAACAGAAAGGCTACACATAGACATTTGAAAAGCAGCGATTTTTTCAAAGAATTCCTTAGCTACCCTTTTATCTCTAGATTGATGAGTAACAGTTCAAAACAATTATACTTTGATGTGCTTCATAATGTGTTTGTATCACAGTTCATTAAAAAAAAAAGTTCTCGGCGTTGATCAATCCCTAAGGGATGCGCCATACATTCAACTTCATTAAGTATCGTTTGGAGGTGATTTGATGCATGTATGGCCTTTACAATGACTCCTGCTAGCCTATCGATGTATCGAGCGAATGGTGCTCTCCTCCCAGACAGCTCTGGTACCAATTTGCCGACCCTGGAGGGATGGAAAGCTTGGTGGGCCATGGGCACGGGGATTGATTCCACGTGTGTTGCAGGGCCTCTACGACCACTGCGCCACACACGCCCTTTCATAGTTCATGGCAACGTAAAACATTTAGTAGCATACATTCATACCTATTGGTCGATAGGGCAAAATATCCTCTTTTTTAGTGTTATGTCATGTCCTCAATTCCTAAGTTCTTTGGCAAGCGTAAAATTACTCTCTATTGTAAAAAAGAAACCAGCAAAAATGTAACCGAGTTTAAATTAGACGTGCCCGCAGATGTGTTATAGATAATTGTGAAAAAGGTCTCTTAAAACGTTTTAGAAACAATGCTGGTTTTTCTTCGCATCTAAGCACAAATAATCCATAAAAGGCTAACTCGAACTCGAGACGATGTGTGGTGGTCTCAGAGTAGTACATGCAGGCAGTAATAATTCTCCCTTCCAGCTTCAGATAACCACACCTCAGTTCTGTGGGCTTCACTAACTGAGATATTAAAGAAAAAACCCAAAATATGCTTTCCTTGTGTTCCTGTCGACGACGCATATACTTGAAAATGGTAAATCGATATTTGTCGCAACAAAATTTTCCAAACATTCATTTCAAAAGATCTAAAATAAAAATTATGCACAAAGGAAAACTACATGTACCCTTTTCCATTGACCCCTTACCATTCCCACAGAAAAAAAACGGTTAGACGAGGCGGCACCATCTCACCAAAGCCGTTACAACCGCATTGCACTGGATAGTAAAGTCGCTCGATTTGGACGAAAACGGTATACGCATTTATGGAAAATTCTTGTTAAACTTTCGTTTTGTTGACGAAATCGTCGTTTCAAAGAGGGCTGTCAGTGAAGCAAAATCAACACTCAATGAGTTCACTAGACGGGAAAAGGAATAAGGCTGCGCATAAATTCGAAGAAAGTCAAGTCCGTGAAAAACCCATTATTCGAGGTGCTCTGATTATAGAGCAGATACTTTTTCGTTCATTAAGAGTATGTGAGCTCTCCGAAATAGAACGGACTTATAACAGAAACTTTTGTTGATATGATGATATGGACACTTGTGGTGCCCGTAATCACGAGCAATTCAAGCAAAGAACATTTTCCATTCGTTTCCTTGTATTGCGATTGTCGTCCACAATGATAGTCTGTTTCGATCATTGGAACGTGGTGAACACATGCTGTTAGCTGTAAAATGTTTGCAAGTGCGAATTCAGCTAATTAATTCTAGTTATGGACACTTCTACGCATCCTGTAAAGGTAGGAATCTAGAGGACGCTTGCATCCTCTTGAAGCTCACTTTGTAACTTCAACGGTGCTGAGATATTTGCAAAACTCCGGACCGCAGGTGTCTGCGGTGAGGAACGAAGGCGCTATTGTCCTTACTCGGGGAGTAGCGCGCTCACCACCACACCACGCGGGTCCTTCGTTTCGCCTGTCTCTCAGCTAGTTCTATCGATCTCTGCCATCAGCAATCAGCCGCCAGCGGGATTGATCTGGGGAGCCCAAATCGGCAATGAACCCAGTTAAGCTGAGGCTTTAGTTGGAATCACAACCTTAATCGTTTTATTCTTTATTCGCACTTTGTAGTTGTTTTCGCCCATCTGTTGTCTGTTCTTCTTATTATACGATAAGACCATTTATGTTGCGCCATCGATGTGCAATTCCGTGGATCTCGAAGAGAGGAGATCCCACTTTTGAACTCTAGCTTAATGTATGTGTGCTAGTCATGTTTCAAAAGACATTATTCAAGCTCTTCAGTGAGTGATGCGCAGAGTTTTTGACGTTGATGGAACGTGAGCACACGTCTCAAATGGGTAACAGAACGCTATGACGACCCATGAGTCGAAAACATGAACGCGTAGTTTCGGGTCCATTAGCGAGGCTCGAATGAAGCCTACACTACTGTCCTTCTCCCTAATTCCTTCATCTTCTTCCTCATGTTCATTGAAGCTACCGAAAAACCAGTAAAATGTTAAAAACTTTAGAAACAGCAGAAAGTAACTCTATATTTCACGATACATTTATAAAATTACATACCGAAGACGGTGAACTGTGATGACATAGGAGTTTCTACACTGCTTCAAGAAACACATTTTCCTCAGTAGTAACACTCAACAAAAGTAGCAGTTACTGGATATTTAAAGACGATACTGTATATCGACTTACCCAGCGATACGACTTCAGGCATTTGTCCTTCCTTTGGAGGAGTGAAAATACCATCCACGGTGTACAAAGCATCTATTGGACCAGGAAGATCCCAAGGATGCAACCTATTCGGCCAAATTTGTGGGTGACTGGTACTAGCATCAATGAAAAATTTCTGAACAGTCTGCTGCAAGGACGAAGCCAAAGATAACTCATCGATACGTATCAAAGCAGGCAAGAGCTCGACCAGCTCGGCTGAAATTATGGTTTCTTTTTAATATATTGTTAGAAACTCGTACCCAAGTTTCACATATGTCATTTCGTCCACCACACCTTTGTTCAATCTCAAAACCACATACAGGAGTACAAAAAGATAAAAGAATACACGCGCTGATCAATCTTTATGGAATTCTTCATGCATTCCAGTGAATGCATATCTCGTCTATACAATGACTTGCGATATCCTATCAATGTGTCAAGGCAGTCTTTTTAATTCCAAATAACTCTAGTACCAATCTGTCGATCCCAGAGGAATGGAAGGCTTGGTTTGCCTTCGAGATGTGGTTGAATCAAGGACCATGTGTGCATTTGTACAGCATCTGTAACACTGTGCAACACGCACTCTTACCAAAACTACACTTCTATAATTTAGTACTCCTGACTAAATCGAATAAGTTGTGAAGCGTCATCCATTACATGAATTTTAAAGCAGCTTTTGAAAACGACGAAAAAATAGGAAGTGAAACATCTCTCAGTAAGATGAACATGACTATGGAAGCCGAAACACATAACAGCATCCAATAGCCTAGCCTCCTCTCCAAGAAGTCCTGATACACAAAAAACGATTTGACTGACCTACCTTCTCAAGTATCTACGTGGATACTTGGATGGCTCGTCTTCACTGGTTGTGTGGGCCCCAGCATAAATTTCATTTTTCAGCCTGGACAAAGTCTGCCCCAGGTCGTCACCACGGCAGGCAGTCGCAGCCTTTGCGGATCAGAGGGAGATTTGCCACCATGCGACTAGTTTCATACTAGGACGGTGGTGGATCCTGGTGTTGATTTACTTTTAGCTAGGCTTCCTGTTGGGAACGCTGGACTCTCTCAGCTAGGGCTTGCGAGACCCTGCGGGGGGACGAATCCCCCTACTGTACACATCGCAACCCGACACTCAGGAACACCTTCAAGCCATGATGAGGCGGTAAATCGTTGGGAGGACCTTCTCAAGTACTGCTTAAGATTATATATAGTAAGGATGCAAATAATGAGTTGTAAAACTAAAACCTGTTAAAATGGTTGATTTCAAAGTATGAACTGAACGCACATAAGATTCGAGCATGGATTTCACGAATTCCAAACGGAGAATGCATTCGAATGTTTTTATGGATGCAAGTAAAAACTTAGTTACCCATCACATCATTTAACCAGTGATAATGCGCTGCCAAAACATTCAGTAGAGCCGAGTCCTCGTACTCGCCACCTTCCTTTAACGATTGCTTCTTCCGATCAATCTAAATCTTGTTCTCTTTCTTTTTTGACAACAACCATCCAACTACAACTAAAATTACATTACTTATAATAGCCATGATGTAAAAAATTACCAATTAGTGTTTTTAATGCCCAATGAACCGCACTTACCTGTTTCCTCTTGCGCATAGTCGCTGTGGTACTTGCTCGGCTCATGCCGGTTTTTCTAGTCATTCCAGTGCATATACTGCTTGCTTCCGACATCATATCAGCTTGCTCAAAATCTTTACCGCATTCTATGCCGTCCTTTATCTTAATAATGTTTTCTTTTTTGATGGATCGGACCAGTGCTAGACGTTTCATGTACCTTGAATGATTGGCACGATTGGAAAGAAGTAGCTCAAATAAAGTCGAAGGTCAGCACTTAGTAGAGCTCGCTGCAGAAGTATAACAGTGAAATATGTCTTACTGGCACCTGTGGAATTCTTCGGATTTTGTTCCGACATCTTCAAAAAGTCCTTTCGCACGTCCAGTCAAGACTTCGCGCATCAATGACACATCTAAACTAAGAAAGCCGCTTGAGCAAGACAAATAGTAACGTGCTAATTCGAATATGATGTTATATAAACGTCACCTCTGAAACGTTCTGCCGCATCTACGCCATTTAGCCAACGACCAGCTTTTGAGTAAGCCTCAATTATAGATGCAGCTGGAGCCTTCTGTAAAAGGCTGAGCACATAACTGTCGAAACAATGTTCACAAAAAATCGCCTAGGCATATGCCGTACTAATACCCAATTTGGCGACCGATAAGCATTTAAAAGCTCGAGTAGAAAAAAAGTCATGCCTTTCATTCTACCGCTTAACTCATCTCTGTAAGAACTCGAACAAATGATGAACAAAACTCAGCTGTAAAATACAGCATTTAGAAGATTCCATATAACAATTCTTTGACCTAACCCATTATATTGTGCTGTAGTCAACGCTTCTTCCATTCGATTTGCTATTTCGCATCCACCATCCGTGTAAGTTTCACATTTTGCGTGTGCGCTTCACTGCTACTTGAGAGTTCTTTGTCTTCATCATGAATGTCGTAAAATACTGACGGGGTCGATTGCAGCTAAAGACCTAGGATAACGATGCTTGCGAGTTCCCAGGTCCTCGTCACTGGCAGTCAACAGCTTCTGCAGATTGCATGCGTGAGAGCGAACTCATCACAGACGAGTATGGTACTAATTTACCGACCCCGGAGGAATGGAAAAATTGGTTAGCCCAGGGTGGTGTTAACTAGCAGCTCACCACACTCAACAAAGTACCAGGATTAAAAGCAAAATATCAAATTATTTCTAAAAAAGTTTTTTAAAACTTAATCTATAGAATATTCGGTATTTATAAACTTTACTCCACATGAGTTCACAAGACAACTTTTAAAAAATGTTATTAACAATAGGTAAGCATCCTAGAAAGCCACTTTGTAAGAAATGAGTGGACGATACCTCACCGCAATTTCCAACGCTTTTGCTACCTCACACCACCGACCGGACGCCTTCAAAACGGTTGCCATTTTCATTAGTGCTGTATTAATGACGTCATCTGGTAGTCCCAGTACACGTGCTCTGGATACGTAGCGCTCCACATTTCGAGATAATTCCAAACAACGCAATTCCTGAAGGCAACTAATGCCAGGCATCCAACAAACTCTATAATTTACTAAGTACAACTCTTCTAGCAAGATCTATTATATTATCCAGAAATATGAAAAAAAATGAAACATAAGGCTTTCGGCATTGATCAACCACTTATGGATGAGCCATCCATTTGAATTCATTCGTAGGATCGAAAAAGTGACCGGGTGCATACTTAGCCAATGCAACGGCTTTAAAAGGCGTATAGATGAGCCTATACAACGACTTTAAAAGGCCTATAGATGTTTCAAATCAGTACTAGTACAAGTATTATTAGGTTTTGTGCCCGCTATTTTTACATGACTGCTTCAGGATTGAATGCCGACATGGAAGGAAATCATTATCAGACGACAATCAGTCAATAACCGTCCTGTATAAAAGCGCGTTCCCGGTTGAGGTTCATGCGTGCGGTGCTCCACTGAGGAGAGTCCAACTCGATACGACGATGAAGACACAAGATGGAGAAGACGAACAACTGGCTCTGCAGAAGACGAAGACATCGAAAAGTTGGCCGAATAAAAACTGTATATCAACCTCGTGTAAGCTGAACAATTCAAAGGCATTTGTTAAGTTCGTATCTTCCTAGATAAGTGATGCTAAGCTGTTGATCTCAGAGGGATGGTGGCATAATCAAAATGGTTCTAGACCTTCCTTGTTCAAAATTTTCTGTAAAGAATAATTGATAAATTGTGACTGTTGGATTAATTAACACTTTTTTCTATATTTCTTTCATTTCTTTTAAATCTTAGGAAAGATATCTCATAAACCGAGTTTCCTCTAACCTCGACGGGACTAATCAATATGTATTTTTTCATTGACAAGCAAACGTGAGATTGATAAAGCAATTTTATTCGGTTAGCGTCCAGGCGCTTTAGGTTTCTTTAGTCTCCAGAAAGACTCCTAAATACTTATCTATTCTTGAATTTTCTCTTAAAAGACTTAATATCCCACAATTTTGCTTTCTTCAATGCAAAGAAAGAAAAGTTCAAGAATAGGAAATATTTCTACAGTTCCCGTTGATTCAATAATATTCATTCATACCGCCTGAGTTCCACGTCGCCGAGAATGTTCATCAATATAAAGTTGTGAAATTGGCCCCATTATTCTATAGTCCTTCAAATGGACTTTTTTCATAAACCGTTTATGTGTGGAGACATTTGCTTCTTTCGACCAGTCCTTTTGCTACGAATAATGGATTGGAGAGCTGTTTTTGTTAACTAGTGACTATATCCCTCCCAACAGCTTACCGCCTGCCTCATCGTGGCTGGGAGGTGTTCCTGGGCGTCAAGCTGCGATGTACAACGGAGGGGATTCATCCCACGGCAGGGCCTCCAAAGCTAAGAAGGAGTCCGGTGTTTCCATCAGGAAGCCTAGCTAAGAGGAAACCAATACCAGGATCGACCATCGTCCTGCTACGAAACTAGTCGCATGGTGGCAAATCTCCCTTTGATCCACAAAGGCGGCGACTTCCTGTTGGCCAGGCTGACCTCGGCACTCCAAGGAACCGCGATGGCTAAGCAAGCAAAACTCCGAAAAAAATGAAATTTATGCTGGGGCCCACACAACCAGTGAAGACAAACCATCCAAGTATCCAAGTAAGTAATGGTTTTTGAAAGGAGTTGGTATCAACCATTGGAAAACTTCGTTGCAAAAGACACATGTAGAGATAGAAATGCATAAAGCAGCTTTCAAATGAAGAAAAGGAAAACTTGTAACCTTTTCATTGTCTCCGGCTCTATTGTATATTAGCGCTGCCTCATCCCACAAAGCATTCAATTCCAACACTTCCGCGTATACGGAGCAAACATCCTTAAATGTAATGGGTTCAAAAAACAAATACGAAGAAAACATCAGTACAATACCATAATATGAAACTAAATAGACATTACAACGCTATATGTCAAGACAGTTCACCGCGGCGTGTTCTGCTTACGAGGAGTGTCTCTTTCCATAATAAAAACCGCATAGAAAAAACTACTGTTTCTCTACGATTAACACATTCCTTACGACGTTTAGTTTTCGAGAAACAGGCCCATTCAACGTGCTTCACCTCGCCTGTGTATTGGAATCAATGCATCTACTCGTAAGCATGTTAATGTACGGTGTATTTCATCGTAAGAATATCCTCCCGCAACGATTCATTTTTCGCCGAATTTTTGGCCACTGTTTGGTACCGTTATATTGAAGCTATGATGCAATCAGAAATACAAGAGTACTAAGAGATGACAGTCTATGGCGCCGATTAGCCTCACACAGATGATAATTCGTATTCTCTTTAAGTTAAACGTTCAAGCACAAGTTCGTTTAGTCCAAATGTTTCTCAACCTTCTGCGCAGAAATGAACTAAACATTCATCTGCCCTCTTTAGTAAAGATTAGATTAAGTCGAACACAGAACCGAGTGAAATTCACATGAATCTTATGCTGAGCTGGTAATCAGAGAACCTCACCACCAGCTCACACATTCAAGAAAAAAAAACGATCCTGATTTGAAAGAAAAATTGTCAATGAAAGCTATTAGCTTACATGTTCAAGTAAAAAAACGATAATCGTTTAAAAAACAATCCTCAACTTCATTTCGGTTTTCATTTTCTTCGGATCAACACGAGATGAAACGCGGTTAAAGCAAACTCTCAACGTTTAGGTATTAACCATTCAGCTGCAATCCTTTGACAACACCCATTAGAGAGAATGTACAGTTAACTGGGTATTAAATATACGTGTCAGCTTTATGGAGCCAACTTTCACAGGAGACATTCACTATGGCATTTTTTTCCTTTCCATGGCCAATGACAGTAACTGACGCACACTATCATTAAGCACTATTTGGTTGTTTATTAACTCCAGATTTAATCTAGGCTTTATAACAATACTACTCAAGGATAAGAATGTACTGACTGAAGTCTTTTCTATCAACCTTTGCACATAATAAAAAACTCGACGAAAAACCAATGAATTGGACGTTACCTTAAATCTTGACGAATTTTTGTATATGATTAAAGCTGCTGAATACAGTTGCTTTTCGCGAATCAAAGGCATAGCTTCGTTCCATTTGTCGTCAAGACGAGATAAATGTGTTAAAGCACTCTTCCAATCCTCTCTTACCATATCTATTCGAAATTTACGGTAATCATCCGGCTCCACCTAAAATTTGGCAGTACGACTTCCTTCACTACCAAAGTGGGATATGGTCCCCGAAAAACCTCATGTATAAAAAAAATCCTCTACAAATTCACAATTAACATCTACCGGAAATCGTCTGCACATCCTTTGAAACGATAAATGCAAATTTTCAACTAAATCTAGTTTCGGACTAAAGTATATGAAAACGAATGCGGGTCTTAAAGGTAGAAATGGTGACAAAAATTAATAAATCTTCAGCTCAAATCACAAGGCAGACGTCGTTAAAACACCTATTTGCAGCAAAAATTCCTCCCAAATATACTTAGGTAGTCAAATGGCTTGCATTTGCAAATAGTACGGGTGCAGACACAATTTCTATTTAACTGGGTTTTTTTTTGCTATTGACCAGGCTTAGTATCGTGGAGGCTTAGAAAGGTTTTGCCATGGCTTCGACGGATTGTTACCATAGGAAGCTGCCGGCCTTGGTGGATTTGAGGTTTGCCGCTTTGTGTCTAGGTTTCTTACAGAACGGCAGCCAATCCTGGAATTGGCTTACTCTTGTTGTACAGCTGGAAATGTCGTTCCATTAAAATCACGGTGAACTATGGTGAACCTTTTAAGCAGTTAAAAATAGGCTTAGTTCCCAGTTTTTTTTTCATTTTACATTACATGATCTGCCCTCATATCTACTGTGCAGATATCCACACTTCTTAAATCCACTTTGTTTCCTCGCATCCGTCATCCACGACTTCTCTGAGCATATGGCTATGGGTCCGCTTGGTGTAGATCATCGTTTTCGTTAAAGAATGTCGTTGAATCCTGATCGAATTGATTCTCTCTGGAAATCTAGGACAATGGTGATAGAGCACTCCCACGCAAATTTGAGGGAGTGAGCTCGGACAAGAATGGTACCAATTTCCTAAGTACGGAGGGATGAAAGAATTAGTGAGCCCGAGTACGATCGAACCAGGACGTGCTTGTGATGATGATGGATGCACAGCTATGCAGCAAAGTCGCTGGCCGATACTTCATCCACGTCAAGAATGCGGCGCACTACCCCCAGAGTGCTCGAACGATGTCTTCTGAAATTGAACCGGCAATCGCAATGTCTAGCTCGAATGTGCGGCTCAAATACTGGGAACCTGTCTCATGTTCGGAATCCAGGAGAATATACATAAAGAGCGAACCAAAGATGGGTTGGTCACATAATAAAAAGAACAGATCATAGGTGTACTAAAAGAACAGTGGAGTGCACTCCAAGAGAATAGAAGCGTTCTCTTGGAAGACACACCAAACGATGGGCGATCGTCTTCGTGGCTAACGTCAACCATCTACATTCGCAGATGGCAACGATTTCAGGAATATGGAATGCACCACGCGGATGGCACCATGTTCGAGACAGACCGCCAACTGGGACGACGATTGCGCGAGAGAGAAAGGAGTCGAAATTACGCTGCGGCCCGCCCAACCAGTGAAAAAGCACCATCAAAGTATTTAGGTAAGCCGCAATGAGGTTCACTAAAGCCACAATTCCTAACACCTTTCCAATAAGTTTAAAAAATAACGAAAGAAAATTTACAGTTAGCCTCTTTAACATAGGATTCATCCTAAAACTGGCATAAATACTAGTCAAACTCTCCAAAAGAAAAACAACAATGCAATCATAACATTTTGGAAGCTGTGAAACACAGTCTTTAGCTCCGTACTAAAAATTTTCACCAGCACCTACTTTTATATGAGTAAGGATACGATCCAAAGTGAAAAAAAAATAAAATATTAGGTCCAAGTACCTTTCGAAGCTCATTCAATAATGGTACGTACTCTTTTGGATCACGATTTGACATCTCTGCTACCTAAATGAATGCAAATAAATAAAGCAGGCCACAATCACAAAGGCTGAATCTGTTAACTACAAATCTCTTCGGCACTACTTAACGTGACTTTAATACTAGGCTTGGATAAGTGAGTCACTGAAACGATAGTACCTGCAGAGTCAAACTCAAATCATACGTAGATAAAGCAGCATTGAAGAGTTTTGTTTCATTCACGAAGAATCGTATATGATGAAGCCACTTTCGCGTGTAACCATCACGTTGCTCGTCATTAACTGAATAGTTAACTCTAACTGAATAGCTAACACAAACATTTAAAAAAAAGAAAGAATTTCTTCGGTTGCAAAGGTGAATATGATCAATTCGAAGAAAGTGAAGAATAGTTATCAGCATTATGAAAAAGGCTTCTGAAAACATGACTGTTTCGCACTACCTACTTTCATCGGTTTCTTTCTTCATAAGGCGTAACGCTTCATCGACTTGCGGTGGTGACGACTTCAGCAGAGCAGACAACACGACGACAAACATATGTACACGACGATCAGGTGTCAGTGAGAGAATTTCTCTTACCAAGATCTCAGTGATCCTATTCACCTGTGACAGAGCTCTATTCCGAAATATGTCTGTTAATCCAAAAGTGTATCGTACGACATTTCATAAAGTTCGTATTAGGGCTGAGACAAGATTTACACATGGAGAATAGTTATTTTTTACATTTGAGTTGTACCGAAATTATCTAATGATGAATTACATGCACGTCTCCCCTTAGTCCATAAGTCCTTTAGAGTGTAATGGAAGCTAGAAGAAATCAGACGTAAAATAGTCGGAAGAAGCAAATGATTGTCTTAAACACTCTTGCTATGCCTAATATCAGGTTTCTTGTGGATTATACGACGTCTAATTTTCAGCCTTTATGGATTTGCTGGTTTTTGAATTTTTCGATAACTAGGGGACATCGAGTGTTGTGAACACGACTGGATTGTAGAAAAGACTTTGTTCTATCGTTCTATGGGTATTTATGGCATTTTCATTACTATGTTTCTATGATCCATCATAAAAACACATTACTGTCAGCACTTTTAAGAGTTTTGGAACTTATGGGTCCTTATTTCAGTATTTGCTATACTCCGCACACTCCATACGATAACAATCCTTCGCTGTAGCAATTAAAATTGAAACAATAGTCGATTAGCACTCAAATTTCTGGCTAGCGAACTCGTTTGGAAAACGGGTTTTTTGTACATTTCTAACTGCATAGTAGAGCTTTTTCCCTACTAATCGCCAACGCAACATCTGTGTTCTAAGCTATTATTTGAGAATAAAAAGTGTAGGAAAAATAGTCTTATGTGTTAAAATAAACCACCGGCAATAAAATAAGACCTATAGGTGTCTTACTCTCCACTCTCGCAAAACGACCATAACACCTATAGGTTTCATCGCCAGCGTGATAAACCAGCAACCAAGGATAGTATAAACCGTATATCAATGTTCCGACATCAACCATGACAACAAATGATAGAAATTTGAAATGTGTCGCAAATAATACTGATCATTACTATTCTTAAAAAGGAATACCGTAGTCCACCTTGTCGCTGATGACGATTCCATCGCAGTATTGACTTCTGTCATTATTTAACGCCGCGACAAAAATAGTCATGAGCTCAGGATCATCCACTGACTGTATAAACATAGGTATGTTATTCATAAAAGCCTGTAAAACATATGATAGCTTAACACTTACGCCCGATTAGTAACTGCGATCACAGTTATAAAACAATGTAACAGTAACTTAAGTACAACTGATAACAGTATAGCTCTGAACACATTACAAAGCTAAGAGCTACGATAGACTTACATCAGGTTTGTAATCCACAATCAGGTTCATATCAATACGATGCTTCTTCATAGATTTAATAGCCTCCGAGTAATTCTGTTCGTCTATCAGCTGCTTGATAACGCGAATTACAAAGCTTAAACAGGTAGTTAGATGACTTATAGAGTAAAATCACTGAATAAATAATTTCTATGTCTTTAAGGAAAAAATAAGGTGCGAAATAAATTAGAAAAAAACTATGCAATTCCAAGTCTTTTAAAAGCGGCAATTGGTGATCCCCACCATGGATCATTTTCGTTTCTAAGTTCATGAAACGCTATCCTTATGTCTGCGCTTTATATAACTATATCAAAACGTTTATAAGTAGTAGACATGAAGAAAAAAAAACGAATAGAAAGAAATTTAACTCACAGTCGAGGATGGATAGTTTCCAGATTCCCCCGAGGCATCTGCATAATCACATTAACACCGTAAGAATTACAGGCGATTAAGTTACTTCCAAGCTCCACAGAGCGCTCTGAATATCGACTACAATTCCTTTGACTTCAAACATTACTGCTATATATCAAATTTTGATGAACTTCAAAATTTCATTCCATTAGTAGTATGGCCATAATTAAACTACAAAAGATATCTACATTCTTATTCAGAATCGGAGAAAAGAAAAACTCTTCAAATTATAGCGAAGTGATGAAACTTTAATTGCATGATAATGAATCTGAACGGAACCTTCTACTTATTTATGTTTTATTTCTACAACCTGTTCTCATATATCGTTCCGATATCAGCACTTCGTTCACCCGTTAGCCACGAACGTCTTTGAGTTTCCAAGTGGGTTCGTCTGCTAAGCAGTATGGGGCGCGAGAAGCGCAGTGGTTAGACGTGCCATGCAATAAATGCATGGTCAATGATTTAGCCTCACCCTTAGTCGCTCCGCTCTTTTGAAGTCGCCAAAATGGTTTCAAAGTTGTCTCGGAATACGTCAGCCCGATCAACAAAGGCCGGCTACGGCCTGTGGTGAAGAACTGGGTACATCCTAGAAAAGTTATGCGGAAACTCCAGGGAGAACAACAGTCCAGCTTTCGGGAAAACTTTGTGAAGAAGACGAAAGGCTTTACGAAAAGTTCCAAGTTGCTGCCAAGGTTTTACTTGACAAATAACAGAAAAAAAAGCACAGTCCGTTAATGTAACTAGATTCTGTAAACTGTCCTTCAAGTACCCCCTTCAATAAAAAAAAGAAGAAAGATAGGACGTTTAGAAAAAAGTAAAGGTAACGAGTGCAGCAGCTGTTACTATCTACTAGACCGTCAGATTTTTACTACATTGATATGCAAACATAGCCAAGCCGTCAGCTAAAATTCCCATATTTCCGATCTTAACAAAACAATACCTTCCTGGATTATTAAGCCAACACGAGGTTGAGAAAAAAGTTTACTCGGTTAACGTTTCGAGGTCTTTGTCTTCCTCAGAGTCGGTGATCATCTTAATAATCCAAGAAGATATTGATTATTAATGCCGACGTTAAACGACGATCAATTTATAAAAAAATCTTAACAAAACAACTAGATCTGACATGTGGGAATCAATGCACACTTAAAAAACTCAAGCAAATGGTAAATTGGTTTTAGAACAATACAGAAGCATTGTGAGTCTTTACGCTATTATCATGAACTACTTATGAAATGAGTGAAAAAAAATGAAATGGAAACTTTACTACAATCGAAGATTCCTTCTTGAAAGTTCATTTAAAAAACGCACCAGAACAGAGGTTTTCAGAAGTAGTCACCGACATGAATCGCAATTTGTTGTTCAACGTAATATAAATACAGACGTCATCCGAGATCAAATAAGACGTCACAGAGCCGGCGAATAGTCGACCGTTAACGAATAACTCATGGTCCGGTGTTAGAACTACGATGATATCCTGAAATCCACATTACCTATAAAAGACGGGTATCAAAAATATGTAAACAACGAAAAAAAAACAAAACCTGCATGAAATAAAGTAAGGAAACATTAGCAAATGATCATCTCGCTGTTAGAGTTGCCCCATGGACTTACAGCATTTAAACGGCGCACAGAAAGAGCGATGGTGTACCTCGCCTTTTTGAATACTAAATCTCATCTTGATCACAGACTTGTGCAGTAGAGCCAGAAACTCTCAGCATCGCTCTTCTGGAGTATGCTGAACGAACTTCACTGCACTTGCGCGTTTGGCGTGACACAGAGGACAACGAGAACAACGGTGGACTTGAAGCAGGAAATAAGTTGAGAGTTCGTTATCTCCCTGAATGGTTCCAGAAAATTCATGCAAGTCAGCAATACGGTTTGCTTTCATATGTTCGACTATGCTTTTATTGGGAATACATCATTAGAAAATTGGAAACCATGGATCTGTCGTTCGCAAATCGTCCTATGTGATCGAACTTAAGGAAGCGCATGTCTTCAAATGAATCTCCCACTCTTCAAGCTCTCAACAGTGACATCTCGGCAATGACGTCTCCTTACATTTCTGAACTCAAAAAAAAGAACTAGAGCCATAGTTATGATACAACGACTGTGCCATTTTAGCGTAAAGGCTGTTATTCCAATAATTTAGTTGATTTGTTCTGACGGACGTTGCAAATGCTCTCGCAAGTAACTATTGCATCTACAGACATTGCCAATCTTCTGACTTGCAAAACACTTTCACCGTCCACTGCACACCTTTCCCACGCTTGGGTGTCAGATGATTTCTTTACTTATACGATCTCATAAACTGATCTTCTTAAGCTGATGAGAGGTTGGCCTACGTCTTCGTTGTCGTTGTCGTTGTTGTTTTCGTTGGTGTTGGTGTTGTTGGTCGATGGCTGACGTTTCGGCAATTTCGCTTCCCTCAGAGCCGTGTTGTTACGAGTTTTGGATATAAATAAATATACTAACTATTTTAACTTATTATTTACTGCCTACTCCTTTTAATGGCAGGGTATATTGCGAAATATAACTTCAATGATGCGGAAATATCTGCAAAATTCCGGACCGCAGGTGTCTGCAGTGGGGAACGAACGTGCTATTTTTCTTTCCGAGTAGTAACGCGTTCAGCACCACACCATGCGGATCCTTCATGCATTAACTATCTATCCTTCATATATCAACTGCCCACGCCGAGGTTTATAGAAAGTCGTTCTTTTGAGTTACTGTCAGATGATTCTTACCTCCTGTCACCATCACATACTTACTTACTTGGACACTTGAATGGCACGTCCCCACTGCTTGTGAGGCCACCAGCATAATTTCTACTTTTTTTTCGGATTTTTTTACTGGTTTAGCCATTGTGGTTTTCCTGGAGTGTAGAGGTCAGCCTGGCCAAAGTCTGCGCCAGGTCGTCACCACCACAGGCAGTCGCCGCCCTTGTGGGTCAGATGGAGATTTGCCACCATGCGACTACTTTCGTACCAAGACGGTGTGGATCCTCGTATTTGGTTACTCGTACCTGGGCTTCCTGATGGAAACGACGGAATCCTCAGCTTGGGAGGCTCTGAGAGGATGAATCCTTCTGCCGTACATAGGGAACCCGACACCCAGGAACACCTCTCATCCACGATAGAGCGGTGAACCATTGAGAAGGTTCATTCCCACTCCAATTATAAATTTGAAGAATTAGCAAGTCTGACTTTAGAATACTAATGAATGACTAAAAAGCGATAAAAAATAAGAACTATTATCAACTACCTACACCAGCAAATTTCACGTCGTAGCTCTCTGAAGGTGGCACTTGGAATTTCAGACGTATTTCGGCATCTTTCATTAATTCTTCAAACATCCCATTCGTAGTAGCTACCACCACCATGTTCGACGATGGTGTGACTCCCATCCAGACCACTGGTACATTTGGTTCATGGACGCTAAAAATTGAGAAGTTTCTAAATTGGATGGCGAACTTATCGAAGCGCAATTTTAAACCGCCTCAAATAAACAATTTCATACTATAGCCAGTAATTATGGACACCGCAATCCATGTTACTGTTATATAAAGGCGTTTTAAAAATAAAATGCGAGCAATACTGAAAACACAAGTACACTATAGCATACAAAAAAGGGCGAAGAATGGTTCATACTGATGCCGGAAAAGGAAACCATTTATGGAACTAAAATAGTCTCTTCATGGAACAAAACACGAATAGCAGCAAATCTTAGACTGCGCAGTGTTTAACACAGCAAGCAAATTGTAATTTACCAAGAATTTTCAGCTACTCCCACTAGTTTACTACCAAATCGTGCCTGGCAGTGATCTAAGTGTCGAATTTCCTCTAAAATCCGAGTTTCAGCAATGCTATAAAAAAAAGATACAACTCAAGGGCTAGACGACAACATGGTAGCTATCCTCCGCACTTGAAGCTACGAACTATCCTCATATCTTGCAGTCTATACAATGGAATACTTTCAGAAGAAAAAAATTTCTTGACCGATGACCAACTTTACGCACAGTCATCTTATCCAGAAACGGTGATCGAAGCGATCTACGTAACTACCGCCCACTATGGCTTTGAGTTTCCTTCCTCTAGTAGCTCTCCATGAAGCGTATTCCACCACGCACACCAACAACTGTGGCTGAAGCCCAGGTATTTTGGCAAGCAGGATATCGGCAAGGACTTTTCTGTATGGATCCTATCCGAACCGCAGCTAGCACCACAGAAGCTTCAACGGAATGCTCTGTGCACTTAATCTTTGCTGACAGGGAATAGCGTTGAGAACGTCGAAACGAATGATATCCTATCAGTGCACATTGCTCAAGGAGTGGAACCATCTTATATGGGAACTTTATCCGATTACTTAGTTGATACTTGAACGGGCCGTCCTCACTAGTTGTGCAGGCCCCAGCATAATCACCATTTTCCAGAGATTTGCTGGTTAAGCCATTGTGGTTCCCTGGAATTCCAAGGACAGCCTGGCCAAAGTCAGCCCCATGTCGTCACCACGACAAGCAATCGCAGCCCATGTGGATCAGGAGGGAGATTTGCCACCATGCGACTTTGATACCAGGACGGTGGTGGGCTCTGGTATTGGGTTTACTTTTAGCTAGGCTTCCTGATGGAAACGCTGGACTCCTTCTCAGCTTGGAAGATCCTGACGGAGGCACGAATCCACTCGCCGTTCGTCGCAGCCCCGCACCCAGGAAAACCTCCCTGCCACGATGAGGCGGTAAACCGTTGGGAGGACTTCATCTGATTACATCACGAAAATGTAACTCCTCCATTGATGTCCTCCTCGTTACCATTCTAGTAGGAAAATGTTTCCAAAAGATCGGCACTATCTCTTCAGAGCTGTTCACCATCCTAATGAACATGGTAATTAAGCCGCTCGCTCGATAGGGACTAGGACATACGCATTCATGGCAATTTCACATCGAGCATTTGTTATGACCACGACTTCGTCATTGTGGTGGAGTCTAATGAAGCATAGATGACGAACTCAGCAAAAAAAGGAAAAGAAGGACGGGGAATAAGTTGGAAGGATAAATAGTTGACGAAGAATGGGATGATTGCGGCAATAAAGACAACATAATGCGAGCACCTAGAGCATCCAATATACATGAAGAAGCAAGGAGCAGACATTTTGCAGAACAGTAGTCTAGGCTGAGTTAGTTAGCCTTTCAAACCACCCCACAAACTGACCGAAATGAAATGCAGTGCTCACCTTTCTAGCTTAGTAGATATCCAAGTCGAAGGCCATTCAAAATGCTAACGGATTCCGTCACAAAGGAACATTTTGTGAATAATAAAGGTCAATTTCTATGAAGTTAAAAACTACACTAAGGTTTTCTATTCTTGGAAAAAAAAACAAAGAAAGCCAAAGTATAAAGTAAAGACTAAAACCAAAAATCAAAAGAAAAAAAGACATTTCTTTACTTACACAGTTACAACGCCAGTTTCCACGTCGATCTTGATGATTTGGTCATTTTCACAACGAGCAACTGCTAATAGGTTATCGTCGTACCAAACAAGGAATGATATGAATCGTGCCCAATTTATGTCGATCAACCGAGTCTTCTTTAACGATAACAGCCCAGTAACTGGATCTTTAGCATCTGTAAATGACCAGATATGACGACATATACCGCAAGTGAACAACCTACTTTTTGTTTGCTCTTCTATTTACTGCCTACTACAATCTTCACGGCAGGGTATTATGCGAAATCAACCACAACGATGCCGAGATAATAGCAAAACTTGGACTCTGGGCCAGACCGAACCAAAATTTCCCTTTCCGGGGGCTTACGCATTACACACTGCGCCACGGAGCGCCTTGCTTTGCGTTTCTCTCAACTGGTTTTCTATCTAGCAGTGCTATCAGCAATCACCCGTCAACGGGTATATCTGCGAATATCTCAGCATTGTTGAGATTGAATCCACTTTTTGTTTATACAGATGTAAAAAAAACAGCTACTTATCAAAGCACAAAAAAAACCTCATAAACATCGGAATTAATGTAAAAGTTCATTGTCTAAATATCGAGGAATACAAAGTTTTGACAACATCCCGAATCCCAGAAGTAAGATAGGATTGGAAATGTAAATAGAACAAAGGTCCCAATTCATTTACATACGCCGTACTATCAAATAACCATAAATTCATAACTAATTCCAGATATCGTTAGGATCATCCTTAACTGCCGACCCAAGAAAACATTTCTAAGTTTAACAGGCGAAAAAAAATCATTTTTGCTATTTCAATTGTAAAAATCGCTAATAGAATGAGAATGGCCTCTCCCTCATCATGTCGTCTTCATCTTCACAAAGAGTTACCCGATCTGAGAGAAAGGAACCTCTCATATGGAAGAAATCTGCCGGTATACAAAGAGGATCAGAGCCTGTGGAATGAAATGTCAAAGCCCTAAAACCTTCTGAAGAATGGAACCTTCAGGACTACAGAGAATACACACGTCCAATTATAGAAACTGTATTGCCTTATTAGTGAAAAATAACAAAAAGAAACTGAGCATATTCCACTATCCAATTCACAAGCTGATTATTCAAAGTGTTTTTTACTATTTGCAACAAAATCTTCCATGCTGAAGCCCATTTGATTCTAAAATATAGGGCACTTTCAGTTGACGAAGACAGTTTAACATGAAATATGGATCATTTTTGCTTCAACCTCAAGAAATTCTTCTATGACTTGGAACATTTTCACTGTACCAACACAGAATTCCAGTGTTATTTGTCAAAGAATTTCATCTGCAGTAATAATAAACAATTATCTTAAGATCCTCCCAACGGTTTACCGCTTCATTGTGGCTGGGCGGTGTTCCTGGGTGTCGGACTGCGATGCACAGCGAGGTGATTCGTCCCCTGGCAGGGTCTCCCAAGCTGAGACGGAGTCCGGCGTTTCCATCACGAAGCTTAACTAGTGGTAAACCAATACCAGGACCCACCACCGTCCTGGTATCAAAGTCGCATGGTGGCAAATCTCGCTTTGATCCGCAAGGGCTGCGATTGTCTGTCGTGGTGACGACCTGGGGCAGACTTCGGCCAGGCTGACCTCAGAATTCCAGGAAACCACAGTGGCTTAACCAGCAAATCTCCGAAAAATGGAGATTATGCTCGGGCCCCTCACAACCAGTGAGGACGGGCCATTCAAGTGTCAAGTGTCAAGATATTAAGACTAATCATAATAATAAATCATAATAACAGCTAACGATAACAATAATAAAAAAAACTAAGAATTGTAGCCATAATAGCAATAACACTGATAACGATAACAAGCGTCGGATACTGCAGTAGTCGTGATCTCGTTCATTTGTGGATAGCCCAAACTACACAGGCGCTGATTCGATGCCGCTCCGGGGCAACCAGACCTCTCATCCTTTCACGGACAGAAAATTGCTACCAGACTAGTCTGGAACGAGCCGAATCCCTCCAATCCACGCGGGAACAAACACCCCAGCACTGCTATCCTAGGATTCCAGGGAATAGTCGATTCGACCAGCATTCAACGACACTGGTGACAAAAATGAAAAATCCTCAAGCAGCAGCCGAAGTCCCATGCAGAAAAGTTCGAGATCCTATGCGAACTGTTAATGCCAGGAAATGAATCGAATGCAGAAATGTTGGGATGCGCACAGTGTGAAACATGTTCTGACAGATCTTGCAACAATAATGATTAATAATAGCAATAATGATAACAAAATTAATAATAATAATAATGGTAATAATAATAATAATAAATGACAATAATAATAATAATGACAATAATAATAATAACAATAATAATAATAATAATAATAATATAATAATAATAGTGCTTCACAGCAACAATAACTAGCAATAATAGTAACAACAATAGTAATGGTAACGATGTGATAGTGATAGTTAATAATAGTGATAATTAATAATAGTAATAATAATAGTAACAATAATAATAATAATAATGATAACAACAATAAATTTTTTTCATAACCGAAATAGAATCAGGGTGTTACGTGTTCGTCATAATTATGAATGAACGCTTTATTAATTTTTTTAATTCAGAAGACCCATTAAGAATCTCAAAACTCTCCGATTCAATAACGGAATGGCAGTGTTTTCATTAAAATCACATACGATTTTAGTTACACCATCAATTTCCATAGTACTAATTTACTCCCGAGCCTTCCCAGTTAGTCATTCGTTCACTTATCTGTAAACGTCCTACAGTTGTTCACTATTCCGTTGTAGCATAACGATACACAGTTGTGTTTGACCCGCCTAGAAGAGACACACTGTTGAGAAAGGTTTGGACACCACATATCTCGATACTTGGAAGGACCGTCTTCACGTGTTATGCGGACCCCAGCACATTTTCTACTCGTTCCTTTACCTCGCAGTCATCATCTATGGTTTAGTTTGATTTGAGCATGGTAGCCAGTGTTAGTCTCATACCGTGATCTGTAAAAGAACTGAACTGCGAATACAGCCGACTGACTACTTCAGCTGCGAAACGTGAAAGTGATTGCCTCAGAAGAAACTTGTATTCTCGTGCATACACTCTACAGTTCACAGTTTGACCAGCCCATCCGGGTTTCGCTATCGATGTATATTTTCCTGGATGCCGAAGATGGGACAGATTTCGAAGATTAGAGCTTCGAATTCCAGCTAAATACTCAGTTATATTTCAAAAGAGCGTTTAAGCGCCCTGTGGGTGGTGCGCAGTACTCTTGTCATGGTTGAAGTATCATTCCACGTCTCAGCAGCATAACACAGCGCTGAGAGGACCGTTGACTCGAAAGGTGAGCACGGACTTTTGGGTCCTTCAGTTGATCGCAGGCTTCTTTAAGAGGCTCGAATGCGGCCCAAGCTGCTATATGCACGGGGGTGGTCTCTGCAATTAGAGAATCATCCTATATCATTTGTTCGCCTCACACTATGGGTTCTTCATGAACTGGGTCTTCCGATTTATGCGTCGTACGATATTTTTTCCCGCTTCATTGAGCTCAATGATCATCCTTCTTGTATTTTTTTTTCGAAGATGATGCTGTCAACGGGCGAAACGAAGATTTGATAGGAGTTTTTCATCAATACATATGCCTTTTTTCCCAATCGAATTACTTCATTGGCCACTGTAATGCGGCAATAATCAGCTTTGGCCATATAGTGTCCCTCTGCTTATGGGCATGGTAAGAAGTCGATAGATAAGCTGCATTTTAGCGGTGCGGTCCTTATAACAATCACTAGTTCTTATGAAGTATGGGTCCACTCTTTGATTGACGAGCAGTGATAGGTGCATTCGTTTCGACACTGTTAAACGCTCTTTTTATAGTCGACAAAAAGTCAGGACTAGCGGCAGGTAAAATTCCATACAAATTTCTATGACCCTGGACATAACACAGATGTGGGCCATGCAGAAATATTCCTGTCGAGACACAGCTTGCTCAATTGGTGGCAACTCATCCAATGTTCTTGATACGCGCCAAAAAAATTAACTTCATGAAAAGCTTTTTAAAGCACACTCAACAACCACATCGGGTGACAATTCACTGTTTTACTGATGAGCAGACACGAGGTCGTTAACAACAATATTTATTGAGGACAATACTGGCTGAAGTTTCGGCAGCTCCGCCTTCTTCAAATGGTGGACGATTGAAATTGGCATGCAATTCGCTCAGTAACTGATGCATTTATAAATAACACAAAGATGAGTGTTTACAAGAAACTGTCCACTATGGGAAAAAAACATCTGTATATTAAGTTTATCCGCTGATTTTATGAAAGTGTTTGGCTGAACAGATTCCACGTCAATTTGACTTCTCTAGGCTCTGAAGGCGAAACCGCCGAAATGTCAGCTGTTCTGCATTTATAAATGATGTAATACCAACTTCGTATTTGTTCATCAAGAAAACAGTTAACAGTTTGATCAACGTCGAGGTTAAAAGAAAGTCGGCCGTGGGAATATCGGACGATAGTTGCGGAGTTCCTTTTGGTCACCTTTCTTACATAGGATGACCGTGCGCGACATCCTCCGCTGAAGGTTTGGAGATTTCGATTCAAAAAACTCAGTTAATTAAATATATGCCAAAGTATAGCTCAGTGAGTTGGAAAACAAGAAAACATCGTTCCAAAGTTGGGATGCTTCTCAAGTTCTTCGAGCAACTCAGTTGAATTGACTAGCTCCACTGAGAGGTGGCGATCAATGAACCTTACTGGTGCCTTTTAGAGTAACTTAATGAGTGAACACGGGTGATACGATTGATATCTATCACGATGAGAACAAAGAAGACCAATCAAGTAGCAGTGTAATTATTTAACACTTATTATTTTTATTTTATAATTATTTATATTTATCACGTTTCATTCTTGACGTAACTAATCCTAAATTTGTTCGTCTTATATATCAATTTAAACTTCAAAATATAGGGCCCATGGTTAGAGATGCCCCACAATACATATGTGCTCGTCGTTTCGATCCGGCGCCCTGAACTCACTAATTCCCACATCCCACTGGAGTCGGCAAGTTGATATCATTGATATCAGATTTACCCGTGAAGACAAAAAACCGACTTGATATATTGGTACGCCCTCGCGAGTCACCGTACAGGCCAAATATTCATTAAATTACGTCCATAATTCTACGAATGGAATCGAATGCTGGCACAGCTCAAAGGGACCCATCAACGCAGAAGAATTCCTCCCTTATCCCCTGATTCCCAAAATGACCTCCTGTTTTTTCTGCTTGTCCAGAATGACATTCGTAAAATATCGTCATATATCTGAAGGCAACAAACATAACACAAACTTGACTGCGGCAACGCCGTCGTTAGAAGAAGGTCAAGTGCACCCTTAAGGTATATATCGTCACGACTCCGACTGCACAATGGATTTCGCTGGGTTATCAGATCCGTTGCACAAATTGTCGTTTTTCTTATGAAATGTTCATTTGCTGACGTTTCAGCTACTTCGCCTTTTTTCAGAACTTGGACGTATTTTTATGTTACGTTTTCCATAACTCGGTGAATTGCCTACAGTCGTTTTCTGTTAGTGCAAAATGAGTATAATCGTCGCATTATAACTGATATGTTTGCAACAGTACAATATGTTCTGCTTTTTTAAGAACAAATAGCTCATTCTTTTATTATGAGCATCTTACACCGTCCTTTTGAAGAACACCGTATTCCTACTGTTTCTATGACAGAAGATTTTTATTCCTTCACTAACAGTGTGCGACCTTGCCCCATTCTAGAATCACAAGACGAATTATTTATCCCTTTGTTAAGAGTTCTCTACCTTGGTTCCTCTCTAAAACACTTAAAACGCTTTCACCAAGTTCATCAACATAATGCTATCGTTAATAAGAATTATTTGGAAGAGGATCCGAAGACCTAAAAAGATAAGTTCTCTTTCAATGTCTTAAGTTTTTTATTTAATAAAAAAAACATTTCCATCGGCTTTTTCGCTACCAAAAAAAATGGTAGATTCTCAGCTAAACATCGATAAAATAAATCGTAAAAGCGCTCGGCTTTAATCGATCTCTAAAGTTTGTGCCGTGCATTCGACTTCATTAAGAAGCGTTTGCGGTGATTTAATGCATATCTAGCCAATATAACGACTTCCGGTGGCCTACCTATGAATCAAATCTGTGCTACTATTCTCCCATACAAGTTTGGTAGCACCTTACACACCCCGGACGGATGAAAAGGGTGGTGAGCTCAGCGCGAAGAACCGAAGCAATGGCCAAATGTTTATTGCACTACCCTAACCAATGCTGCACACGCGCCTCCTTAGAACAAAGAGTTAGTAGACACTACAAAAATAGCAAAAGAATTAAAAGGAGGTAGTGATCATCTCGTGCCTAGTTATCTCTGAGAAAAAGATTTAGATGCAAACAACTGACTATTACGAATGAATACTAATGACGAAGTATTGAAGATATAACAATTGCAACTTGATACCACTCGTAGCTCACTTTCCAGGTTAAAACTGTTGCAAAACGCAACTGCGAAAACAGAAACAAACGCCAAATTCCAATAGTAAGTTGTAATTAAAATTGAAATTCATGGCTACTTTTCTCTTATAGTAAAAAACAGCTATTAAGACAATATTTTTATTATAAAAGGATGAAGGATAAAGCTCTCGGCGTTGATCAATCCCTGAGGGATGCGCCATGCATTCGACTTCATTAAGCATCGTTGGAGGTGATTAAATGCATATCTGGCCCTTACCATTGTAACTCGCGGTGGCCTATCGATGTATCGAGCCAGTGCTGCTATCCTCCCACACAAGTCTGGTACCAATTTGCCGACTCCGTAGGGATGGTAGGCTTGGTGGGCCATGGGCGCGGGGGTCGATTCCACGTGTGTGTCGCAATGGCGCCTCCAACCACTGTGCCACACGCACCCTTTATTCTTATTATAGTATTTATTATTTTTATTTTCATGTATTTTACATTTTTGTATTATTATTGCTAATATTAGCCAACATTTTTTATTATAGTATTTTATTAGAATTTGCTCACTATTGTCTTAATTACTTATTACTGTCATTTTACAATCAATATTTATTGCGATTTTACTCTACCTTATTGTAGCGCTCTACATACATAGTGAGATTATTTCAGCTACAATCCACTTATATTTCGTTTCACTGGCCAGAACCTCCTCCACCAACAAAAAAACCGCGGCTGCAAGGACAACGAGGGTACGGCGAATGTTGTAGTGATAAAAACTACAAAAATTTACATCGACATTTGAAAAACTGCACAAAAAACTCTTCAGTTCCATTCAAAAGTCTTTTTTCTCATTACTTTTGTTTCTTTTTCATTCTCCTAACCAATTTCTATAGCATCGACACAATATCATGTGATATCCAAAAACAATTCTTGTGGGGAAAGTTAGACTACCGAAGTATTGATTCGCTTAATAAGGCACTAAGATTTACTTTTTATCTAAGGAACACTCAACAGAATAATCAAATTTGACGAGTTAAAAAATCAAACCCAGGTAGACTTTCGAGATTCAATTAATACTTGTACTTATTGGGCCTTAAAATTTGAAGCTTCAGATGCCTCTATGCCATTAACTCAACTTCAAAACATACTCAGAATCGTAGAACAAGTAAGAATCTCTACCGTCATGACAAAGTAAGTTAAAGCCAAAAAATCACGTTAAGAAGCTTGAGTTTGTATGCAGCTTGTATGGCACTTTATACGAACAGAGTTTAATACGAACCTCGTGCTAGTTTATCAGTGAAAAAAATAAATATTGGTTACTTATACCAAGGTTAAATGAAAGTCGGTTCTTAGGCATCAACAATTGTTACCTTGTATGTACTACTGCTCATGATAATCATTTAGTAGTCATCATCACCTTTTAAACCTCTTACGAACACTCTTAAGATCAACTCGCCAAGCATCACGCCGTTGGTAGTGCAAGAAACTCAAAGGAGCTATCCAAAAAAGACTTTTACATATCTAACACCGTTCAAGGTTAACTTTCTCTACCGCTTCTCCTTCCAATGCTGAATTTGGTTTTCTAGTAACAAACTTGTTTTAGCCTGTCAGCACTTCTACACCCATCAATCTCAGCTACGAAAACCTTAGAACTAATAACCTTATGGAACTGCCTGCATTTCATAGGACACTTGTACGGAACTTGGTGAGAAAAATTACTGTATCGTTTTAGCCTATAGTTGTCAAAATCACTACTTTCTTGAATGTTCCATTCGTTGCAGACAGTACCAAAGTTTCCACCTCCTCCAGTACCGAACGAACAATCAAAAGACAACAGCTACATAGCATTAGAGCATAAAGATGATGTGATAAGCTGTTTAAATCATTTAGAGCTTATCATTTAGTAACAAAGATTCTTGAAAATGTTCATGTTCAGCTCTGGGAAATTGAGACACCGCTAAGTTCAATTGGAAGACAAGTCATGCTGTCATCTTCTTGGGACTTCGGACAACTGGAAAAGGTTCGTGAAACTTCAATTGCAGTCAATAAGTAGGAGCTCAATTCTTGCATCCATGAAATTTTATCGGAAAAAAGATGCAAGATGCTACCACAGATAATTATGTATCTTCAGTTGGAAGGTGATAAGACAGATGATAAGGTGGCGCTCCAGATCAGTTCCTCGATAGATTCAAAACTCAAGGATATCTCCACCACAATGAAACCAGAGATATGTCCTAGAATTTGAGAATTCGAAAACCAACTTGAATGAGTTAAATGCTCATAAGAGGATTTGCACATATAAATAGTCTAACAAATAAAATCGAAAGATTAACTTTATTCGTTAGAATCATTCACAGATATAAGTTCCTGTAGTAATTATTATCCTCCGAACGGTTTACGGCCTCATCGTGGCTGGGAGGTGTTCCTGCGTGTCGGACTGCGATGTACAGCGGGGGGGGATTCGGCAGGGTCTCCCAAGCTGAGGAGTCCGGCATTTCCATCAGGAAGCCTGGCTAAGAGTAAACCAATACCAGGAACCACCACCGTCTTGGTACTAAAGTCGAATGGTGCTAAATCTCCCTCTAATCCACAAGGGGCTGCGACTCCTTGTCGTGGTGACGACTTGGGACAGACTTTGGCCAGGCTGTC
Source organism: Angiostrongylus vasorum (assembly GCA_018806985.1). NCBI lineage: Eukaryota > Metazoa > Nematoda > Chromadorea > Rhabditida > Metastrongylidae > Angiostrongylus > Angiostrongylus vasorum. The sequence goes on from JADANN010000420.1 coordinate 1,252,655, forward strand.
CTCAGGATTCCAGAGAACCACAATGACTTAACCAGCAAATCTCCTAAAAAAGGTGATTATGCTGGGGCCCGCACAACTAGTGATGACGGGCCGTGCCGTTCAAGTATCAACTATCAAGTAGTAATTATTCCCAATCCCTATTTTTGAAACTTACGAATGGAATGAACAAGAACTCTTAGGAGGGCTTCGTTCTTAGTCTAATTCTTGACAGAAATCTCGTTAGAATTACTTCAGAGGAAAATTTTTGAAATAACTTAAACAAAGAATCTTTAAGAACATTTTGCACTGTATTGAATACTTTTCTATTAGTTTATGCTAATACAGGATGACATTACGAGCCAAGCGGATATCACATTTATCGAGGAAGAAACATGCACAGAACATCAATCTTCATGCCTACTAACCACCGGAACCAGAAAGATCCTAAACCTCTACGGCTCTGTTAAAACCGCCACGCACGTTTATTTGTCAAAAAGTTTACTAGTCTAAAAAAACAACTAAAAAACATTTTAGAAAACTGCCTCGTTCCTTATTCATAAATCATGATCTATCGCTACTACTTGTTTTCATTATTTATGTAGACACAGATGTATATGATATATCTTTAAAAGAAAACTGTAATCATAAAGAATCGAATAAACATAAACTTCGACTTGCATTCTTACTTGGATAATTGGATGACCCGTCTTGGCCCGAGGTGCATCCAGTACAGAAAAAAGATGAATGACAATTTAGCTCTTACATAAAAGCTGTGGTCATTTAACAATTCAGAACTAACTTATGCACATCGAACTTGCTCGTGTAGAGCTCACAGTTTCAATTTTATAAAGGGTTCCAATCCTTGACTTTTGGAAGCATATATTGGAAATAATACGCATGCAAAAATGAACTAGCCAAAGTCAGGTCACCTTAAGCTTGACGGGATTCTTATAAATGGTTAATCGCAAGTTTAGTGCACAATAAGTAAAAAAAAGTGAGCAGCACTGAATAACGGTTAAATAAATAGAACTCATTAAAAAATAGACTTGCATTATGAGCAGTGATTTCAAACAGTTTCAACTGATGCCCTTTCCCTACTTGTGATCTTGCATTAAAGCGGTGCTCAGCAAAAGACTGCATAACGAAGGCCCCACTTTTTCTGGGGTCAGCAAATTAGTACAAACTTATCTCGGCGGACAAAAAGCACTGATATGATAGCTCGAAAGGCCATCATAAGTTGTTGTAGAAGCTAAACGTGCATTCAACGACCTCTATAACGACATGAATGGACTCAAATGCAAGGGGTATCCCTTAGGGATTGATCAGCGCCAAACGCTTTATTGCAGTCATGCCAATGATCATGAATACACATGCAGTCTTTAGTACTTTGACAAAAACAGTTTGCAAACAGCTAGAGCTTTTACTTCCAAAATGAAGTCGTGGTAATTTCAAAATATTTGCAAACATGCTGGCTCTTCCACCAGTGGTGAAAATTTCTTGATCAGTGAAGTAGCTCACAAGCTGACAATTTAATACATAAAGAGAAAAAATGTTTGATTGGGGTTGAAAGTGGTCATTGTTATGCTCGCAAATATGTCAACAAATTCGCAATGATTCTGGTTTTTCGACAAATGCTGATATTTTTCCAATAACTGAGTTGGCTTAAGGATCGAAGAACTTCGTAAATTTACTTACTTGGATACTTGGGCGGCCCGTTTTTACCAGTTGTATAGACCCCAGCATATTTTCTATTCCTTTCTTTGCCTGGCAGTCTTCGTCCATGGTGGTAGTTAAATTTCACCAAGGCTACTGCGAATGTCATAATGTGATCTGTGAAACAACTGCGGTACAACTGTTTGACACTAGTTACGAACATATCCATATAACGTGTACGTTGTCGTCCTAGGAGACGCCTGCATCCTCGTGGACTCACCTTACAGTTCTTTTTGTCCATCTGTCGTCTATTCTTCTCATTATATGACCGGCACATCTGTTTCACTACTGATTTGTGTTCTCCTCAGTCTCAAAGACGAGATGGATTTCGAAGATCAGAGCTTCACATTTCGGCTAGATATTTCAGCATGTCCAGCGGCAGCTTCCTTTCTTCTGGAAGAACGATATTCCATGGAAAAGGAGCGCTACAGACAGGATTCCTGCAAGACGGTTTCCGTTCTCATTGCTATCGACTAGTCCAAATTTTTTCGATTATGTATTTGCTCTCGTTGGTCTTCCTTAATCTGGTTTTGAGGCCTCCGGAAAATAAATTTAATACACGATTTGTCATTGCGCATAACTTCCTCGAAGTGAGAGTAAACGCGTCTAGTTCTAACTCATCGGCTGCATCGGTCAGTTATTAGCAATTGATAATAGTGATCTTCTTATGACGCGTTAGTTGAAGACGGAGGAAGACCATGCGAGCTAAAAAGGATCTCGTACGAATCGACAAGATGGACAATGGACAGGTGGACGACAAAGCCTACGTCACCGACATTTCGTGACGAGACCTTTTCTTCGCGGATGACAACGGTCCCGTTATTTGGCTGTCGTATGTAGGTCTTCTTGCCTTTTTTCTTTCTCTTATGAGGCGATCACATGGAATGTGATTCGATCTGCTGCTCTAAGAAAGGCGTGAAGATCGGCGTCTGAGGAATGTCCCGCTGTTCTACGTGCACAGTAGGAAACAACCTGCATGGTGTATCCTGCGTGTGTTCGTCGGATTCGATTCAAATGAAGTCCTGTGTAACCCGAGATTTTGTCGCCTCTCACCAGTTGTCTCACCGCCCGACGTCATAGGCAGGAGCACCCAGTGGGCGAGGTACTGAGGCTGGCCTATTGCTAGTTGGACAATTTGATCTTCCCTGGAGTCCCGACTTAACCTTGCAACGGCGTTCTCAAGTCTTCACCACGATGTGGATCCGAGGGAAGTATATCTTTAGCACCGCTTCTTTCGTTCGATTTTTCCTGATTCTGACACGATATTGAAACCGAAATCAAGAATGAAAGTAGGAAGGAAAAAATGATCGACCGCTAAAGGACGAAGTAGAAGCCAAACTTCGTATACTGATAAAAAACTGACGAAATAAAAAAAAGAGCGAATATATCGAAACGTTAGCGGGAATAAACGATAAACCTTTTTTAGCAACCTCGTGCTAGCTTAATAATCCAAGAAGGGATTAAAACAATAGTGCCAAAAAATGGCATGGAGATCGTAAAAATGTTTTGTTAAGGTTTTATATCATAGTGTACAAAATTACCACTTAATCGAGATAGGATAACATAGCTTGCGCTTTTTCGGCAAAAATTTGTAAATTCTGTGCGTTTACATCAAATGCGTGGATCATAGCACTTCTTGCATTTGATTCTTTTCTTGGAAAATATCATCCACAAAAGTTCCAAGTGTTGAATATGGGTTCGGCTGCTGATTGAGGGACTTTTGTTCCCTTTATGAATGTTGCTTAATGCTGATGGAATCGATTCTTCGTTGAGTTCTCCGATAGCTGTGCTAGAGCGTTACTGCGTGATTTGAGGGAAGCCAGCTTGGACGAAACAAGGTTAATAGCAATTTTTCAACTCCGGAGTGATTACAGACTTGGTGAGACCGAAGCATGGTCAAACCAGAACTGTGCTCATGATAAATGGCATCGCTACCATGTGCTACCCTTATGGCTTCTATCATGTATAAAAAAATTTACCTTTGAGATGAAATACGTCGGTTTAAGCCTTTCGCGAAGACGGCTGGATTTTGTCGCTCGCCGTCTGAAAGATCCCCAAAACAGGAACGTTTGACTATTCCCACAAGCAAGTTTTTTATTTGCACTGCAAACAGGTAAATAACTGCAAAACTCATCGATACTAGAAAACCCTTCCAAGGAAGGATTTTTCTCATACCTACAAGGATTTTCTCGCTAAAAGAACAACTAAAAATGTACGCGCATTATTGTGAACGTGTGACAGCAGTGAAGCAAAATTATCTTTCACATGACGTTTTGGTGTGAGAGGCAACAAGAGATGAGGAACGACAGCCTCATCAAACTCTGTGTTTAAAAACCATAAACGTAAGAACAACAGCATAAATACAAGTTTAAAAATAAGAACAAATATGAGAAAGTGAAAATTAGAACCAGAACGTCTTAACTATTATCTACTGTCTATTCTTCTTCACTGCAGGAGAAGAAGTTCAAAACAACAACAAGGAGTCAAAGATATGAGCAAAGTTCGGAACTTTAGCTGGGCTTTGAACCTGCGATGACCTTTTCCGGAGACCTACGTGCTACCCGCCACATTAACCAAAGCCCTGGCTTTACCTTTTTCTCAGCCATATTTTTTACTCTAGCGGTGGTATCAGTAATCACCTTTCAACGGGAATACTAAAATTTGAGGTGTGACACAATCTGAACGAAATTGTTAAAACTTCAACAGAGAAAACCATTAGGACATCACCGCTTTTAGATCTCACGATCAATTTTCAACTCTTCTATGCAATGACTAGTTGACTCAAGTTCACATAGTTAACTAATCGAATATAATAGTAATTTCCAGAACCGATTTTCTATTTATTCGACATTGGCCAATAGGTTGCCATCAACCTCGTATTTGCTCAAGAAGAAAACATGCACTGAAAAAGAATCCATCCTACAGTAAACCGTATCTCTTGGCTTTTTATTAGTCGATGAGTTAGAATTACTCAAGCCATCATATTGGCAAAAGCGAGAAAATCTGCTTGACTCCATATCGATCGCACCCGTACAATGTCGTCTACCTATAACCATACACGATCTCATTAGCCCGACCTCTTAACGAAACCGTTAACTTGTCCTCATATCCAAGTAACTGCTTATGGCGAACTTTAACACTAATTACAACCTACTATGGCCGAAGGATATATGTTGCCGACGAATGGTTGTAGACAAGGTCGGAGGAAATATACGGGAGATTTGCATAGAGTAACATATCAATGTCAATCATAAACCAACAACGAACAGCTTCCGCTCATCTATTCATTCCTAAAGTTCCTTTTATTGTTCAGTAACTGTCAATAGTTATTACCAAGACCGACTTTCTGTTAACCTCGGCATTGATTGATAACTCGTTTCTCTTCAATAAGCAGACTATAGAATCTAAGAACAGCAGGTTGTTACTATAGAATTTATTAGGATACAATAGCTGACGTTTCCGCGGTTTCGCTTTGTTCAGAGCCGTTTATTTGTTGTAAGTATCTAAGCTAGTTGGTGGATAGCAGGCGCACAGAGTAATACATGGGCGAGGACAGTCCTCGCTTATTGAAGAAAAACATCGAATTACCAATAGTTAATAATTCTAAAAATAATAACAAATACTTTAATGACGCTGAGATATTTGCAAAACTCGGACCGTAGGTGTCTACGGTGGGGGAACGAACGCGCTATTGTCCTTTCCGGGGAGTAACGCGCTCACCACCACACCATGTGGGTCCTTCGTTTCGCCTGTATATCAGCTAGTTCTAGTTCTCAGCTAATAACAAATACTGTTCAATCGACATCCAATCAGTGAACTTATGGCGAGCTCGGCATCTCTCATTGATGCTATAAAGACCTTGTGGTGGAAAACAACTGGATTAACGGTAAGTTTATAGTATAGATTTTCTGTTAAGTAAGTTAAAAAAAGAAATATTGGTATGAAATTTATCTGATTAATTGTTTTTATAGAAATGGTGTCGATGTAGAATTTGTCGAGATGAAATGCTCAATGATATGGTAAGTTCAGTAGTAAAATATCCGTAGGTTAAATTATACTTTACGAATTATCCTTGTTGAGCGACTTGCTCTTCAATTACGATGGCTGATGTTTCGGGAACTTCACCTTCTTCAACGCCTAGACACGCCGGAATACGCCAAGTTTTATTACTAATAACTAATTACAACAATATAACAATTACTTGATACTTGAACGGCCTGTCCTCACTAGTTGTGCGGGCCCTAGCATAACCACCATTTTTCGGAGATTTGCTGGTTAAGCCATTGTCGTTCCCTGTAATCCCGAGGACAGCTTGGCCAAAGTCTGCCCCAAGTCGTCACCACAACAGGCAGTCGCAGCCCTTGTGGATCAGAGGGAGATTTACCACCATGCGACTTTGATACCAAGATGGTGGTGGATCCTGGTATTGGTTTACTCTTAGCTAGGCTTCCTGATGGAAAGGCCGGACTCCTCAGCTTAGGAGGCCCTGCCGGAGGGACAAATTCCCCCCCCCCGCTGTACATAGCAACCCGACACCAAGGAACACCTCCCAGCCACGATGAGGCGGTAAACCGTTGGGAGGATGACAATTACTACTAATCTTATTATTAATTAATAGCAATGACAAGTAATAACAACCTCAGATCAACAAGGACAGTTCGTAAGGCGTTAGTTAACTATCAACGCAGACGTTTGCCGACGAAAGACTAGGAGTTAAATAACTCCTTTCTAAGTGTGAAGAATAACTTTCCATGCAGTAAGCTACAATGAAGTAATGATACACTGGAAACTAAACGGTTAGTTTAGAATCCACCTCGTTTAACAGAAGCCTCTAGAAAACTGCGCATTCACAAACGCAATAATCCAAAGGTAAGCTGAATCACCATTAGAAAACTAAATAAATCACATGCAATAAAAAACGGAGTATTTTGTTTTGTCGTATTTTCAAGAAAGAGTATTTTAGGTATACAAGTGCAAACCATGTTATAGAAGTAAATGTCACTGTCATGAAAATGACTGCGAAGTTGGTACAGTGGAAAGACGCTCACAAAACAGAAAGAACATCGTACGTTAGCAGATTTGCGAATTCTGGAGACAGACGATATTTTCCATAAGTGGTTGGAAATGAACAAATCTTCGTCTACTACATCATTCTCATTACAGAATGATCACTACATTCCAGGCACGGAGTTCACAACAGAATTCCTCAAGACCGCCTATCACAAAAATCCAAGCAAAAGAGCGTGTAAGTTCAACTTGATTTATTTTATCACAGCCTCTCATGTAGCTCATGTGATTTCTTTTCTCTTATAGAACATCAAAGAATCTGAAGATGTAGACCTTTAGTGAGTGTTACAAAAAAATTCCTCCTGGTTCTTAACTAAGAATAATATTGTCTAAACTTAAACTTTGCAATCATATATCTTAAGAGACCCTAATTCCCATCTCTCAGTTAACTGATCTTTACGGATATATCGACCAATCAATAAGGAATTTCCCGTAAGTTTTCAGGAGATTCGAAGACCGTATAATCAACGGATACGACGATAATGAGAAAAGCACGTCGGTAAAGCATTTCTGCACTTTTTTATGGAACTTTTGACAACAGATATAATTTCTTCACTAAATAGTTAAATTTTTTTTTAGAATATTAGTTAGAACTTAGTCCAGAAGCAGACGTGTTTTTTTCAGAATAAACGCGATGACCACCAACTAAGCAATACTAGGCCAATACTTAGTAGTGCAGAAAAGGTAAAGGAAATACACTTTTGAAAACAACGTACTCTTTTTCCCAATAGTTTTTATCCAGATTCTCGGAAAAGTTGCAGAATGGACACCGTTGAAGACGACACGATTCAACGAAGACGTAATTCACTCTCAAGACGAAAAGGTAACGAATAATGTCGAATTATTCTCACCGACGAAATGTTTCAAATATGATTACTGGTTTCAGAACAAACTATATACAATTACTTCACGACCAATATTTACACCAATAGCCAATCATTTATATTATGATGACTCAAGTATGAGCAGCTATGGCACTATAACAAGCGAAGAGTTACGGGAAGCATTTCAGAAGTCTAGACGGGTAAACATTTAGGAACAAGTTGAAGCCGCCAAAGTACTGCATAGCATATAACCGTTTAGGCCAACACAACTGCTTCGAACTCCTTCTCCAATCACAATCAACCACAGCCGACTTGCATAGAAGACAACTACTACCCATATGTAAATCCTCAATATGCCTCAGCCGTCTAAAACATATGTAAACCTAGTGTATGTTTTTCTCGTTAAGAAACTGGAAAAATGTCGATAAAGAATAAATTTGGAGTTTCCCAGGCCATAAATACGTACGGCTGACATTATTAGCTGAAATGCAATAGTATCATGAAAAAGACATGTGCATTTCACATATCTACTGGATGTGGAGATTTAAGGCCAGTTAGAAAATTGTTGACAAAAAGTGTATTAAGCAAAAAATTAGTGGAAACTAAAGAGAAAAAAGTCAAAAACTCACATAAATGGAGAAGTAAGTCAGAATCTACTACTGCCAAACGAGACTCTTCAAAGGCAAATGTTTGTGTAGCACATTTCAGCGGAATTTCATATTCGCACATAGGTGGTGGAATGAGGCGCTGACCCAAATCGGTCAGACGAAGCTCATCTGAATTCTTACTTATCTATACACGTTTAAATTGTTGAGCTTCCACGAGGCTGATATAGATGCCACCATACATATAAATATGGACGATCGACTCGGATTATTGGCTATGACGAAGATAAAGACGTTGAAACGTTAGCCGAATAAATATCTAACCAACCTCGTGTACGCTCAACAATTTAAACACATCTTGATTACTTTAATACTGAAATTAAATGACAGTTGGCTTCAAAAATTCTTATCTATCTATCAGGAAAGACAGACGTGAAATATATGATTTGTGGTCGTTCTTCAATCTTATTGACATACCTGTGGCGACTACTAGAGCGGTGCTTCCGGCAATCACTGGCGTGTAAGCAAAACAAAGACGCATATAAGTCCCATCGCTGAGCAGTACACATAAATGTCTAGCCTGAAACCAACTAGTGAATCCAATGAATCTAAAATTGGAACAATCTTCATTAATTCTTTACTCTATAAGAGGTGATCACCATGGAAGTTACAGTACCATATTCTTGCTACCATTCTAGCAAACTCTTTTCGAACAGTATTAAGCTCAATAGAAGTGTATGAAGCAAACACCTTTCGATATGCTCCCTCTATGAATATTGTACAAACAAATCAATTAACGCCGATTTTAAAACTGACCTTTACTAGCAACATTTTAGCCTTTTCATGACTAAGCTTGCTACTCGATAGCTGACAATAGTTTGCCGATCAATAGAGTATTTAAAGGTTTCAGAACATCCCAAAATTTAAAAGCTCTCGCCATTGACCAGTCCCAGAGGGTTGCGCCATGCATCCCACTTTATTAAGCATCGTTAGAGATGACTGAATGCGTATCTGGCCTTTACAATGACCCGCGGTGGCCTACCGATACATCGAGCCAGTGCTGCTATCCTCCCAGACAAGGTTGGTTCCAATTTGTCGAGCCCGGACGGATAGAACGCTTGGTGAGCCTGGGGCGCGTAATCGATCCCAAAGTGTATTCCGATGCACCTCTAACCCCTGCTCTCTATGCGCCCCCTTCACAAAATTTTGGACCCATAATTTAGAACTTCAACCCATTCCAAAAAATCGCACATACAACTTCTGTAATGTCTTTTCAAACTTATTTGCGTTTGCAGTACCACTGTTCAAAAAAATTACCAAAAAAAAATTAATACCAGTCCCACTCGCAACAGCGTGGCTCTGAGGAAGGCTAAATTGCTGAAATGTCAGTCATCGATCAACAACAACAACGCAGATGTAGATCTATCGATTATTCATGCCAAGGTTTATAGAAAGTTGGCCTCTTGAGACCTTTCCCTTTAGTTGCCCAAAACGTATAAACGTGGTCAACAATGTGAAATAGTTTCCATGACCGATATTTAATTAACTTGGCATTGACGAATACAGCACTGAAACACAGTGGTTAAAAAATGCCATGTAACAAATGGCCTTTGATTAGCACACCGAGCCACCCAATCCTCCCAGTCCTCCACTGTCGCCAAAGTGATACCAGAGTTGTTTGGGGAAAGCTAACTCCTAGCTGGTCTACAAAGACCAATGGCCATCTTTGGATAAGAGTTAGCATGTGGATCCTTGTAGGGAGAATCGACTTGACATGCATTCAACAATATTCCTGAAGAACAAAGCCAGCAACACACGAAACCACACACAAATCTGAAAACCATCGTGGATTACGGATGAAAGACAACGAACTGAATAAAAGAAGTGGTAGGATCCACACAAGGATAAAAACTGGTTATAAAAAAGTAACAAATAACTACAATGTTACTAATACATCAAACAGCTGAATGGCTTTAAAAGCACAACTCAAAAAACCGGCCACTTTATGCGGATTACTAAAAAGTGCTGGACTCTGGAATTTATTTATTAGTGACCACAATACACATGAAGCACAGTAATTTTTTCGAGATAACCTCAGAGAATGTGAACCCATGGGAGATTTTGTAGGAGTTATTAAAGGTATGCAGAGACAGAAGTTCAGAAGTCAAACAAAGACTTACATATCTGATACATAGAGGTGGAAACAAAACGGTATTGACCATTTGGTACTACGACCTCTACTTATTATCTGTTGAACCACTTTCCGCATACTGAGAAATGAGTTCCATTGATGTTATCGAAGTATGTACAAAAACCGTGACGTTGATTTCTATAGCCCTACCTAGAAAATCTTATTTGACCAGAAAACAGCGCAGATTTTACCCCTTCAAGCTTTAGTGTTTTGTAAAACTTTCAAGCTGGCACATGGATGGTCCGTCTTCACAGAAAAATGGTAGGACCGCAGCGATATTCTCATCCCATTAGTTCGTTGGAAAAAAAAACTGATCGCATCATGGCGGTTCAAATTATAATTGGAGAGGAGGGACTTGGAAGCTCTCAAGGATCGGTAACAGGTCTGTTACATCGAGAGTCTTTTGTTTCCAGACGGTGCGATTTCCGATATTGGTTTACTCCTGGTCGAGTTCCATAGTAGAACTGTATTCCTCCCAATTTGCTTGTTCCTGAAGTGTAGCGTGCACCCGCTACACATCAAAATCGAAAACACTGCGAGAAGGTTTTTGCATTCACGTGAACTCGATTTTAGAAAAGAAATATGCAAGGTAGCAAGATCGAGAACAGATTTGCAGAAAAAGTTCTTGATATCAACGTTGCAGTTGGCAAGTTTAACAACTGTACAATGTAGCGTTGATTTCAAATCTTTACAGCTATCGTGAAGGAGATGAAAGTTTTGACGACTTCGGTTGTGAGATTACCGTTGATCTGGTGTCATCGTTGATGAGCATATGGAAAACTTAACAGAAGCAGACCCACACAAAATGGATTGTGAGCATGCTAGGAAAAGTGTCGTGAATGTAAGACAACAATGTCGGAATACCACCAGAAAATTAAGAAGCTAAGAAAGAAATCCCGACGACTATGCACCATACGAACCGAACTAAAAGCAAAAGGACGGCGTCAGTGTACTTCCCTAGCGGAACAAAAACGATTCGTTTCTTCAACCAATTTGTTCCTTCGTGGTCAGAAAAAAACTAGTTGCGTCTTGGTGGTTCAAATTACCATTAGAGGTATTTGGAAACTCTTAAGGTAACAACTTGTATAGTACGAAGAAAAAACGGATTTTTGTGAAATTTGGCTTTCTAAGCAATGGTTTAAGAATTACGAAGTGCTGATTCTAGAAGCTAAATCTACATCAAAAGAAGTTAACGATGGTTTTCTTTTTTGTGCATAGTTGGTGAATTAATCCGCTATAACATCTTAAACCTCAGTGAGATTGTCACGAAAGAAAAATAGCGTCAGAGAAAAAAAAACCCCGGTAGAACACAGCAATAACTGCAATGTGTGCGACTGGCATTGGTCAAACGAAAACAAACGCACTCCTCAACAAAGTCTACCACACACAGCACAACTAATAGAGCAAAGATTGCAAGAACTACGGTGCAGGACTCTCTGTTACCCAGCATAGACCTCTCAGAAACTATGTATTTCCTTGCCAACCTTTTAGTTATTTCCTATTATTATTATAATTTTCACGGCAGGGTGTGATGTGAAATACAACACCAGGCCAGATTGAATCCGTGATTACCCTTTCCGGGACCCACTTGTTAGCCACCGCATTGTTGAGGCTATAAGATTTGGTAGCTCTTTTTTATGGAACTATGACAACATCTGTTCGCATAATGAACCACGGAAGCGCATGTAGCGCAGTAGTTAAAAGTGCCTTGCAGTAAACAAGTGGTCGTTGCTTCGATACCGCGCCCGCGTTCACAAAGCCTTCTATCGTCCCTGGGTCCGGATTTGGCACCAGACTTGTCCGGGAGGATAGCAACACTGACTTGATAAATTGGTACGCCACCACAAATCACCTCAATCAATGCTGGATGAAGTGGAATGCATAGCGCATCCCTCAGGGGATTGACCAACGGTGACTGCTTTACCTTTTTTTTCATTATAGTGGACTATCTAGAATAAAGCAACTGTTGAAAAAAACCATTGTGATGAGATAATGCACAGATTCTACTGGTGGTTACCTCAAAAATAATGTTTAGTATGTGGTAAGATATAGGTACTACAAAGTTAAAAAAACATAATTAAAGAAGTATAAAGAATATTTTCTTTATTTTCACATAAGAAATATTGGTCACCGTAATGAAAACGATATCCAAGAAACCACACAATTTTATTTTGGTTAACAAACTTATCCAATGACGTTGATGCTATGAAGCCCACCAGAAAATGCATACACAGCCAAAATGCACGCGTTCTTGTAAACAAGCACATATAATCTGAAGCCGTCTTTCTACGAATCTTCTATCTTCCTTTTACCTCTTCTAAGAAGGGTTGTTATTTATCACTAAGTAATTGTCACTTCAATCCATATGACTCGTCAAAAATCGTGAGAGAAAGAATCTTCTGAAAACTAGAAGAATGCTCTGCCTTCAAATGAAAGAACGCCTAGATAAGAAATCAAAGTGTTGCACGTTTTAGTACGTATTTTGGGCCAAATTTAAAAATGGTTCTCGCGTTGCAATTACTAATGGGCTACTTCAAAAGAGAAAAAAATTGTGAACCTCAATAAAAAAGGGTTTAATAAGAAATGTCGACCATGAGAAGTCCAAAAGTTTTCTAAACGACCTCGTTTAACGCAATCGCCAATAAGCCTAACTTCCCATAATTTGTTTGTATCATTTAGTCTCGAATATCACTACAACAAATACGTGGGAACTGCTCTCGGTAAGAACAGTATTTCGTTGGTCTCCACTGAAAACAAGGAAATCAATGCGGGATTCACATTATCTGTACACTTGTACACAAACATGTGAACACACTTCCCATCCCCCAACAGTCCCTATATCTTCGTGTCGGTACAAAACGCTAATCGCCGCTGTATTCATGGAGACAAAAAAAATTTTCTAAAAAACTACTTTGTGCAATCTATAATTAACGAAAAATCTTTCCTCGCGCTATTTCAGATACATTGGTCGACGAAAGCTCCCTACCATGTGTTATATATGACTCATAAAGCCACGAAGATTTTAACAACAAACTGACCTTCTCTGTATCCCATTTCCAATTCGTAATCTGTTGGTTGAACGATGCGGTCCACTGGCGTTTCCAATCATAATTCGACTCAGTCCATAGTTCAACTCAAAGATTTACTGATAGTGAGAAGATCGAAGCGGTATACACAAATTTAACACATTCCGCCCTGCTCGGTTTTCGTGGGTGGCTCGTCTCAATCGAATACTTGCAATTTTTCGATAGACTCGAACTTTCTGGTTTTTTGTACCATAAAAAAATCTTTTCTCAATAACTAGTGAACTTGAGCGCTATTGAACATGAAAGGATTGCAGAAGAGACTTTGCACTATCGTCCTATGAGTATGAATAACATGTATGCTAATATTTCAGATACGCTATTATGGTCCTTAATGCAGATGCATTGCTGTCGGCATTCGGAATTACTTTTGCAGTCTATGTTGAATCTATTTCGGTATTGCCATATCCACACATTCTACACAATAACCATGGTTATTAAAAATGGAGCAACAGTAAATTGTTGGTCAAATGACCTATGAATGAACTTTCTCGAAAAAAGGTTTTTTTGTGAATCATTAAGTGTTGAGAATGGTTTTCCTGGTCCCATCCCTACTAAATAGATCTGATTTCGATTAGCTATCGAATAAATATATGTAGCGCGGTGAAGGGAAACTCCGGAAGCCATTAAACTGAATATGGACACTATAGTGTCCATGTGATCGTTGGTCACAACCGCTATGGTTATTATAGTATCCGTATACGGAGGAATGGATTAAACAAACCTTTCTCTAAAATCTTATGTCTATGCTACAATTTAGGACAGAAATACTTTGATCGAGCTCATTTCTCGTTGGAAATGAGCTTTTAACTCACGTGTTTCTTTCTGATCATATTGCACGTGAACACACAAGCATCGCGACTCCACATCCCACTCCATATTTATGAGTCGATTTTGATCACCCATACGTGAGAATGGTACTTCTCTTCGTTTCTCACCGTTTCTCTCGTAGAATACCATCGTTCGAACTGCATCTAAATGGGATAAAGTTTTACTAACTTTCCTCGTTAGGCTTTCTGGTACCTTAAAGTTCTACCATGTCAGCAAGGCAATGTAGTGATAGAGGTAGTTAAACAAGGAAACTAATTGCATTTACACCCTACAATATATTACTGATCCATCCGTAAGTTGTGAATGACCTCAAAGTTTGTGATCAATCAGAAGATCAACCGTGGCCTTTGCTTTGCCTTTCTCTCAGCTATGTTTTTACTCTATCGGTGCTATCAGCAATCGCCCGTCAACAGAATGAACGGAATCTATCTCGGCACCCCTGCGGTTGTATTTCACATCGTACCTTACTATGAAGAAGAAGGAATAGGAAGCAAATAAAAAAGTGAACATTATGATTTCGACCGCAGCTTCAGCCAAACTGGATTCAATACCGACTTGTGCTTCTCAGATCATTCTTGTTGACGGGTGATTATTGACAGCACCGATAGAGTTGAAATGTGGCTCAGAGAACATCAAAGCAAGGGCCTCGGTTGGTGTGGCGGAAAGCATGTGAGCCTCCGGAAAGAGTAATCGTTGGTTCGAAGCTCTCCTGAGGTTGCGAGGTTTGCCCCCTATCTCGGCATTGTTGTGGTTGTATCCTAACAAAGTTACAAGGCATCCTCCAATTTATATTCTTGATCAAAGGCACCAGTGCAGTACTTGCGAAGATTGGCCGTTCAAAAAAAATTATTCAGGATAAACCAATAAATTTCTACATGATTGAGCTTGAGCTGACACGTGGTTGTTGAGTCAATGGTCCCACAACTCCGAACAACGTGGCTCTATAGAAGGTGAAGGCGCCGAGACATCAGCCGGATAAAAGTTTTTGTACCAACCTCCGGTCAGCAGAGTTATGCAGAAAATTACTGGTTACTAGTACCCAGTTTTCACGAAAACTGGGTTTTAAGACATTCAGAGAGAACGTTCATTAAAGCAAACCTGCAGATCGCTTTGTTGTTGCAATGCAATTTCCAGCAGGTCGTACCGCAAAGACTTCTTCAATAGGTCCATCGTTTTTCAAACGAGCCATCAAATCACCATTACGGTTGAACACCTTAACAAATACAACAATTTGGATCCACAGAAAGGAAAAAGAAAAACACAGAAGAGGATATAGACTAGAGAAATAAAATATTTTAGTTGAGAGAAGTAAAAAGGGATCCGGATGAAAATGCACAACTTTTAAGCGAAAAAAGTAGCACATGGGTACAATACTTCTTTTAACTAAAAAAAGTCGACTCTAAATCGCCAATAGCAATTTTTTTTATTAGACTTCATCAAGTATCGTAAAGGTGAATGAATGCATGTTTGGACGACTCAGTGAATTTCAGGGCCCTAACAATGTATCAAGTCAGTGCTTCCATCCTCCTACATAACCTTAATACGAATTTTCCAACCGCAGACGGATGGAAGACTTGGTGAGCGCAGAACGACGGACTGAATCATCAACCAATGTCAGTGCGTATAACAAAAGCATTTCTAACCAAGCGATACAGCCACTTTTTCAGATAGTCCTAAGAAATGAAAATAACGTCATAAGTCACCAGCAATCAATCACAGTGTATCTCCAAAAAACACTTGAGGTGCTACGCTGACATGGAATCGCATAAGCCGTAGACAATTCACTGTCGAACATGCAAAGCTCTGCAGAAATTCGACTAAAGCAGATCATAGGGAGAGAAAAGAAGCGGTAAAACGTGGCTGGGTAGCGAAACACCCAACGTCTACCAGAACTGAATTGCACTCCAACTTCCAGAAGTAACACCTACAACTTTCGGAAAGGCAGTGGAGAAAATCATCCAGGACTAATACTCCGATTTCTCCAACAGTCATACTCTTCTACACTCATATTAAACTAACGAAGACGTATATATCTTCCCACTTGTTCTACCTTCCGAAATCAAACGTGCTATCTCGTCAATGAAAAATCTAATAACACCTGGCCAGGATAAGATGGGACGCGAACACCTGAAAAACCTCCTCCGGCAGCCTTTATCAACACAGTGGCTCGGCTCTTCACACGTTATCTGTCAAAATGCAACGGTCCTAATCAGTGGAAGGCCAAAAAGACCGTGTTGTTGCTCAAAAAGAGATACTTGATAGACACTAGTAATTTTCGTCCAATCTGCCTGCTGTCTATCGTCTATGATCACTTCACCCGAGTCATCCCCAATACGACTGATAGAGCTCTGAACATATGACACCAATAAAAGCAAGAATGATTTCGAAAAGGATTCAAGAACAACGAACACCATCTACACGGTAATGAAACTAAAGGAAACTAAAGGAAGTATCGTGAGAGTACAAGAGACAATTTCTCTCATTTTCAACCGATTAAAAAGCGCCTTCGCCTCTACTGCGACGCAAGTAGAAACTTTGGATAATCAAGGTTTTCCACTCAGTACACAAAAGAGTCCTTAATGAGCTGCATGAAACCTCTACTCAACAAGTGCAGCGAGGGCTGCTCACGTATTCCAAAGAAAGAAATACCTACCGCGATTCTTCTCTCATCACTTTCACGCTCATAAAACGATACCATCACATATGAACCATCTGCACGCCATCTAATGTAGGAGCTATGCGAGTCATCAGGATATGCGGTGCGAGAGATTTCCACTTTCTCACGAGCAATCTAAATGAAAAGAAAATAAGTTCTAGGAGAATGTCAGGTTTCAAGAAATTCGTCGACGAACATCCAAAAAATGCTAAAACAGATAGTTATTTCAAGGTAGTAAAACTCATACCTTCCCAGCACTACCTTGAAATTGGGTCTCTGCGGTTCCCCATCCTACCGCAACAAGTGCATCCTTACCGGCATCAGAGTTTGACATCTCCCAATATCCAAGAATTTCGAAACTCCTGTCATAAAAAACCACTCTGTCCTCCTCAGTGACAGCAAGAACAGTCGCATCTGGACTCCAAGCAGCCGCTGAACAAATTTCACCCAAGAAGCACCCAGTGCAGATCTAAAGATAGACGAATATACAACACAAATGCGACGATAACAAATGAGAAAGCAAGCATACAACATGAATTTTTTAAAGTCACTATACTTAATTTTCCAGCATTTCAAAAGCGGCGACGAAAAAAAGGACGAAATCATGCCTGGAACTAGCACACTCTCCAAAGCACCAGTTGGATATGCAAAGCAGTGGTAAGTATTTGAAGAAGAATTGAACAAGGAAACGCGTACAGCGATTTAGTTAGAAGAACCCTACAGTACACACTAGTTCGAGCATGAACCCCCTCCATCTCTCTGGGGTTGGCGACTTGGCTCCGACCTGTCTGAGAGAATGAAAGCACGGAGTCGATGCATCAGTAGGCCCCTCAAGTCATTATACAAGCCAGATGTGCATTCAACAATCTCTATAAGAGATAAAAGGACAAAGCTCTTGGCGTTAATCAATCCCTGAGGAATACGCCACGCATTTCACTTCATTAAGCATCGTTGGAGGTGACTGAATGCATATATGGCCTTTATGATAACTCGAGGTGGCCTACCGATGTATCGAGCCAGTGCTACTACCCTCCCAGATAAGTTTGGTAGCCAATTGCAGACCCCAGAGGGATGGAAAGGCTTAGTGAGCCAGGGACGCGGAGCTAGACTATCTCTATAGTACTTGATAAAACTGGACGCATGATGCATCACTGTGGGGAGTGACCGACGGCGAACGTTTCATCCCTCATCCCTTACTTAGCAATGAAATCTAGAGCAAAAAAAATGACAGAATGGAAGAAGTGAGAGGGAGACGGAGAAAGAAAGGAATAAGAAGTAGAAAATCCAGTCTTGGGTGAGGACTCTCAGGGATTTGTAGCGTCTTTTTCCTACGCAAACGAATAAATAACTTCTTTAAAAAACACTACGAAAGTCCCTCTTGCCACCGACGAGCTTTTTACAAAATTATTTTATGAGTTATAACAAACCGCTTGTGACTCCACATCCATGGTAACCACCTGTGCATTCCGCAATATGATACAAACTTCATTTCTATCTTGTAGCAGGTCTATACCAACAGGATCAAAACAGTCAAATTGGTCACTGCATGGGACAACCTCTTTAAGCTGAAATATCGAATAGAAACTGGGATATACGGTATATTGTGTGGATTACAAAGATTTTTGGCACTTTCGGCTACCTTGCATTCTCACCTTTAAGTTCTCGTCTAATACAACAATACCATCCTCACTAACGAAATAAGCACAGCCCGTCAAATTGTCCTCAACGAATAGTCTGCAGCCTAAAATAATCCCTGGACTAATAGAATGAGCATTCCAGGTAGCGTTCAGGTTAAATTAAACGTACAGTACCGTATGGAATGTTTCACAAAATAGAATCATTCACCTTTTGAAGACACATCGCCAAAACTAATCTGAATATCAGCCCAGACCAGATATACACTCCATGCCACCCGTTTTTTCCCAAAAATCACAAGTTTACTAGTGAAATAGACGTACAACTGGCACAGCGGTTAGAAAATAGTCCTCTATTGCTTCGGGGTCGAAAAACTACTTATAGTCAATGGGGAAGCAAACACTAAATTTACCTAGGTAGGCCAGTGCAAGTCATTGTAAAGGCCGTATATACAGTCAACACCACTACAATGATTAATGAATTTAAACATTTAATTCTCATCTCTAAGGCGCGCCGAACGCTCCAACCCTATCCATATGCATGACCACTCTTGTGTTTTATGAACCTCTCTATTCGTTGCCCAAATCCTAACAAATGATTTGGAATGACAATGTTAATCCCTTTATTTGCTGCCTACTGCGACACACACGTGGAACTGATCCGCACCCTCCAGGCTCACCAACCCCTTCCATCACTCCGGGGTTGGCCAATTATTACCAAACTTGATCGGTAGGCCACCGCGAGTCATTGTAAGGGCCAGATATGCATTCGATCACCTCCAACGATACTTAATGAAGTCGAATCCACGGCGCATCACCCAGGGATTGATCAATGCCGAGAGCTTTTTCCTTTTATAATTTTTCACGGCATGGTATGATATGAAATATAACTACAACATGCTGAGATATTCGCAGAACTTGGACCCCGGGCCAGATCGAACCACGATTTCCCTTTCCGGGGGCTCGCGCATTACACACTGCGCCACAGAGGCCCTTGCTCCACGTTTCTACCAGCTACTTTTATACCTAACACAGCCATCGGCAATCACCCGTCAGCGGGACTGACCTTGCGAGCACAAATCGGCATTGAACTCAGTTAAGCTTTAATTTGGAATGGTGGCTATAAGTACTTAAAGGGCTTTCCGCACTACAAAAAGGGGGAATAATCGACGTCAGAAAGTAAATGCAGTGCCCTTACCTCTCAAGAAATCGACAGCGGATGAACCGGACAAGGATCTCGTCAATACAATGTTCTTCATGTCTTAAAAATCTCTAAAAAGATATTTTTTACGCCGTACGGAATTCTACTTACAAGAGTTGATGACTTAGAAAACAATCAGAAGTGAACTGAGCGAAATGAGAGGTCTTATCGGCAACTCTGTAACAGCATTCATTTCTTTTATTCAAAAAAGAAATACACACGAAAACAATTTGTAAAAAACTGCCTAGATAGATATGCACTTGCAGACCTCAGACATGGAAAAACAAAAGAGATCAGTGTTTATCCATCAGACAACGGAACCACCATTAAGTTTATTGCAGCTCTGAAGACACAGTAGTTTCGTAATTCACTCGTGACCCTCATCCAATGGAAACAAAGCGCTGATTTTGTGCTGACGTGCTGGTCCTCGTTTGTCTGGCCTCCAAGAATTGGTCTACTGATTCGTAAACCTCAGTTCCCAGAAGTGATTACCAATTGGCAAACGATGAAGTATCTCAAGAAAAACTGTTTTCTGACTGGTAGCTAATGTCCACAAAGAGCTCTCAACAATATACTTACTTGGATACTTGGATGGACCACCCTCACTGGTTGTGTGGGCCCCACAGCATACCTCCCACTTCTTTTCTGGTTTAGCCACTGTATTTCCCTGGAGCTCCGAGGTCAGCCAGGCTAAAGTATGCCCCAGATCGTCACCACCACAGGCAGTCGCCGCCTTTGTGGATCAGGAAGAGATTTTCCACCATGCGACTTTGATAAGAAGACGGTGGTGGATCCTGGTATTGGTTTACTCTTAGCTAGACTTTCTGATGGAAACGCCAGACTCCTTCTCGGTTTGGGAGACTCCGCCGGAGGAATGAATGCCTCTGCCATACATCGCTGCCCGACACCCAGGAACACGTCCCAGCCACGATGAGGTGGTAAGCCGTTGCCAGGAAACTCATATATGCAATTACGGAAGCCAAAACCTAACGGCTATGGAGTTAAATGGATCGAGGCACTGCTAGACTTTGAGGAACTGTAAAAATCCTTCATATGACTGAAGAGTGAAAAACAATAACTACCATCTAGAAGAGGAGACATTCAAAGCATTCGAAGTGTCCGTAATCACGGAACAAGTCAGCTATAATCGTATCGAAAAACATGGGGCTGCTCAGTGTGATATATTTGTTCGATAAATCTGTCCGTTGTCTCCACAAACATCCACCGAATAATATTTTCCGTCGATATAACGAATTAGATTGTTCCTAGCTTTAAAGCTACTACATTATACCTTAGTCTAGTATAAGATACCGTTGGCAATCGCGTATGCAGTGTGGTGCCACCTCGCCAGTACTTCAACAACGAGTTTATCCATAAAGAATAACGCACCGATTTCCTTCTTTTCCTGAAAATTTTAGGTGTACGTGAATGTCTGGGCTATATCTGTTCACAGTCTCGATGGATGATGGATGAAAGATGGATTATATTTTGTCTCTGTTGTTATTTATGTGGAATCCCACCGCCGTCAGCATCCATGTTCTCTTCCTTGGGAATTCTTTTCATTCAAATCTCCGACTGGATGTATTTTTTAGCATTTTATCATTGCTTGTGGTTGTCATTATTAGTTCACTGTGACTTTTGTTCCCTTTCAGGTATGGTCCTACTAGTTGTTTTTGTATTCGTATGCATTTGTGTTCGAAGTGGTTGTTCCAGTCGCGCTAGTTTACTGATGAACGGAGGAAGAACGAGTGGTAGAGCACAGTGAGTTGGTCCACTTACATTTTGCAAAAATAACTATTTTCCAGTAACAGTTTTGTATTGCGCATAATATACTGCCGTGAACAATTGTAATAGGCAGCAAATAAAAAAGTTAACATTGTGATTCCAACTATAGCCTCAGCTTAACTGGGCAAAATGCTGATTTGTGCTCCACAGATCAGTCCCGTTGATGGGTGATTGCTGTTGGCACGGGTAATAGAAAACTAGCTGAGACAGGCGAAACGAAGGACCCGCATTGTGTGGTGGTGAACGCATTAGCTTCCGGAAAGGGTAATAGTGCGTTCGTTTCCCACCGCAGACACCTGCGATCCGGAGTTTTGCAGTTATCTCAACATCGTTACGGTTGTATTTCACATAATATCCTGCTCTAAAAACAATTGCAGTAGGCAGTAAATAAAAGGTTAGTATTGGGGGAGGCTTTTTTGTAAAATATTTTCTAATCCCGAGAAGGATGCCTATTGGGTATAGGATATTACACATATGTTTTGGTTCTGTCTTACTCTTTCTTTGTGGTTTGGCTGCTTTTTTTTCTTCCGCTTGTTACTTGTGTTATCATGAGGTCACCATTGTGTAAAATAGTTTTAGTTGTTCCCGTATCGACTGCGAACTTGATGCGTCGTGCCTCTCCTGTACATTTCCCGACGACTGTGAATTAGATGAATCCGTAGAAGTGAACTGCACGTCAGTGAAGGAGTGTGGGTCAAACCAGATAAGCATTAAACGAGAGGCGCTCTGCCGGTGAGTAGTTATCCACTTTCTTGGATATCTTGAATTTTTGTTGTGTTTATCCTGGCCCATTTTGAGTATCGACGTTTTTCTTAAACTGGAAAATCAGGAATCATATGGTTCTTCACTTGGGATCCCTTTTTTCTTCCACGAAGTAATGTCATGTTCTCTTTTCTTTCGAGGTCTTATTGATGGCAACAATTCAAGCAGTGGATTACTATTGTTGTTGTCGTTGTTACTTATTGTTATTGTTTAAGATATTGCTGGCAATCCGATCCAACCGATTATGATTGCTTACCGCAGTCGAACTGCTCAACAACAAGTTGGCAGCTTGTACTCACAGAGTGTACGGTATGTTCGGCAGAACTCTGTTTTTCTTCAAATATCATCCAGTCATCGTTCCAGGTTCATCCAAATGTCATTTGCAAAGGTCGTCGGGTATTCAACAAACGAATTAGGTACCAATTTTTCAATAAATCATTTATAGATGGATGGAATTGTGTGTCGTATCTAACAGTCTGACTTTAAAACCGACATAGCTAGTTTGTTATTTCAATAACACTATAAGAGATGTCCAAAGGGTCCGACAGAGTCTTGCGATCTTCCCCACTATTTAATAAATTCTTGGAAATATTTTTGTAATTCTTATTGTTCCAGATGTAACTGGTCTTCTGGAATCAGCTGGGCCAAAGCTATGTTTTTGTCTATAACATTGGGTAATTGTTTATGTGCTTGAGTTTTTATTACAAGTTAACATATTGGCGACCCGATGAGTCGTAGAACCTCGGATACTCGGATGGCTCGTCTTCACTGGTTGTGCGGGCTGCAGCATAATTTCCATTCTCTGGAGATTTTCTGGTTAAACCATCGTGGTTAGCTGGAGTCTCGAGAATAGCCTGGCCAAAGTCTGCTCCAGGTCGTCACCACCACAGTTAGCCGCAGCCCTTGTGGATCAGAGGGAGATTTACCACCGTGCCACTTTGATACCACGACGGTGGTGCATCCTGGTACTGGTTTACTCCTAGCTGGGTTTCCTGACGGAAACGCCGGGCTGCTTCTCAGCTTGGGAGACCCTGCCTTGGGATGGATCCCTTCGTTGTACTTCGCAGCCTGATACCCAGGAACACCTCCCAGCCACGATGAGGCGGTAAACCGTTGGGAAGTCATAGAACCTACCTGGTCAGAAGAAGTTAGACTTTTCACTTTTACATGAACTCGTCTTCTTTCTCCATAGAGTTCATTAACTAAAGGAGGAAACTATATTTTCTTGAAGCGGCACAACTACATACATGAAGAACGTAGTTTCTTACGTTGCTAAATCTTATCGAATTGATCAATATTCACAGCACAGATGTCTTATTACGAGGTGACAACACTTTCTTTTCAAAGAGAGAAAGTAGAGCCCTAATATTCTTTAATATTCATCGCCATTGTTATATACGTCCTACTTGCAGGTGGTTTCGGTGCTGACCGATTCTATCTGGGCTTGTGGAAATCAGCAATAGGTAAGCTATTCAGCTTTGGGGGCCTCGGTATCTGGACAGTAGTCGATGTAGTGCTTATTGCAATTGGTTATATTCGTCCAGCAGATGGGTCTTTGTATATATAAAGAATTGTTCTGTCACATAATAGGATCTTAGTAAGTGTAATTCACCGGGTATTTGATGCATGGATACACACCGTTACATTTGTTAGATATTTATTCACTTCTTCGATATGTCGGTACGACCGGCATAGATCTTTCAATACTGTCGCATATCTTCCTGTCATATGCGGCTCACCTTCTTCATCACCATTCCGCATGATTTAAGTATAGACTTTATTATTTATGACTCACAGATCATGATGAGATTGTCACTTTATTAATTAATGATATATTCGTCGCAAAATCTCCATAAGCAGTGAGAGGAACTTTATATTACATCCAATGTTCGTGACCGTTGTTACACGTGGCTACAGGCGCGTACTCTTACAACCATGAAATGTGACAATCGTTATTCCTCCTTCTCCAGTTCATCCACCTCTGTTACGATCCGTGATTTCTGTGTTTACGGCCTTCGCCGATACTGCGTTAGTTCCTCATATCTCAGCTCTTCGATGGTCGTATGCCTCTTCCCTACGTATTCATCCTTTTCCATCTTCTTTTCTCACTTGTTGGCTTTCATTTCTTCCTGTCCTTATAAGCTCTAGATCCTTTTATCTCATTTCAACTGAGTATTGCTAGGCATTATATATACGTGATCATCACGTGGAATAAATACCCCCATCTTATCCCGGTTTTTTTTTTAAGATGTGTCATTGTCACTTTTCACTGCAATAAAGCAAAGACAGTATCTTAAACGCGTAAAGAAATACACTGTGTACCTGATGTTCTTCCAAGCGAGCACTAGTCTCGCTGCTGCGCTATACATCGTCGTCAGCATTGTATGTTCGTAAACCGAGTAGTTTGTAATCTCATTATCTTTTGACTATCTGTATCCAAGAATAGCGTCCTTATATACGAGGAATGGAATCGCTCATATTCCAATGTACCTGTCGCTTGCGAAATTCGTGTTATTTTGTGAATCCTGTCATCTACTCACCATCGCTGTTTGTCGTTAAGGTGAAGCAAACGGTGCTAAGGCTAAACATAAGATGTACTGCTCCTACTACTGGACCAAGTGTGGACACTACTAAGTCTTCATCTTAACTGGTATAATAGTTGTTTCGAAAATCTTCTCTAGTAGAATCGTGAGAGGAATGCCTCAAAGCGTTCCTGTGTTCTTCACGCAAGCAGATCTTGATCTTCTTGTATAGGAACTCTGTTAGCTGCTTCATCGCAATGATTTGCTTCTAGGTGTGCTTCAAGATGAAATACTGAAGTTCATGTCAGTTTCACGATTTTTCTGTAATGCTAATAAGCTAGGAAAATAAGTCGCACAATATAAACCTCGTTCTAACAGTGTATGTAACCACAGAACTTGCGAAAATTCAAACGGAATGAAGATATCATCTTCGATCTTGAAATTATAGTGGAACCGAAGCCTTAGAAAGTAGCAATAGGAACATTACAAGGTGCATCACCTAAAATTTCCTGGGACAATATTCTACGGGGAAATTGATGCCAGTAATACATGTACACGATGGGAGTTTGGAAATACAGAATGGAGCATTCCCTTCGTCTGTAAAATACTATCCACCCGTCTTAGTTAATGAGAAATGAACATGCTCGCTGCTGGCTGCACCCAACGAAGGCGTTTGATGTCGTGTGTGTTCCAGCACCAAGAGTCATTCACCGTCATCGCTCTCATAGAATGTTTTTCCCTTCTTTATTTCAGCCCATCGGGTATGGTCTAAGCAGAGAGCAGATGATATGTTACTAAAAACAAGCGGCTAACGCGAAAAGTAACTGTAAACGTCACTAAGGACTTTACCTAACACGATAAACCAAGCGTGTTCATTTCACTGGTTACCATCCTGTTAGACTACTATGCAAAAGTATAAATTTCTGACCAACACACAGCACATTTTCCATTCGTCCAGAGTAAACCATAATCCGTGGCGATTCTTCTCATGCTCAAAATCAAACTGTAAAGATTGTTGCCCTGATTAGACAATAATAATATGAGGTACAAATGGTTTGATGGATTACTAGAAAGTCTTACAATGGTTGACAAGACAATGTTTGTAAACGTTTGAACAAACAAAATCACCAAGAAAACGCTTTACAACTTCATAACATTTATTAAGAAAACAACATAACTTGACATTCTAGAGTTCAACAGGCTTTACATGCTGACGAAGCTCGCTGGCAATACGGTCTAAATCCTTGCGTCCCTATAATAATAATAAGATAGCGGAATATCCCTCTATCACACTTCTCTGAATAAATAAACAAGATGGATGAATAATATATTACGGCAAAAAGGTTAGAAAACGGGTGAATGTATCAATTGGTTCAATAAAAGCCATCTCTCACTCCTCCTCTTCACGAAGTTCTCTAGCACTTCAGCATTGGTGAACTACAGTTATACCAACGCAAAAATACGCCTACACTTCAACATTCTCACAGCCAAAACTAAAAGTTGGAACAAGTGGCTCGCTTAAGTTTGGATTTTTTGATTCCCTAGCATAACAGCTATTGTTATATATACATAAATATAAGTATATACATGTACATACATATATATGTGTATATATGTGCACGATTTACACAAAAACATGTACATGTGGCCGAGTCAGGGCAAAACATGGCGCATGGAGTACGCAAAGTAGAAATACTGATTGTCTTCTAGGTTAGCCCTACTGTGGGACCATCCCTTAGAGGGAATAGTTCCAACAAAATCAGTAAACCCTGCCATTTTCACGGGATAGAAGTGTGGCACGGTGAACTGTAAAAATTACACTACCTGCTTAGAAAGAACACGACCTTTCCCATCGGGGTGCTTCTCCACCCATTTAATGGCTTCCAGAGTTTGTAGGGCCTTTCGAACCACAGATCCTGATCCCTTAGCAAAGTGATTTGGTCGTGAACCACGTCCTTTCTTTCCACCGAAAACTGTGCGTAGGGCCCCAACTCCTTCAAACGCAAAAATGAAGTAATAACTTATAACATTACATGGAAGACACTAACTTCATGATGCTAATGCATAGTAAGGCAGACACATTAAGTCGCTAGTTCAATCTTGAATCCACTTACCAGCAGGCGATCGGATATAAAGTCGCCTAGCAATGCTGGCGGTGCGAATATAGTACCAGTCAGGATCGACGGGAGCAAGCTGACGATTAGCACCAAGTTTAACGATATCAGACCACTCGGGAATTTTTACTTTACCACTCTTCTTAAGGAAATGAGCGATTTGCTTTACAGCCTCATGCTGATCCACGTCCTTTATACTGGTTGCTTTAACCATTATACCTGCAATATTCACAAGACGAAATGTAATCAGTAATATCCAAGAATGTGATAATACTAGAAAGTGGACATTTTTATGAACAACATGGAATAAATTGTAGAAAACGATAAATGAAAAAAAATCCAACACAGGCAAATCACCGCATCGAGCTTCCACCGACAAATTCATAACTTCACATTGCAGAAAAGAAAGAAAAAAACTGAAAGAAAAAAAAGAGGTGGTCTAACGGCAAGGTAGGTGGTGTTTGCAAATTGGCGTCTTTTCACATGCTGAATCTTCACTAATACTATGCAGTCCATACTATGAATTATGGGGATACTTTTACGTACAATACGTCCAGGCTCTGAGGAAGGCGAAGTCGTCGGAACGCAAGCCATTGAAGAACGACAACGACAACAATAAGAACATCTATACCAACCTCGCGTCGGCTACGAAAGGGCAGTTCGTAAGAAGATACAGAAGAAAAAGACATGAGAATTGAATGAACCTCGTCACAGCACTGTATTTTGCCTGGTGAGCATACTCAACCCAGCTATTTCTAAAAAATACAACAGAAATTCTGTTTAGAATGAGAAGAAAGCACAGCTGTCACCAGGAATCCAGAGAATGCAAACTTTCAGATTTGGGCCTCCGTCTACAACACTTCAACGCACACAACGTACCGTAGTCGGATGATAAATGGGTCCTGGCGCGAACAACTCCACTCCTTTAAATTGGCATCGTTGACGTCGCGTGCGGCACTTTTTGAATCGGCGTGAGTTCAGCGAGTTTCGACCTGTTGGCGCGTAGCCAACGTGTTCCTATTTTGTTAAGTGTTGAAAGCCCGTCTTGTTGCTCGTTATTTGTTTTTACACGTCACGATGTTCCCATATATTCCTGTCGTACTTAGGTAAAGACTAATATAAAGGGTTCTTGAGCTATCTGTGAATGACTTCTTTGTCAAGGCTAGGGATCGCTCAGTTGCGCGTTGCTGCTTAGTTTGAGCCTCTAAAGGTTCTCGGGAATTCTCTTGGACAAATCATTTGCGATTTTGTAAAAGAATCTCTTCAAGTGGTAAAAATAGGAAACAATGGGCGAAATCGTTTCTGCTGACTTGTACGTTTTGTTAATGGGGAAGTGTTTCTGAAATACCTTGGCGAGGAGATTCTTGTGGATGTTTGTTGTGATTTGTAACTACGTATGCAAATGCGAATGTATATAAATATGCATGTGCATGCATATTACATATGTACGTGTAGGGGGCGGATAGCAGTGGTAGTGATGGCTGTCATCACGAGCATGATGCTAGTTCGATTCCGCTCCGGGCCAACTAAGCCTCTCATCCCTCCGGGGTCGGGAAATTGGTACCGGACTTGTCTGGGAAAAAGTCACTCTCTGCAATCAAGTTGGGAACGCTCCAGCCTGGCTATCTCAGGACTTCAAGGAGAGTTCCTCGACCAGCACTCTACGATATTCAAGATGAAATGAAAATCCTCAAGCAGCAACCGAAGCCACATGTAAAAGTTGGAAGATCTTCTTGGACAACGGATGCGAGGAAACGAATCGAATGTGAGAAGTGCTGGTATCCGCACAGTAGACGTGAAGAGGGGTCATTTAGAAAAATATGTACGTGTTCTCTTTCTTTGATAAGCTTACAAGAAAGAGCTTACAAGAGATGTATAATCTTTATTCGGCTAACGTTTCGACATCTTCGTCTTCATCAGAGCGTCGTCATCATTGTGAAGACAAGGACGTCGAAACGTTAACCGAATAAAGATTGTATATCAACCCCGTGTAAGCTTATCAAAGAAAGAGTACATATTGATTGGTCATACCGAGGTTAAAAAGAAAGTCGCTTTCGAAATGTATGCATGGATGTATTGAAATATTTCACCTTGTGTATACGTATGTGTTATACGTGTGCATGCGCACATGTGCAAATGTATGTGTGACCATGTATACATACATATACATGTGTAGGAACATGTATGCGTGTACCTTAGTGATCTTAGCATAACCGAAGGACTGGAGAAGACATTTTACCTATGGAGCAAGAAAGTAACCACGAGTAGGTCACCCGGGTCTGCTGTGGCTTAGATTTATTCTAAGTTGGACTAGAAGCGAGAAGTTTCGGACTCCGCAGTTCAGGTTACCATTCCGGTGTGGGATGAATATCCTATTGTATATTACAGTTATACATTCAAAAGAAACTGGAGGCGTGAATTTAATAAGCGCGAACACGCTGAGAAACAAGGAGTACAGCAAACCAAAGTAGTTGAAATTGTCATAAGCAGTCCGTCAGACGATTGCTTCCATTCCGCCGATAGTATTTGCACGAAGTCCGCTCTCTGGTCTTCAAAGCTTGGACGGATGTACTTCAGTGCGACTGAACAATTGCCTAGCAAAGCCATCAAGACGTACACGGTCAGGAAACGCGTACTGATTATCTTCGTAAGCCGGAGAAGCTGCACGGCGTATTCCGAGGAATTGTTCCTTCAGCTTATCGTGAGCAGTATTAGTGCAATGTTGTGTTGCCTTGTGATATAAAACATAGTGAATCGTTTCGCTTTAGTTAATAGATCTAATGTTGGGACATTTTGCACTTTCCCTGTCGGAGCCGGTGATTATCATTATGAACGATATTCACTTTTCCTGGATATTAATTATCTACCACGTCCTTTTTCTCTACTGTACTATTATATGACTTACTTCTTTACTACATTTCGATTGTTATTTAGCCTTTTTATGAGGTATTCTGGATTTACCTCTTTTTTTTCGACTAGTTAAAGCTTAGAGTGCGGCACGATTGAAATTGCACTTCTGCGCGAGGGCCAGTTGGGTCGACGTGCATTGATATGAACTCTTTTTTTTCCGAGGTCGTTTATTTGTCGTGCAGGGGTCTTTTATGTATTTTTTAATTGGTCGTTCTCTGTAATTAGTATTTTATTAAAAGTTTTTTCGAACCAATTCTACTAGTAAAGAGATCAGCCAGCATAAAGACCGTTGCCGTTTAGCAGATGACAGAGACGTCTCCGATTGGCTTGAACCCTGATATTCGACACTTGGAGGGAATAGATGATGTTATGGTAAATGGTAGTGTAGTTGTAATCATGAATGAATTATTAAGAAGGAAAAAATTGTAAAGGAGCTAGACGTTCATCACTGCGTTTCCAGACTTGCTTTGAAGACTTTAAAGTTTTGAAATCGTTTTCAGGGTTACCAGAGAGTGGAGCTTGAAAAAAAATTTAGTGAAGATAACATTTTAGAAGGTTCAGCATACGCTTGGAGCAAGCAGCAGGCATAAGTCTGCATGTCATGTCTGGAACTCTACACATTTGGAGGATTTTTGAGCTATTAAAACCAAGTATCGTGCATTGTGTGAATTTTAACTAGTGATTGATTGTAATTTCGTCTCCATCATTTGCTCTGAAACATTATGGCTCTCATTTGGAATGGAGTAATGTGAAGAATTACTCGGATATAACTACAGTAATGCTGAGATAACTCGATGTTTTTCTTCAATAAGCAGGCACTAGGTTGGTATTATAGAATTTATTAGAATACAATAGCTGACGTTTCGGCGGTTTCGCCTTCTTCAGAACCGTTTATTCGTTGTAAGTATTTAAGTTAGTTAAGCAGTCATCGCCCATGTATTACTCTGTGCGGCTGCTATCCACCAACTAACTTCAATACTTACAACAAATAAACGGCTCTGAGGATGGCGAAACCGCCGAAACGTAAGCTATTGTATCCCAATAAATTCTATAATACCAACCTCGTGTCTTCTTATTGAAGAAAAAACATCGAATTATCAATCAGTGCCTAGGTTAATAGAAAGTCAGTCTTGGGAATGCTGAGATGTTTGCAAAACTCCGGGCCACAGGTGTCTGTGGTGGGGATCGAATACGCTATTACCCTTTCCGGGGGCTAACGCGTTCACTACCGGATAAACGCGAAACGAAGAAAGTGCATGGTGTGGTGGTGAGCGCGTGAGCGTGAGATCCAGAGTTTTGCAAATATCTCAACACCGTTATACTTATATTTCATAGCACACCCCTGCCTTGAAAAGAATAGGCCGTGAATAGAAAAGTGATTGCATTGTGACTTACCTACATATAGTTTGTTTTTGTGAAGAGGCGCAAGTAGCGCATAAGTTCGAAGAGCCCTGAAGTACACAGTGGATCGGTCCCTAGTTTGATCTAGTGCCCAGGAATCATGAGGCTTTCCATCGTTCCAAGTTATGCAAGGTGTAACCAAACTAGCTCGAAAAAATAAAAAACATTGATTTGATACATGGGATGGTCACCGCAAGCCACTTTGTATAGTGGGTATGCGTCTACCACCCCTCCGATTCTTGATAAAGTCGAGTTTACGGCGCATTGATCTGAGATTGATCAGCAGCGAATATTTGACCCTTCTATTCTTTATCATGCTTCCTTTCACAATATGCAAGACTTTGAAGTCTTTCGAAAACATGGAGAAGAACACACAGATCAATTTGGAGTATATGTAAGGAACAAAGAAAAAACTAAAATTACTATATGCAAGTATCAAGCATTTTAGAAAGGAGGTGAAGTCAAACTGTAGAGATGAGGGAGGAGGGTGGTCGTGGAGCTCGGCTGGCATCAATCTCAACTTGCAGCGAATGTCAAATAGACGCGATAGTTGCACGGGTTTACGTATTGGATATGGTTTTTTATATAAGAAAGCTATCAAGAAGTTATACTTGGCCCATCATCATTGGTGATGCGGCCCTAGCATAATCTAGATTTGTTTCTCTATCGCGCTGTCGTGGTCCATGGTGGTGGTCTGCTTCAAACATGGTGATGCCTGCTACGTCCATTCTGAATTCCTAAAATCGTTTCC
The DNA here is from genome assembly GCA_018806985.1 of Angiostrongylus vasorum. Lineage (NCBI taxonomy): Eukaryota > Metazoa > Nematoda > Chromadorea > Rhabditida > Metastrongylidae > Angiostrongylus > Angiostrongylus vasorum. The sequence goes on from JADANN010000420.1 coordinate 1,284,684, forward strand.
ATCTGCGAATGCAGACGATTGACGTTAGCGGCGAAAATGGCTGCTCATCGTTTCAGTGGTCTTCCAAGAGAACGCTTGGATTCTAGTGCAGTCTGCTTCACTGTTCTCGTTCATCTGTCATCTGCTCTTCGTATTATGTAACCGGCCCACTTTTGTTTCAGTATTCTGTACATTCTCATGGATCCCGAACATATAATGGGCTTCGAATATCAGAGCGCATTCCGGCTAGGGGATGTAAGTGTCTGGAAAATTTCAGAGGAGTTCGTTCAAGCGCTCTGTGGGTGGTGAGCAGATTTCTTAACGTGGCTCAAGGGTCAGCTCATGTTTCTGCTGCATAACAGAGCGCTGGAAGGACTGTTGAATCAAAAAGGTGAACGCGGAATCTAGGGCTCGTTACGTCGTCGGTGGCTTCTGTGAGAGACCCGAATGCGGTTCATGATGCTCTGTTTTTTTCTGTGTAATTCTTTCATGATCTCTATGTCCGTTGAACGTCTGAAGTACTAGTGAGAGGTGGTCTCTATGAGCGAGAAATCACGCATTTTCATCTGTTTCGCCTTTGCACCATGGACTATTTATAAACCAGGTTCTTTTGCCCTATCTATGCGCAGTCCAATCATTCTTCCCGCTTCTGTTGAGCTCATCGACCTTCATCTCTACTCCAATGGTGCTTCTTGAATAGATGGCAATGCCGTTAGCAAAAACGAAGATTTGACAGGAATTTTTCCATCAGTGCGTATGCCCTTCCCTTCGCAATCGAGTGACTTCAGCCGGTCTAGAGGACTCGCACTTGGATAACAGGCAGTTTTTCTCCACTCAACTATGGTGCTAATTTCCTGACCCCGGAGGGATGAGAGGCTTGGTAAGCCCTGAGCGCGTTCTGTCCAGCAGCATACTCGTTATAGTCGGCATCACTACCACTGGGCTCCTCGCATCCCTTAAATATGTTTAGAATGAGGGCATTTCAAAAATTGGGAATGAGTTTTTACAAGTCTAAAAATTTCCAACACAGGAGTGTCATTGACAAACATGCGGTACATTGGAAAATACCAGTGTCCTCCTAAACGAAATGCTGTTTGTTCACTTCCTTTCATCTTCGAGACTTCCCTTTTCGGTCTTTTGATGTGTTTTGATAAAAAAGAAAGAACACTAAAAGTTGAGCGAAAATTGGTAAAAGATCTTTGAAGGTGTCTGCTGCGAAGTTTAATCTCTTAGGGTACCATTTCTAAGTTATCATAAAGAATTTCAGTTTCCTTCCAATATTTCTATCGGTAGTTCACAGGAACTATCTGTTCAGTACTTATGATGTTTTAATTCCTATCTGGTTTACGCGGTATCTTTGTATAATTATATTTCATCTATGGTTTTTACGTAGTAATATTTTGGACTAAGTAGTTGAGTAGGTTATGTTTTATATCCTCTTTCAACGTTTTTCAACTTACTGTGAACGTTTTAGACGTAGGTTTAGTGTGATCGGCAGTTGGCTCATCCTTTGCCTTCGTCTCCCTAGCTAGAAAAAAATTCATAGGTTTTGGCCAGCAACATAGGGTAAATTGTAACCGAAAATGCCAAACACTACCGTTTTGGCATGACAACCTACTACCGGAGCGGCCAACCTTCCTCTGGCTGGTATAAGCCGTGGTGGTGACCAGGGGAAACTTTGACCAGAAACATGGAAATTGAGAAGAATCACTAAAAATTTGTGAGGATATATATGTATCAGGTGCAACACTTGGTTCTGTTGGTTGCGCGGATTGCCCAATTTATCCAGGAGCTGGTTCGTTCCTGTTTCAACTGGGCAGCCCTCTGATCTATGCGGGATCGGGAAAGCGATACCGTAGTTGTCTGCGGGCAATCTCACTTCCTCTAACCCATGTGGGAAAGCCCTAGCACGGCTATCTCAGTATTCCAGAGAGAGGGCACTCGATCAGCACTTAACGACATTCGTGACTGAACGAAACTCGTTAAGCAGCAGTCGAATCCACATGCAAAATGCGTGATATCCTTCTTCTTCATTTCTTAGTCACGTGTATTTCTAGATGGACGTGTCTTTCCTTTGAATATCGAGATAGCAATTTTAGAAAGTAGCAGTTCATAGATTTTTCGCAGTTATTAGCCGCTGTAGATCGATGGTAGATTTGCCACTTGCAGCTAAGTTTATCCGAAAACGGTAGAAATTTAGCGACCTCCGAGGCCGAGATCTGAAGCAGTCGTATCTCATCGAACCTTCACTGTCTGAATGAATTTCTAATTCTTATGACATTGTTACATTCAGACCGAAGCAGTTTCAAGTAGAGTTTTTACTAACTTTTCCATAGTTTTGCATTCCCATCGACTACATATAAGTGAATCGTTTTGCCATATCACGTTGCTTTTTCTAAATGGTCGTTAGCAGCATGGACTAAAAAGAGGTTCTTCGGAAGAGATATTTATCAGAGAGAACTATTCGAGCTTCTCTTTAGTGCTGTTTTGTCAATAACGCAATGTGATTTTTTCTTCCAGGTTGACAGCTGCAGAAGAACATCCAAGTATTTGAACGGTGTACTGTACAACATTTGTCAATCAGGTGATGAAGTTTCTTTTTCTCCAAGTTGTCTTAATTTAAGGAATCCTGAAACAGAAAATTTTTGCGATTGAAAAACATCGTAGAAATATAACATCAAGCGATGCCCTGGAATCGTAATTATCGTGGCTCGGTGACATTGTCGAATGTTTTTCTTTTTTTCTAAAATTAGAAAGTAGAACACTTGAAGATGAAGACTTAAGTTGTGCTTATTTCAGACAGTTGAAAGCACTATGGATGCCGAAGTTAGTAATGGGTACGTTTTCACCTTTTATCACCATTTTAAGAAGGGTGAGAATTAAAAAAGCAATTGCTCATGCGTGTTCTAAACATTGTGTATTCGTCGCGATGCACAGTAGTTGGAGACATCATAGATCCAGCATCTAGGTCTCTCTCTCTCCTTCTCAATTTCCTTGTTTCTGCTCTCTCTCTCTCTCTCTCTCTCTCTCTCTCTCTTTTCTCTCTCTCTCTCTCTCTCTCTCTATACATATACATATTTTTTTAAATGACCCGCCTTCACATCTATCGTGCTGACCCCAGCACTTAGCACATTAGATTCGTTTCCTCGCATCCATCGTTCACGAAGATCTTCCAACTTTTACGTATAGCTTCAGTTGGTGCTTGAGGATTTTCATTTCATCTTGGATGTCGAATAATGCTGGTCGAGCAGTTCTCCATGGAGTCCCTAAGATAGCCGGGCTGGAGCGTTCCCAACTGGAGTGCAGAGAGTGATTTCTCTCCCAGACAAGTCCAGTACCAATTTCCCGATCCCAGGGGGATGAGAGGCTTGGTTGGTGCGGAGCGGAATCGAACTAGCACCATGCTCGTGATGACGGGCATCACTACCACTGTGCTATCCGCCCCTAGATATACATATTTGCGTACATATCTACATGTATATACTTATGTCGGTCGTTGTGCAAACCTTCTCCTACATGTTAGCACTGAGAAAGAATCCTACGATCGCATTGCTTTCCCAAGACGTCGAACCAGCTAACGAATTCGAATAGCTGGAATTTGGTGCTTGGGGAACATATGTAGGGTGCGGATAACACAGTGGTAGTGATATCACTCATTACGAGCATGGTTCTAGTTCGATTCCGCTCCGTGCCAACCAAGCCTTTCATCCCTCCGGGGTCAAGAAACTGTTACCGTACTTGTGTGGGGAAAAAAATCACGCTCTGCAATCCAGTTGGGAACGCTCCAGTGCGGCTATCTCAGGACTCCAGGGAGAATTGCTCGACCACACTCTACGACATTCAAGATGAAATGGAAATCCCCAACCAGCAACCGAAGCCACACGTATAAGTTGGAAGATCTTGGTGGGTAATGGATGCGAGGAAACGAATTGAATGTGAGAAGTGCTGGGATTTGCACAATAGATACGGGTTAAATAAAGTAGGAAAATATATACACTGCGTATATGCACGTGCCTATATGTATGCATGTATGTATACAAACCCATGCTTAAACGCTTTTACTCCTTACATTTTGTGTATTTACGTCACTTTTAGATTCGGTTATTACCTGTTCATAAGGAAACTAATGCAAAAATATGTTTCCTTATTTGTTATAGTTACGAAAAATGCATTGAATTATTTAGAGCTTCTGAAACTAACGCCGGTGGCGCTACTGTACTTTCTCGTAAAGGGCTGTTTGGAAAATCTGGAGTTGTGAGCGAAACGTTTGACACAAGCATTGCCGTAGAACAGGAACCGGTGTTATTAACTCATGAGACGCCTAACAGAAATAAAGAAGAAAGTGAGTAAAATTTCTCTATCCTCTTTGGAACTGTTTGCCGCAAACTGGCTGGAAGTCTTCTTCTATCCATTCTTTTAACTATATGTGTCATAGAATTGCATTTCAGCAGACGTGTCAGCATCGAGATCCAACGTTCTAGAGGTATCCAGCATTAATCATGAAGCCGAAGCGCTTGAAGAACAGTCGAAACAGTGTTCAGATGGAGAAGCATCGGGTGAAGTACATGTTGGTAGAATTATTTTTCACGTTTGTGTTCCAGTGTGTAAATTATATATTGTACGAAGACATCAATAAATCTCTAGGAGGATGCTGAATGTAAGGTAACTGATGCGCCTTTTGTCAAGGAATCTAGCAATCCTGATTGCAAAGAAGACGATAAATTGAAAATAGGATCCGATACCCAAGATCAACCTTTGGGCGAAAAGATGCTAGAGAAGGATGCTGTGGAAAATCCTGAAGAAATGCACGATTCTAGCCACCAAAGTAACGACGGTGCTAAAAATGTCGATGACATGGATAGAAGTTCACCCTGTGATATAACATCATCTGGGCCAGCCAAAGACACACCATCACCTCATTCATCCGGTGACATACCATCTTCTGGTTCAGCCCATAACGTGCCATCATCAGGTTCACCTCATGACATACCATCATCTGCTCAGGATGACGCAGACGTGCCAAACACAACGGAGGAAATTTGTGTAAAGAAAATAATTTCAATGGATACAGATAATGCGGAGAAGGTCTCTGAAGAAATGTTGGTTGGCGAAAAGTGTACAATTACTTCAGTTTGTGACGTGCTAGTTGTAAAATGTGTTCTGTTGTTGTCATGCTGTCGGATTGGGCATTCTGTATTGACTAACATTTGATACATGTGCTAAGAATTTTGATGCATTCCTATGGTTTCATGGCAGTACTTATCTGTTGTGGTCGTTTCGCCAAGATTCAGAATGTTGTATTTCAGTCCAGCTGCAAACCAACAGCTTTGTAATGTTGAGAAAACAGTCTTGCTTGGCTAATGCCTGGCACAGGATCTGTAGTATGGAACCAGTTCAATAAAAAGAAGTACAACAAACTTTTGTGTGGAAATGTGAGTAAAGAATGGGAAGGAAAATGAGTGGAAATCGTTTCATATCGGCCGCCAGTTCCGGTCAACTCACGGAGTTGCATACGTGTTAGTAAAGGGTAGCTTTTATCAAGTCTGAACATCTTCGTTTTAAGGATTATTGAGTTTATTTCCTTACCTGCTTCATGGTTTAGCTGTCTTTGTTTGTAGCTGGTCATTCAACGTTAGCAATGTTTACCGAATTTGTTTTGACGCACCTGCGGAAATAACTCGTCTCGAAAGCATGCGAAAATTAGCATAGATCACTTGAATTTCTGTCGATGTGTAGGGAAATTGTATTAGTTATTTCATTTAAAATTCGAAAAAATTGCTGACTATTTTGGTTTTGAAGCTGCCACATCGTTCAGGATACTGTTTGTACTCTTGCATATTGTCGCTATTACTTGAGAATTTGTTATCACAAACATGTAAAACCGTCATCGACATCATGCGATTTCGCTCTTTTCCACTTCGTTTCTTTACGGATGTAGCGCAGTTGTCGGAGACGCTCTGCAATACTCATGGGATCGATCGCCCTCTGCTCCGGCCCGCCAAGTCTTCCATTCCTCCGGAGTCGCCAAATTGGCACCAGACTTGTCTGGGAGGATAGCATTAGTGGCTTGATACATCGGTAGGTCACTGTGAGTCATTGTAAAGGCCGGATATGCATTCGATCACCCCCAAAGGATGCTTAATGAAGTCGAATACATGGCGCATCCCTTAGGGATTTATCAACGCCGAGAGCTTTATTCTTTTTTATCACATTACGCAAGTGGCGTCCGTTATCCTTTTATTCAGAATTTACGGCTTATGTTTATCAATGTATATATTACTGGACGCCAGCCTTGAGATTTTTACTTCAGAAGAAACTTTTTAACTGTTTTGTCAAATGATCAGCATCCGTAATGAAACATGCTTCTTAGTAACCTCGAGCCGCCTCTCTCATGCTTTTTAGTGAGTAGGACAATGCAGGATTTTAGTCACTGTTCGCACCTATCTTTTCCTAACCTTGGAGATAGCGTTCCCCTTATCTTTATAAGTATTGTATTTCATTCTCTTATAGGAGCGATACGGTGCATCATCACCATCTGATGTACAAGTGGAACAGAAAGATGTCGGTGATGTGAAAGGCGCGACAGTTACTCCCGAAAACAGTGCAGAAGATGAACGAATGGATGACAGTTTGCTTGTTGAGGACCTGTCTGTTAAAAGTAATCCATCAAGAAATGTATTGCAGTGAGTGTTTTTTCCAACCTACCGTAGAACTAGTCGAGTGTTTTTTTGCCATATATTCCATATACTGCTAGAACTGTCTACTTTTGAAATTCTTAAGGTGGTCCGATAATGCAATGACGTCATTTGCCAACGTGTTTTTTAACGACAGACGTAGTGAAGCAAAATCTTTGTGTTGAGCTAGTGAAATTTATAGCGACAGTATCAAACCCAAAAGGAAATTATTCTGTCGTTCAACTATTTTAGAGTTTAATAGCGTTCGAACCAAGCTCTATAGTGTCTAGTTTTTTTTCTCTACTGCGAAATGTGTCGCTTATTTCATCTTATTCTAGTGAATATTGTTCGATTTCTGAGGAACGAGATGTGGAAATGCAAGGCATTGAGAAATATGGTAGTAATCAAATCGATGAGGAAAGTACTACTCAGTTAGTTTCCTTTCTTTTTTGGTTATGGGGTCGTTATCCCAGCTGTTGCTATGTAGTGATGTCTTTTCATGGGTTATTTGTTCACAAAGGACGTTGTGGATAATGTAAGTTATCAAAGTGTTACGGAAACGAAAATGGAAATGCCGAAACGGTGAGTACCAATCCCGAATATTGACATACTTTGTCTTAGTGCTGTGCATATTATTACTTATGTGTTTTCATTAAGAGACGAGGCCTTGGATGAATTAAGTGATCAGAATCAGAATGCTATGGAAACGGAAACCGAAATGCCGAAACAGTGGGTTTTCATACTGAGTTATTCACGGGAGTCTTACTGCTGTAGATATTGTGACTTATATGTTTTCATTAAGAAAGGAGGCTGCGGATGAAGTAAGTGATCAAAGTCGGAGTGTTGTGGAAACGGAAACCGAAATGCCGAATCCGTGAGCTTTTAATATTGAGCTATTCACTGAGTCTTACTGCTCTGCGTGTTGTGACTTATGTGTTTTCATTAAGAAAAGGACGCTGTGGATGAAGGAAGTGATCAGACTGTTGTGGGAACGAAAACCGAAGTGCCTAAACGGTAACTCTTAATCCTTAATCCTTAATCCCACTTTTCGTTGTTTCAGCTTACAGTAGTGTCTTTGTTGCTTAACCAAACTGGAATAGTACTATTCAATTTTGCCGTGTCGTACAGCGCTCGCGTTTAATTTTAGAAAAGGGTTTTGAATGACAGTACCAGAAAACTACAACGAAATATTGAAAAACAGAGGATTTTGTTATTGAAGAATAAGCCTTGATTGTGCGTACCAGTAGTTTTCTAATGCAATGTGCATACAGGATATTTGTTCTAATGGTCATTTCTTTCCGGCTGAAACAGTGGCCTTCTCGATACGGCGAACTTTCTTTTGTCGATTCCTTTTCGTTCGTTGCTTAGGACGTCTTTTATCAACTTTCTGAGCCAGACCCATTTGAATAAGGCGGTATTTCAGCTCGAGTTTCTTAGCGTAGTCAAGAGTATTATAAATAAGCACGAATCCCTTCGTCTTCCCACCAGCAATAGCCGACTGGAAACCGAAAGGAATTATTTTCTCCCTAATATCTGTTCTAAAGACGATAGGACGTGCAGGATGAAGAACTTCCACAACCATTTGCTTCCTATGAAGAAGGCGACTGGAGAGGAGTTTTCTCGTCTTAATTCTGACAACGTCGCCCGTCGTCCTGAAGCTTACACAGAACTCTCAAACATGTGTAGTTACTAGTTTAATTGGTTTTATTGGCTTAATTACTCAATGCTGAGGGCTGTGCGTAGGCTTCAGAACGATGGGCGACGTTGTTACAGTTAAGGCTAAAGAAATTCTCTCTAATCGCCTTTCTTTTTATGAAACAAATGGTTCTGGAAGTCCTTCACCCTGAATGTCCTACCATTCCTAAGACAATGGACTATTAGACTTACTGAGAAGATAGCGAAGATGTTTAAGACAACCCGTGATGTCGTCATTCCTTTCGGTTTCCAGTCGGCTGTTGGTGGTGGGAAGACGAAGACGATTCGTGCTTTTTTATGATACTCTTGACTACGCTAAGAAATTCAAGTCGAAATACCACCTTATTCATATGGCTCTGACCGAGAAAGTTGATAAACGAGTTCGTAAGCCGCGAAAGGAACGAAGGAACCGACAAAAAAAGTTCGCGGTATCAAGAAGACCACTGTTTCGCCTGGAAAGTAGATTGATATGGCTTATTGTTGATCTGTTGTTACCTTGACGTTGATAAGTGCGATGAAATTCTTTCAGTCTAGTTGAATTTATTGGATTACTGAGAATGGATTGTGTGATTTGCTGGCGTCCTAAATTACTGCCGTGCTAAAAATTTGCATTAGAGCACCTGGTATGGCAATGGAGCAGTTTTAACATTTCCTGTAGTTAATCTTTAGTTTGTGCCACTGTATGTGAGCTGTTTTTACTCGAACGAAGCAGTAACTGTTAAAACAATATATAATTTATAACGACGCACGATGTGTTTGCACTGAATTTTTAAAGTGATTCAAATGTTCATTTTTATGTAATAGGTTGAAGCAGCCCCGTACTATTGTTAACGAATTTTCTCCAGACGTTCTTCAACACGACATGCTGTTTCCACTATACAAGCTGAAAGTAAAACACCAGTTCGAGATGCAGTTTCGGTAAGTACTTGTTGATTCTTAGATTCTTTTTTTTTCTCGTTTGCCTCTCGTCTTATAATATCACTGCTTTCAGGGTAGGAAAACCAAGTTGTTGACAACCAGTAAAAAAAGGAGGGGAAAGAATGAATCTGCTTCTGAGGTAACTGAGTGTGTGGGTGACGGTGAGAACTCATCAATTGTTGTTAATGAGGAAGAGGATGTGCCTGACCAGAAATCGTTACGGTCTCGTAGTCGTCGTTTGAATATTAAAGAATCAGTGAAGGTAGGAGATTTTCTTGTTTCACAGTTCTCTTTATTATTCTCCATTAATCTCTTGCACTTTTTTAAAGAGCGAATCGTCTACACCTTCTTCGCAGAAGAAAGGTAAGCGGAATGTGAAGTTGAACTTCGGAATTCCGAACGAAAACAGTGGCACTGGTCAAGAAGTTCATAGCGACGATACTAAGAAAAAAGGCGAAAGTTCGGATGGTGATTCCATCCGTCGTACGTTTCGTAGAAGATCTGCAAAACAACTTTTGAAGTGAGTTCCTTTATCGATTTTTTGCAAAAATCACATGGAACATCTGTTTCATGGAAAGTGAAGTGGCAGATTGTGGATAATACAGTGGCAGTTCAACAGCAGTGGGGGATGGTACTGCATGCTTGCACTGATGAGAGTAGCAGTTGTGTTGACGGTTGTAATATGTAGATGACAGTTTTTGCATTTAGAATTTGTACATTGTATAACTGAAACTGGCCACTGATTTCTAATGCTAATTGAACTAATTGCTGCATAGACAAAGTTAACATTTGAAGTTTCATAGTGGAATGGCAACGTTAAAAGTGTGATGAGGAATGGTTAAGAAAGAAAAATCCATTGTAGCAACAATTCTTTATCAACCGATTTTATAATAGGAATGAAGATACGCCGAAGTCAAATGCCCATTCTGGCCGTTCTTCAAAGGACAAAAGCAAAATTAATGCTGAAAAAGAGTCCGTAGGAAGTGAAAGTGCTGATACTCCACGTAGGGGGAAAAAAAGGTGGGGATCCTGACAAATATTTGGTCTTTTTTTTCAATATTATTCTTACTAGTGCTGTTTCATTATCAATTCTTGTAATTTCAGACACAATAAAAAAATCGGGATAAGTCTCCAAGGACCGTTCTCAAAAAAGAAAAAGGGGAGAAACAAAGAAGTCACGATCCATACGACATTGAGACTGAAATGGAAAAACATCCGGAGCCGTTAAAGAACATACAAATGGAGGTTCAATCGTTCGGTGAAGTGAAATACGCAAAAGTTGGTTCTGGAAAATATGAACGGACAGAAAAGACTGCTGAATTACGCGTTAGCAACCTAGCTGAAATGACGCCACGTACCAAGCAAAGGAAATCCCTTGCTGAGCTTACCCCGGGTAGAAAAAAGGTCAGCCCAGTCATGGCTGGAAACAGTACAACACCCCAACCTCGGCGAAGCCGGAATTCAAAGCAGGACGCCGAAGAAGAGACTATGGAGGTGGACAAACCCACGGTTCAAAACAGCAACCAAAAAAGAAAGGCGGACACAACGACTCCAAAATCAGGATCGCGATTGTCTGGAAAACGGCGGGCGTCACCTCAGACATCAGCGCCTTCATCTAAACGGCCCCGTATTCAGCTACCTGAGTTGAGCGCGGAAGATCTACTAGCTGTTGATCATCCACGAGATGAACACGCTCCATACGAACCTGGATCTCGTGTATACGCAATATTTGATGGATTATTTTATCCAGCCATAGTTGTCAGGCAAGTTGATAAATGTTTCAAATGTTATAGAGTTTCTATATTCACATTTCTTCTTTAAATTGGACTTAATTTCATCCTTTCTTCTTTAAATTGATCATAAACCACTTTGCAGTCGCGATGGTTTGGGACGTTTCAAAGTGAATTTCGTGGAAGACGATGTTATTAAAGATATTCCTCCTCCTGGCGTTATCCCTTTGCGAGCTCTTGATCGGGAGAAAGACGTAATCTTTATCTTTTATTGCTTAGTTATTATTGTTATTAGCGTCTAAAGTTGATATAGATTTACATTTCAGTGTTATTTTTCGGATTCGGACCAAAAAGATCGTGTGGCAGCAAGAGTTGTGTGTGCTCCCGATGCGAATTCTGCACTCGCTTGGTTGAAAGCAGAGTTTGAACTCGAACAGCTCAATGATGAAGGCGCGCCGTCAGGAAAGAAATTTAAGTAAGCTAAATTTAACATCCTGTATTTGCCGTTTACGTCGTTTTCAAGGTTTTTGCTACTATATCGGTTTTCTTACTGAACGTTAAATTTGTTAAAATCAGGTAGGTGCAGTTTTTTTCTTTCTGCATGATCCGGTCTTTCACCCTGCGGATCCCAGCGCTTCTCACATTCGATTGGTTTCTTCGTATCTGCCATTTATTAAGGTCTTCTTTACATGTGACTTTTGCTGCTGCTTGAGGATTTTCCTTTCATCGTGAATGTTTTTGAATACTGCTCAAGTCGTCGATTCTCCCTGGAGTCCTGAGATAGCCAAGCTGGAGCGTTCCTAATTGGATTGCAGAGAGTGAATTTTCCTCAGACAAATCCGGAACCAACTACGCGACTCCGAAGGAATGAGAGGCCTGGTGAGCCTGGAGCAGGATCGAACTAGTACTGTCTTTGTGATGATCAGCATCGCTACCACTGCTACCTGCCTGCTAGGTGCAATTAGTAGTGAACTAATGTCGTTTTTCCTGCCAACGTAAAAGTAAATATTTCTAGAGCAGTATGGACGAAGCTTGCGCTGTCGAAGGACGATTGGAGGGACTACATAAACAAAAAGTCACGCGAAGCGACTGATGTTATTACTGGTACGACATTTATGTTGGAATCTGTTTAAAATTGTTTAACAAAATTTTGGGTGCTATGTGTGGAGTTAGTGAAAATCACTGCTAAATCCTTATTTCTTTTAAGTTGTGATCTTTAAAATCTGTGACCTGCGCGCGTGTCCTCTGCATGTGACCTGAATAACCTGTGAACTTCTAGATAACATTGAAAACAATGAGGATAGGCAATTGCGGCGATCAAAAGCGACTTCTTCCTCCAGTGTTGCCGCTACAGCAACCCCTAAATCTCCAACGAAAGTGCAGAAGTCGACCGCGAAGCGTGTATCGTCTTCAAAAACCAAGTCTTCTTCAAAAAGCTCTGTTCTCAAGAATGAAATCTCTGGTTCGCCTATTTCCAAGTTAGGCGAGAAGTTAGATGGTTCGTTCATATTTTTAGTATGGCGAAGTTCTACTCATCGAAAAATGACGAAGTCGTTTTTTTTTTAGTCCACAGTTTTGTAGTCAACATTTACAATTGTGTTAACACACAACGGACGATAAGAGTTGATTTTACTCCTTAGCGGTGTTTACGAAAAATAGGTATCGTGCTATGTGTTCACCGACGGAAGTTGGCAGTAATATCTTATGTGTTCATATTACTACGATATCTACAGTTTCATTCAACTCAGGCATAGTTTTGTCTGAGAGTTGCATTGAAATGCGTCGTCCATTACATTGTTACCATTATCGGCTACAATACAACTTTATTTTGCTTGCATTCAACTGTTTGTTGTATCACATCTGTACATTGCGCTTTAGTTAAGAACATATTTTGTAAGTATTTGCAGGAAATTATATTACCATTTACATAATCCGTTGAAATATTTCTTTAAGTTTCAGGTAAAAATATCAATGCACCTGGGAGGGGTGACGAGCAAATATTCGCTGGAAAGCTGTTCATTCTGACATCAGCGAATCGCCCGAACACTGATACTGGGTTTAAGAAAAAGTTCATGACAGATTTTATTTCTACTCATGGAGGGCTTGTTGTAGATGATATGAAAGTTGGTTTCGAAAGTTTAATTTAAAACTTTTGATGAATACCTTGTGCTTATAGCGGAACGATTTTACTGTAGACGACTGTTTAAATAGTTATGAAAGCATCAAAGCCACCTTATGACGAAAACGTTTTTGCACAGTTTTGGACGTTCAAATCACCTCTTTTCGCATTACAATGTTGAATACATAGAAAGGTCCACAATGTCTTGCTGTGTTCAGGAAGTCGATGAACATCCAAATATGGAACGTTTCCTTGTTTCTGATACACACTATCGCACTCATAAGTATTTGGCTGCGTTAGTGCGGGCAATGCCTTGTGTATCGCATGAATGGATCTATAAATGCTTAAATGAGGTGTGATGTTTAACCTAGGTTTTGTTAGCTTTAGGATATCAGTATAATTGTTCTCCCAACAGCAATTATTGGCTGTTGTTTTCTATTTAAGTGTTATATGTTCCAGAAAAAACTCGTTGATTATAAACCATTTCTATTGCCTTCTGGTGTTTCAATCCTTGATGAAAAGGAATATCCATTGTAAGTTGAAGTTCATTGCGATTAACATCAAGAGACAAAAATTCTGTGATTGTTGGTGAATTCCTTATGAAAGGTATTTTCATGTTTCCACCCAATTTCTTTTAATCTCGCTTTGTCTTTCAAACTGGAGAACATCAAAAATTTTATCAGAAATTTGATCTAAAAGGTTTGATCCTCTTTCCCTATTGTATTTCATTTGAATAAAATAAGCTTGTTTTTATTGATAGGCTACAAAAATAAAACAGACCTTGCTGTATTTTTTAGGCCTACTGAACGTGGTGTACTACTTCGGAACAAGAGAGTAATGGTCCATTCAAATGTGACGCCGCCAAATAAAAAGTCGATGTCATTCGAACAAATTTGGGTACCAATGGTTCCCCAACTTGGTGGTGAAATCGTATCGGACATACCTGATGAAGGCATGTTCTGTTTTTAAGAAGCGGAATACCTCCGAAAATAACGAATGGTTTTGCTAATTTTATCCAGTATTTTGTAGAAGGAAAACTCGACATTCTTTTGACGGACCACTCAGCTACGGCAAGTATGGTAGAAAAGGCTCGCAAAATCGGCTGTGCCGTTGTTTCATCTGAGTGGTTGATTCAGGTACATACAATAACGAGAATGCGAATGTCTTATTTGCAAAATTTGCTTCCTTGACAATTTGGTCAATTATTACTCGACAGTACTCATACTAGAGGGCGGGTAGCGCAGTGTCTGGTTTGATCCCTTCTCAATCTCATTCTCTTATCCCCGCCGGCGTCGAGAAATTGCTACCAGACTTGCCTGGGAACGGCTCGGTGTCTGCATTCCAGGTGGGCACGCTTTAGCCTAGCAATACTAAGATCCAGGGAGAAACGACTTGACGACTTGTATTCAACGACACTCATAAAGGCGACAATGGCTGCCGGTAAATGGATCGAGCTGAGATCGGCGCAGTAGATGTGAAGAGAGGTCATGTAAAGTAAAAATAAGATACTCATACTGCGCTTCTATTCATAGATCCGACATTTTTGATATTGTATTTTTCCTCATTCTTGTTTTAAGACCATTGCAATTCCTTCCGTAGAAAATGGTCATGGTTTTACTGGTGATGTATCTCAGCATCATCTGTTGATTAAGAAACTCTTGTAGTCAACGCTTTTTATTATGCTTACTAATCTCTGCCTCCTCACTGGTTGCATTATAGAAATGCGTCGTGGAGTAGGGAGTGGGTTCGTTCACACGACCGACTCACTGGGCTTGATGCACCGATTTATATCCAAAAATGTAGCTAAGAATAGTCGGCGACTACCCATTTTAGATGTTTTTTTTTATTTAGGACATACTGTCTGCATATGAAAAGTGACAAATATGACTTCGAGTATCGTTAAGAAGCAATCTTTACGTAACCTTTTCTCAGTTACACTTAGTTTTATGGGGCCGCTGCATGTGAATACGCGTAATTCCTGAGAGAACGCGGTGAACATTGAGCTCAGCGCACAAAGTCCTTATGCACTCATAGGTGCACACCTTTCTGTTGTCTTTTTTCCCTACTCCTTAGGTTTCTCGGGTACTTTTAGTTTTCCTTTCTTACTATCATCTGTCGAGATTTTCTACATTTTTTCTTCATGTCTTTTCCAATGTTTTTGAAAAATTCAAACTCTTCTCTGTGATGAAGATGAGCTAGGTGGACCTCTAGTATTAATTCTGCCAGCCTTCGCTAGTTAATTTCACAACATACTGTAATTTTCTAGACATTTTCACTCATATTTGAGAGCGATTTAGTACAGTACTTGAATTTCCCTAAAGTATATTATGTGAAAGCACGTTGACGAACAAGGATTCTATACCAGCATAGAAACATTACATAGTGGTTGAATAGATTCCCACTAGAATAATGGGATAGCTCTGCTACAGCGTTCTGAATTGTTACCACAGGTGGTCGCTGGCCTTCATGGAGGGATCTTTTTCCTGAAAAATCGTTAACCAGTTTGCCCCCGCATAGGGAATAGAGGCTTGATTAGCGCAGGTTGTTGTCCAACTAGAGACCATGCGTATATTGAACGGCATCCTGAACCGCTGCGCTTCCTGTGCTCTGCCAAGCTTATGTATGCATTCAATGTTTCCTTTTCTCTACACAAATTTGAGGGACAATTTGTTCATACAAATTATAGATTTTTTCGATAAAGTCTAGTTGTACGTCTTCGTATTATACAGGTCAGATTAGTGACGAAATCTTTCTTTAATTGTAACCTGTAGATTTAGAAGCATACTTTTTAGGGAATAATTATGGATCGACTGCCGGATGTTAATGCACATCAGAAATTTCTTCATAATGGTGGTGTGTACACGTAGACGTGATTTTTGTTTGTTTATGTTTATTTCTTACTCTATACGTCGATTATGTTCAAACGAATGCGATTATCGTAAGTATACGGTTCCGAATCGATTTGGATCCCGACTTTCTGTGTTCGATTTCAAATTTAAGCCTCATAACAATAAAAAGCAAGCAGGTAACATCTTCAGTATAGAATTATCGTAAATCTTCCAAACAGTAGCTAACATGTTTGCTAGTTTGTCCATTCGTCCATGTACAAGATATATATATATACATGTATTTCGTTTTGCGATCTATATTGACACAGTCGTTTCTTGATACTACTATTTCCAATACTACTAGTATTAGGTGGGATACCTTGTGGTTTTCTTGTGGTTAATTTTTTGATACTAATGTTTCCAATGTTACTAGCCTTAGATGGGATATCTTATGCTTAATCGTGGATCCTATGTCCTACAGTTTGTTTCATACTATTGTGTTGTCGATCTCTGTAATAAAGATACATCATCTTACTGTTCACACTGTTTTCATATCAGTAACAAAAATTAGGTCATTCAAGACCGCTACATCCTTTTATTTGTTGTCGAACTAGTAACAGGTGTTAAAATAATCTATGGTTTGAAATCTTGTGGTTCTCGCTGTTAGAATTGTAATCTCTTTTGTACTCGAGAATAGAACAAACATTTTCACTGATGACAGTATTTGTTCCTAACGTTTTAGTAATTCCACAAAAGGATACAGTTTTCGACGTTGATCAGTCCCTAAGGAGTGGGTGGTATGCAATCAACTCTTCGTAGAATCGTTGAGGTGAATGAATGCGCTTCTTGCCTATACGATGATTTTCGGTGACATAGCGATTAATAAAATTATGGGTGCTATCCTCCTAGACAAGTCTGCTACCAATTTGCCGACCCAGGAAAGATGATTTGGTGAGAGCGGAAAGCGAAATCAAACCAACGATCACGTGTGCATTTCTGGTCGCCCACAAAGCTGAGCTACACGTGCTCATAATCCATTCGTACTAATAGCGCATTTGTCCACAGTGTATACACCACTCACCGATATGGTCATTTGGTTAGTTTCACATTTTTCACCATAATACTCAGCTAAAGCTCGATCACTGAGCTACCATAGATGTTCTCCAGGAAATCTCAGTATCAACGTGGATCACTTCCTCAAAAGGTGGTGGCTTTTAATAATGTTGCGGAAACAATCAACTAAGTGTTAAAGTATTTGTGACTTTTCCCGTTTTTACAGTGGGAATCCTACTATTGCAGTTTTAGGCTGGAATAGAAATTGCAACCGTAGTGATCTGTCAATTTGGAAGTGAGAAGAAACAAGTAGCGAGCAGTGTATGTTCTGGCACATAAAAAAGCAAAATTCTTAAGGTAGTTTATTTCTGGTGTCGTATTTTCTGGCTGACAGACTAGAGAAAAAAGTCAGCAATCAGACATCAAATCGACTACAACATCAAGCTGGGTGTTCAGCTCTCTTTCATCACTTTCTGTTTATAAAGACGATTAAATCTATCACTGGCTACGTATATGTAAGATCAGTTTCTTAATCCTAGCGGTTTCTGGTGTTTTGCTCGGTTGGTGGTTGTGCTGATGGCGGCCGTGGTGGAGATGCAGGTGTCCGAGGTGTATTCCTCACGGAATTAACTGCAGTGTTTGAGCGATTTGAGTTGCTTGCATTGGAACTCACCGCCGGTGATGGATCAGTGGCCGGATTTCCTCTGCGTTCTTCATTGACAGCGTCAAATACGATCTCTTCAACTAGTGCTTGTAGCATTCCTTGTAATCTGTAATGCTCACTCTACTGTACTAGGTGTTAACGGGACAGTTTTTATTGTCGCAATGGATCAGCTATTATAAATCAGACGCAATTCATTAGCAGGAGTCATTTTTTGTGCTTAGCTAAACCAAAAGCAACGATTTCGACGAAGACGACTTCAGATTGCTCTGAGCGAAAATAACGAATCGGATGGACGTTAAACGACCCTGTTGGCTATTGATAAAGGACAACTTCTGATTAATTGAGCATATTCTAGTTGAGAAGAGAGAAACTTTGGGTGTAGTTCATTAATCTTAGCTAAACGTTGGTTAGAAGCTGAACGCCTAGCTAAGGTAATGTTAGATCTAATCCACGTTTACATCATATTGATATTCTCAGCAGGGTGTTCATGATGTCCTCCATGTGCTGCACCGTGCTCGGGTTGCGTGCCGAAGTTCTGCGGCACAACTTCTCGCCGGTCGGTTGGATTCGCATTTGTTCCGGTGCTAAGTGTAGGTGCAATTTGAGCACCTTGTGGTGATGTCGGTTGTGTGGCTACGAGAGCAACCTCTTCAGGTGCTTGTTGTTGATTAAATGGTGTCACCGTATCGGGTGGGATTTCTTCTATATGTAAGCTGAATGAACGAAGTTCATTATAACTGTTCTCGTTGCCTGTCTAACTCTCTCACGACGACTGACACCTATAGGTGTCATAAAGGTTTTGCGGGAGCACCCACCAATAACCAATACACCCATAGGTCTCATTTTCTTTTCAGTGCTTTCTCCAAACATATAGATCAGTCTTTTACACTTTTTGTTATCAGCTGATAGCTTGTAGAACGCAGATGTGTATTGGGCGTTGGTGAGGAAAAACTCTGTTCTGCACGTAGCAACACAAAGAAACTGTCCATCGAACTAGTTCGCTAAGTGGAAATTTGGGTGCTAATCGACTACTGTTTCAGTTATAATTCCTGTAGTGAAGGTTAATCAATGCATAGAATCTGGGGAGTACAAAGAATTCCGAAATGAAGGCCCGTAAGTTGCAAAACGCTTCCAAATGCAGACAGAAATGTGTTTGTACGATTGACTGTAGTAACATGTTAGGTTGTTCAGAAACAGATGAGCGTTTCAAAATATATACTGCTTTAATGTTTACCAATAAAGTAATTTACCAGTAAAATATTCTTTGTACCTTGCAATATCATATATCAGTAGGAATCTAATTTTGTGCTTATTCTAACCATATCTTTATAATGTTTTACCTTTTATATTCTGCCTACTACAATTTTCATGGCAGGGTACTAAGCGAAATACAACCACAACGTTGCTGAGATACTTGTAAAACTCTGGACTGCAGATATCTATGATGGGGAACGAGCGCGCCATTGTCATCATTTCCGGAGAGTAACGCGTTCACCACCACACTATGCGTGTTCTTCGTTTCGGCTGCCTCTCAGATGGTTGTGTTGATCAGCGCCACCAGCAATCACCCGTCAACGGGATTGATCTGGGGAGTCCACATCGGCATTGAACTTAGTTAAGCTGAGGATGTAGTTGGAATCATAATGTTTTACCTTTTATTTTCTGCCTACTACAATTTTCCTGCGGTCCAGAGTTTTGCAAATATCTCAGCAACGTTGTGGTCATATTTTTTATATTTTATCGAAAATTAACTTTTTTTTCACTAGTTTTGAGCTTTGCAATTTTAGATGTCAAAGACCAATTTTCATCAAATTTTCTTTTTATGAGTTCAAACTCGGTCGTAGTGCAGCAGAGACGGTACGAAACATTAGTGAAGTTTGAGGTGAAGGTAGTGATGGTGAATCAACAGTGCAAACGTGGTTCCAGAAATTCCGATCTGGGATTTCGACCTTGAAGGCCAGGAAGACCGCGAACGTCCTAATGAGCTTGACGACAACGAATTGAAGGCACTAGTGTGAGCAAACACTCGAACAACTGTTCGAGAGCTTATAGAACAGCTTAGCATAAGCACAGGAACAATTTCCACTCACTTGAATCGCATAGGAAAGACAAAAGAACTCGACAAGTGGGTGCCGCACGAATTGAACGATAGTGAAAAAAATCACCATTTTGAAGTGTCGTCTGCTGTTATTCTGGGCAACAAAACGACCCTTTTCTTGATCGAATTGTGACGTGCGACGAGGAATGGACTCTGCACAACAGTTGGCGACGTTCAGCTCAACGGTTGGATTGCGATCAGACTCCACAGCACTTCCTAAGGCTAAAATTGCACCAAAAAAGGTTATGGTAACTGTTTGGTGCTCTGTAGTTGGGCTGATTCATCACAGCTTTTTTGAATCTAGGCGAAACGATTACGGCAGAGAAGTATTTCCAACAAATCGACGAAATGCACCGTAAATTCCAACAACAATGGCCGGCATTAGTCAGCAGAAAAGGACCAATCATTCCCCACGACATTGCCCGGCCTCATGTTGCGAAACCAGCGCTGCAGATGTTGAACGAGTTGGGCTACGAAACTTTGCCTCGTCCGCTACATTCGCCAGACCTCTCGCCTACCGACTATCACTTCTCCAAGCACCTTGACAACTTCCTGCGCTAGAAATGCTTCACCAACTACGATGACGCAAAAATGCGTTCAACGAGTTCATTGCTTCCAGAACTCCAGAACCTTAGGAAACTGGAATGAACAAACTCGTTTCTAGTTGGCAAAAAAATGTGTAGATTCAAATGATTTTTATCTAGATTAATGAAGTTTTGTTTGAAGTAAGTTATGGCATTTTAAATAATATAGTTAAAAACGCTCATTTATTTCTGAACAACCTGTTATGAACATAAATGTCGTTCATATCCATAGAACGAAATAGCAAAGTGTTTCCCATAAGCAATTCATGTTCACAACCCACGAAGTCCTCTAATTGTCGAAAAATTATTATTTTTTAAAAAAGCAAAAAAGTCCACAAAGGCTGAAAGCTAGACGTCATCCAGTCCGCAACAAACCAGAGATTAGGCGTCGTTGCTAGAATGTCAAGTAATCGATAATTAGACGCTTGGGAAGATTTGATCTTCCCGTTATGTTAACGAACGTTAGGTATGGGATTCGGTGAAAAGGAGAGTAGTTTAGGTGAAGATTCTCATTGTTAGCCTATACCATGGGTGGACGGCGGATATGGTTTTGTCCAAAATATGCTAGACTTCCAGAAATTAGTGTTTTCTTCTTCACAAAAACATACGGTACCAATTGACCGGAAACCCCGAAGATTTACGATTTCGTTCCCGTAGTCCAAATTAGTGCAATATTATAGTGATTTATGTAACCTATTCGATCTTATTGTACTGACACATACAGGTATATTTCCTGTCATTTCAAAAAAAGTTCTAACAATTCTCGGGTTTTAGAAATGCGTTCATTTTTATGAGTTGAAACTTCCTATGTTTCAAAACCGGTAAATTATTCATTTGTTACTTCTCCGATATTCCTATTATTACTCATTTCTCATTATTCACTAAGTTAAGTTTCTTTCGAAATAGTATAAACTCTTTGCAAACATAATAAGTTTAATAGTTGTCATATTAGACATAGTAGACAGGTACAATGTAACTCACGACTGCACATTCTGACCGATACTTTCGTCAGGCGCACGATCTTGCATTGGCGCTGGAACAGGCAGATTCGCCTCCGGATTTAAAACAGGATCCTCAACAGTCTCTTGTGTTGTTGCCGAGATAATGGCGTCGCCAGGTGGCCTTCCGTCAAATTGCGGTTGTACGGAAGGTGCTGTCAGTTGAGTACTAACCACAGTACTAGGTGGCGCTGTTAGCGTAGTACGTGAAATGAGAGCTAGTGGAGCATCTGAAGGTGGAGCGGTGGCCTGTGAAGGTGCAACTGGTACAGCAGTGGAAACAGAGGCTGGAGCTATACCATTTGGCGGGATGGCATTTACTCCAGCGTTGGGTTCATCAGCTGCTGTCGGAACATTCGGTCTAAATAGTAGCAAATGTCAGCTTGATTTCACTTTCTAAAAGAAACGAAGAGAGAAAGATGCTGTAACTGTATTCATTCAAACGATAAAAGACCATATTCGTTTGCTAGGTGAAGGATAAGAGATAGAGGTCCTGGCGCTGATCAATCCGTGGGGGGATGCGCCACGCATTCGACTTAATAAAGTATCGTTAGAGGTGATTGAATGCATGTATGACTCATACAATGACCCGTGGTGGCCTACCGATACATCGAGCCAGTGCTGCTATCCTCCCAGACAAGTTTGGTAATGATTGGCCAACCCCGGAGTGATGGAAGGGTTGGTGAGCTTGGAGGGTGCGGATCAGTACCCTGTGTATTGCAGGGGCGCCTATCACCACTGCGTTACATGTACCTTGTTCGCTAGATAAAAGGATAAAGGATAAAGCTCTCAGCATTGATCAATCCCCGAGGGATGCGCCATGCATTCGACTTCATTAAGCATCGTTTGGAAGTTGTTGAATGCATGTCTGGCTTTTACAATGATCCATGGTGGCCTACTGATGTATCAAGCCACTGCTGCTATCCTCGCAGACAAGTTTGGTACCAATATGCCGACTCCGGAAAGAAGGCTTGCTGGGCCATGGGCCCGGGGATCGATTCCACGTGTGTGTTACAGGGCGCCTTCGACCACTGCGCCCACATGCGGCCTTGTTTGCTAGATAGTGTGCCAAAAATATCATGCGTAATAGGACAAAACCCAGTAATTAAGTTGAGGTAAGAATATCGATAATGGAAAGAATAAGGCCAATTATGGAGTCACAGTAAGTACTTCGAAGTGATGAAGTTTTTTTTTATTCTTAGAAAGGGTTTTAAAGCAAATAAGCAAAAACGTGCCGTAATCGATTATGTTCTCTTCTTGGAAGAGGAGGTGCCTGTAAAAAGAGTCTTCCACCAAATGACGATTTTTTTGTGTTTTTTTTCTGGAGTTCAGAGTGTTATTTGATAGTGATGCTCATGAAAAGCACTGAACGTGTTAATAAACATTTTTTTGAGATGATTCTACATGATTGTAAAGTAATGGGTACATCATTCGGTGCTAATCAATCCTTGAGGGATGCGCCATGCATTCGACTCTGTTCATAGCATTGTAGAGGTGAATGAATGAATAACTAGCATATACGATGAACTACGGTTGCCTACCGATCTATCAGTTCGGCCTTTTTTACTATCCTATACGAGTTTTGTACCAATTTGCCTACCCTCGAAGTATGGAATGTTTAGAGAGCCCGGGATCGGCGATCAAACACCAACGACTACGTATTTGTTACATGACACCTCTAACCACTGCGGTACCGTCGCCCTAAATAAATGCAAATATGTAAATGGGTGAGGAATTTGCGTGGGTTCGACTATCGCTAAGAATTATTGGTCCTCTGTATGAGTTGCTGGATGCTGGTCGAGTTGATTCTATCTGCAACCCTGAGATCGCCATGATCGGAGGTTCTCATATTTGCACAACAGGCAATCAGCAATACCCCGTCTTTTTATAATACATCATAGGAAGGTCTTCGCAAATCAGTGTACCAATTTTTTCAATGCCGGACTGCTGAGAGCGTTATTTGTCCATGGGACCAGGGCCTTAAGTGTATTGAACGGCATCTCTTCTTTTTGGCACTTCACTCTCCTTTATGAGTCTTACTTGTCCTTGGTACTTGAATGGCCCGTCCTCACTGGTTCTGCGGGCTCCAGCACAATGTCCATTTTTCGGAGATTTGCCAATTAAGCCATTGTGGTTCCCTGGAGTACCGAGTTCAGCCTGGCCAAAGTATGCCCCAGGTCTTCATCACCACAGATAGTCGCCAGCTTTCGTGGATCAGAGGGAGATTTGCCACCATACGACTAGTTTCGTACCAGGACGGTGGTGGATTCTGGCATTGGTTTGCTCTTACTAGGTTTCCTGATGGAAACGCCGGACTACTCAGCTTGGGAGACCCTGCCAGGAGATGAATCCCCCGCTCTGTATCACAGTCCGACACCAAGGAACACTTCTACGCCACGATGAGGCGGTAAACCGTTGGGAGACTTTATGAGTTTGGATGATTCTAGATTTGAAAATTTGTGAAAGGCTGAGTAGTTGTGGAATCCGACGTTTATTATATAGTAAAGTAGGAAGGCAGTTGCAGTATCATTCACTTTTGTATGTAATTGCTAGTAGATGGAGGTAGATTTCAATATCACACCGAATTTTACTATTTTGGTCAAAAACACCATACCTCTAGCACTAGTCGTTGTGCACGAACATGCTCCGGAGCTCCTTCTGGTCTACTAAAATGCGAAGAGTGTTAGTGGTTCTCCGCTCTCTACAACGACTATAATAATAATAAACATAGTTTCTAGTAAATAGGCCAATAGATGATAACGATAACGCTATTAATCGCGATCATTCTTGTCACTACTTTACTCTTTATGGTGATTATCCTCTAAATCTTCAGTGTTCGTGCACGAGAAGTATGGATGTTTTATTTCTGCGAATCCGTGTGTAGATTGTGAGACATTCTGTTTGAAAACTTTAGCTTTTACATCTTTTTTTTTACCATTTAATCGATTTGTCTTTAGTGGCTACAAACACATTCCACATCGCTCAGCTAATGCATGCCCAGCGGAAAACCAGTCGTAAAGAATTCCCAGGACCGACTTTCTATTAGCCTCGGCATTCATGAGCACATTCGCCATTCATGAATTCTCTCGGGGGCTGATCTTTATCAAAAAAGTGGAAGACCTAGAAAAGAAAACAGTCCTGAAGAAGGCGAAACCACCGAAACGTCGGCCGATATTGGATAAATCTTGTATGAACAACGTGGGCTGTGTTCAAGAAAAAAGCATCAGGCTACAAGGGATATTTTCGTTCTATCTATACCTTCACAAAAACCGTACTTTAATGTCCTAGTGTTCTCTTACCAACTCAAAAGACCGGCTTTCTATAAACCTCGGCATGAGAAATCGATATATTTACTTTATATGTTCTTATGAACTGCCTTGGCATCACGAGTATGGTGTTAGATCGGTTCTGCTCCGTGCCAACCAAGCCTCTCATCCCACCGGGTTCAAGAAATTGGTAGCGGACTTGTCTAGAAAAAAATCGCTCTCTGCAATCCAGTTTGGAACGCTCTAGCCCGGCTATCTCAGTACTCCAGGGAGAATTGCTCGACCAGCATTCTACGACATTCAAGATGAAATAGAAATCCTCAAGCAGCAGCGGAAGCCACACGTATAAGTTGGGAGATCTTCGTGGAGATTGGATTCGAGGGAACGAATCGAATGTCGGAAGTGCTGGGATCCGCACGGTAGACGTAAAGACGGGTCAAATAAAATAGAATTTAAGGAAAATATGAACTGTCTTTATTGAGCTGATGCGAGGTTGGTATACGTTGTCGTTGTTGTTGTTGCTGTTGTTGTAGTTGGTCGATCGCTGACGGACATTTCGGCTATTTCGGTTTCCTTATAGCTCAGCAATTGCAGTTCGTAAGACTAAGAGATGTTCTGTTTTCGATGATCATTTTCAAGCACTGCATAACGGTGCAGCTTGTTGCAGGACCTCGGTCGCACAGGACTATGGTCATCATCAATTAGTGATATACCTCGTACTCCTCTGTGTCCCTGACGGTCGATATCTGCAACGACTATCTGATAAGTTGTCAGATCAAGTCAGGCTTTTTCCGCACCATCATACGTGGCATCCACTTCGGAGTAGTATATAAGGGGTGCTACTACTCGGCTGCAGAGCCACTTCTGCTCGTTTCTTCCGTTGTCATCACTTCTTGCTCCTCTTTTTTATTTGAATTGATTTCGTTACGTTATTTGTTGGTCATACTATCTAATCAATCCATTACAAAAACTACTCGGTTTTACTTGAACATTTGGGTACTAACTTAGATGGCCGTCTTCACTTGTGGTGCGGATGCCAGCATAATTTCCACTCCTTTCTCTCTCGTGCTAGCGCCGTGTATGCTCGTGGTGTGCTTCAACCATGGTGGAATTCGCTAGGCCTACTCCGTAGTCCTGAAATCGTTCCGATCTGTAAACGGGAATGGTTGACGTTAGCCACGAACTCTTCCGCCCATCGTTTTGGTTGTCGCCCAAGAGAACAAAGTAAACGTTCATGTGAAGCGAAAATTCGGTTGTAGTCGTTGTCGTCCGGTGAACACCAGATGGATCCATGGAATTGTCAAGAAGGAAGTCACCGAAAAGGACGTCGTTCGCTCTGAGGAAATTGCTAAAAAGCCTTCCACTACCTCACTCATTCTTCAACTGATCATCACGGAAGGGATTAGACTCTGGAACTGTCGTTTGCTCAACGAACAACATTTTGTCGAAACAACTAAAAAAAACTTCTAGAAACAACTATTCTAAAGACAACTGTCAAGAGATGAAGCAAGGTGTTCTCCATAAATATATCTGGTCTACTTCCCCAGCCATGATTGGGAAAAGGGTTAGTGATCATACATCAGCCCAGAGCGACTGCAAACAATGTGAAGGACCACAAGATATGCGGCCATTACGGGCGATTTAGAAGACTGGTGATAATCGGCAATATATTCTCACTATCCAAAGGGGATTATGGGAATTAGAGGCTCAATCACCAGGAGATATGCGTGCCACCCTACCACGTGTGGCAGACGTCTGCCCCTTCTGGGG
Organism: Angiostrongylus vasorum; assembly: GCA_018806985.1. Lineage (NCBI taxonomy): Eukaryota > Metazoa > Nematoda > Chromadorea > Rhabditida > Metastrongylidae > Angiostrongylus > Angiostrongylus vasorum. Next base: position 1,311,060 of record JADANN010000420.1, read on the forward strand.
AAGACTGTTCTCTGCTTATGCCAACCCTTCTTCTACTTGGCGCTTCATCTCTGCTATGCGCCTCTGTCCTTATCATGTAGTGAAGTTTAAACTCTCTAATTGGTATAATCTACTCCGTAAGAACCATTGTCATCCAGTAGTATGTTTTGCTACGTTATAAGACTGTCATATCTCTTCCGCATGATTGGTATTCACTACTCTTATTCGTTGATGCATTTAGCAACGTCTGATCTTTGTCATACCTTGCTTAATTCATTGTGTTTTACACAGAGACATAGCTGTTTTTTCCCTGATACGTGACATGAAAGAGAAATTGGTGCAACCGAAAACGCGCTTTGTTTCTACCTGGAGTTTACTGTATTGAATAAATCTGACCATTATTGAACAAATCAGTAACCACAACCTGTCCGATAAAGTGGTGACCTAATCGTACAGAACATGTCCGAATCGCATCGACATGCTCTGACAACGCCAATTATATGATCGATTTGAGGGTTCGTGAGATTGGGGCAACGTGACCCAGCTACGTATAGTAAAAAAAGCAAGAGGATTCCTATTTTGGATCATCTGTGTGACGAACCCGTCCACTCACTGAAATCAGAAATCGAATACTTGTGGCGCACTAAGGATTTCGTGAAGTCGAGTAGCGCTATGTTAAAACCGCTGGAGGCTGTTTTACAGACTTTGCAAGACTTTTATAGATTTCTGTGTATTATACAAATCCCTAACACTATTTCCCGTGGTCTGGTCCCATGCTAGGATTTCGCAATGCCGAATGAATAGCGTGTGTGGTTGCATCATGAAAGACCCTCCCATTTCACATGGTGTGTAGGGACAGTTATCATGCCATCAAATCATATTGCTTTCTGCTTTCGTGCTGTAACAGTTATATAGGGGCTACATAGCTTGAGTAGGGCATGTTGAGTGCAATGTTCTACATCGATGTATTACAGATGTTGCTTGGCCATCGCTTGCAGCTAGTTTGAATCACAAAGCTCTCTGTTATCATAAAACATTGTCATCGGATCGCTGTTCTCACCTAGTGACCGTTCTGATCATTTTACAAAACCAGTACAAACTCTAGTGTGGTCTGGATTGTAATGTTATTTCGCTTAACGATTTGTCTTGTTCATTATTTACTTCTTGTCAGTCTACCATTCATTCGCCTCCGTACAATACTAAGTGATTCTAACTTATTATTTACTGTCTACTCATTTTTAGTGGCAGGGTATGTTGCGGAAATATAACCTCATCGATGCTGACATATTTAAAAAACTCCGGACCGCAGGTATCTGCGGTGGGGAACGAACGCGCTATTACCCTTTCCGGGGGCTAACGCTTTTACCCCCCACACCATGCGTGTCTTTCGTTTCGCTTGTCTCTTAGCTAGTTCTATCGATCAGTGTCATCAGCAATCACCCTTTAGCGAGATTGATCTGGGGTGACCAAATCAGCAATGGACCCAGTTAACTGAGACTATAGTTATAATCACAATTTTAACTTATTATTTACTGCCTACTCATTTTTAATGGCAGGATATGTTGCGAAATATAAGCTCACTGATTAGCTTGTGTTTTTTCTTTCGCTGCTGCTGCATAGGGATAACAGCTGATTTTCGCAGTGCACCGAATGACTCATGCACGACTCACGGTGTTCCTAACACGTATGCGACAGCGATCTCTCCGTAAGTCCGACGATGCGTAAACAGTGGCTGCTTCCAACTTTAAATCAACATATTTTACCTCATAGTTTTTATTAACTGCAGTACTGACTATTAAAATCCACAAGTGTTTGCCAAAAGGTGAGAGATTCTCCTGTATTGCAGCGACGAAATTCTGATTTTCTGGAGCCTTTGACTTAAACCTCCTCCATTTCATTGCTTAAAGGCTAACATTCTGAGCACGAAAACAAGCGAACAAACAGCATTTCGTCCAGAATGAGGTGATGGTGTTCTCAATGCAGTGTATGTTAGCAACTGCCGGTATTCCCGTTGGGAATTTTAAAAAACTTAAATTTCGTCTTTTTACTTACTGCCTACTCTTTTTGATGGCAGGGGTATATTGCGAAATATAACTTCAACGAAGCTGAGATATTTGTAAAACTCTGGACCGCAGGTGCCTATGGTGGGGAACGAACGCGCTATTGTCCTTTCCGGGGAGTAACGCGTTCACCACCACACCATGCGGGTCCTTCGTTTCGCCTGTCTCTCAGCTAGTTCTATCGATCTTTTGCCATCAGCAATCACCCGTCAACGGGATTTAAATTTCGTCGCCAGTTTTTTGGTATTTTAAGAATTTAATTTAGAAGCATATTTAAGTTTTGAAGGACATTGTGAAAAAAATTATATAGTGCGACTAATGCAGCAGATTAAACTCTCCTGTTTAGATATTTAGAGCTCTGAAATCCTAACATGCTGTGCTGACCGAGAGTTATCCTCAGTTATCAGGAAACCAGTATCTTCTTGAAACGGTTAACGCATACATTACGACGTTGCCTCCCCCACAGAGTCACATTTTGGAGCACATTGTGGCCGGTATGACTTCATATAGGGTCATATTTTCCCCTGATTTATTTCGATGTGCAAGACTTTTTCGCCAGCAATATTTTCATTGGTCGATAGCGTATTGAACACATGTTGAGCTAGACGTCCAGTATCGGTTAACAAATAACGCCCGCCGTCTAACAGTGCTGCTGGAGCATAAGACGACACCACCAGGTGTTTATCATGCTGTTTCTCAGAGGAATTTTTAGACTTTTGTGATTAACTATTTGATCTCGTAGATGACTATGGAGGTAGCCCCCCTTTGGCCCAACGAGATCGCAAGAGATTGATTCAAATAGCTATTGACGCATCCTTACTTAGTAGACAATGCAGTCTACAGAAAACACAGGTTATTGATCCCACCATTTCTTGCATTCGATTCGTTTTTTTCACATTCATCATCCATAAAGATCTCCAGACTTTTTGCTTTCGTGTTTGGCTGCTGTTTGAAGATTTTCTTCTTTAACGTTTAGTTAGCATGTCATCAAATGCTAGTTAAGTCGGCTTTTCTTGCAATCCAGCGATAGCTGTACTAGTGCGTTCCCACGTGGATTGGAGGGAGTAGGTTGATCCTGGGCAGGCCTGTTATCAGTTTTCCAATCCCCGTGGCATGAGAGGCTTAGTGGACCTAGCCCCGCGTCGAGCCAACGATTGCGTAGGTTAGGCTTCCGCATAATGGATGGCATCGTTACCACTACGCCATCTGCCTCCTATTGGTTACATTAGTTGTACTTGTATTGGTAGTAAGGTAGCATTAGTAGTAATAATAGTGATAGTAGTACTAGTGGTATAAAAATAACAAATAATAATAATAGTAGTAATAATAGTAGTAATGTGTTATGGATACGTTTATTTATCTATTAATGGACAATTACATTTACTAATAAATAAGTAACTAGGATGTGGATAATGTATGGCAATCTTTCATATGTTCTCAAGTCTGTAAGATATGAGCTTACGTGATGCATCGTCAGGTGGATGTGGATAAGGAATTAAAGGTGCACATAAAGCGATTACATACATTCCCCTGAGAAGCAGGAGGATACAGGGGGGCGATTTGTTTAGTTGAGCTGCTACCCGAAGTTACTTTGCCGCCAAAGAGAGTGGAAATAAAGGACTTTGTACTAAGTGTGAGGTTTACCGTGTCCTTTGGGCAAAGGGACTCTACTGGGCAGCTTTGACAGGCAACGGGGACAAGTGGTAACTTTAATGGTGCTAGTTCAAGTGACTTGATAATTAACAGGAATACAGGTGATGCAGGTAATAAATTATGTACTAGAAACCAAATTTGGTTTTAATGCTGCTTGCAGAAAAGTTGAAAGTAGGAGTGAAAGAAAAAGTTGCCACACCTCCAATCCTCATAGCAGTAATAGCGATACTTCATTCTTCAATTAAATTTAAGACATAGGAATTCTCTCCTACTAATGTCATGTCAGTTTATAGGTACTGCTGTCGTTGTCTCATCGGCTACTTCTCATTTTAGGTTCCGCAAGTTAATGACACGTGAATATCATTGTTTTAGATGAATAGGTAGTGACGAAGCGTCTGCTATCTTTTACAATTAAACGGATTTTAAGAACCTACACAAAACGCAGAATTCGCAATTGTGGATTCTGCCTGTTTTGACGGGCGTTCTCGTTATCCATCGCTGCCTGATTGAAACGCCAAGATCCAGCCTGTGGGAACGGAGATTGTTTTTTTCAACCATATTCACTGTCCGTTAGTTATTTTCTTCTCCCAACGGCTTACCGCGTCATCGTGGCTGGGAGTTGTTCATGGGTGTTGGGTTGCTATGTACAACAGGGGTTCATACACTCGCCCCGGAAGGCCTCCCCATAGTAAGGGAGTCCAGCGTTTCCATCAGGAAGCCCAGCTTAAAGCAATACTAGGATCCACCACCGTCCCGGTACGAAACTAGTCACATGGTGGCAATTCTCCATCTGATCCACAAGGGCGGCAGCTGTCTGTGGTGGTGACAACCTGGGGCCTGGCTGAACTCGGGACTCCAGCGATCCACAATGTCTAACCAACAAGTCTCCGGAAAATCGACATTATGGTGGAGGCCGCACAATTAGTGAAAACGGGCCATCCATAAGTCCAAGTGTCCAAGTAGTCATTTTTTTTAATACTACTATTGAAGAACAAGCTCAGTTGCCTCACCGTATTTCGGATAGGTCGAAAAACATCAGAAATTCTATAGGGGAAGTTTCGTACAAGATGTGACATCAGAAGGCATTCTTCTCTCATCCACCACTGAGTTCTGACTTGTATTACCATGGAACCGAAAACGATCTGTGAAATTAGCGACCTTATTCACAAAAATATGAGTGACTGCATACCTAATGTATAATGACGTTAAGAAATGCCCTTATCACAGCATTTAGAAAAACCAACGATAGTACCTCAAATTTTCTCCACTGCCCATACTTTTTAGACTTCTTTAGAGGGAAATAGTTTCCATAAAGGATAAGGGTTTTGAGTTTTTTGGGCATTATCGTTTCGAGTTGCTCAAAAAACGTATCCTCTTCAAATTGCTCCATGAAGAGAGACAATCTCGACAAACGCAATTTCCTAAGAAGAATTTGGATTTTGTGAGCTTGTAAATAAACCTAAATCAGTACTTTTACCTCATAGAAAATTTGATCTTGTTTTCTTCTCTGACGGAAAACGAGAACATTGATGGCGGCATACTCATTTCCTCAAGGTTTGATAGTTGAGCTTAAGCAGACAGCTTTTTCTGGATGAACAATGTAAGAGTTTATAGGGAAATTATCAACATATTAAGGTTTCGCTTCATGGTCTCACCCAACTTCTCCACATACTCAGCACCCAGATTCGTGTCGATTACGCATCCGATTGCATCAAAATGTCGCAGGTTGGCGAGGGTAAGAATGGTGTCCATAAGCGGTCGCGATAGTACGATGCCAGTAAGAACTACGTGACGGAGTGTAATTGGAAAGAGTGCCTAAATGGGAATTACCAATCCATAAGTGCTAGTGCTAGTAATCGTCGTGCCCTTGGCCTTCTACTAACGTCATTGCGCTCCACTAATCTTATTGTACTGAATCGCAAGACCGACTTTTTTTTAATCTATCGATAATTCATTGTTTTTATACTGATTGTATAAGCTAGAGAGACATGACAAATGTGTAAGGGAAATTGCGGCGAGCATGAAAAGGTTAAAGCCTTATTGGTTTTGGTAAGGAAGCTAAGGAGAACCTAATCGTTCAATAGCTGGGTGATACTAGTTGGCAACCAACTAAAGATTCTTACTTGGCATGAAACTGAATCGAGTATTTGTCTCATGTTAAGCGGTTGATCCATTCGCTGCAAAATGTTGAGACTACGCAGTCGCTTCGGTAGGAATCCATTCCAGGAAACAGGGTATTGTCTGAAAACATAGTGGTACATTAGTGGGGCTGATGATAATTCAGATGTTCAAGGTGCTGTAAAATATTTTTTGGGCGCATTTTGCGCAGTTGATTAGAGCGCCCTGCAGTGTGCACGTAGTCTTTTGTTCCACTCGTGTTCTATACTCACCAGACCATCCTGCTCTCTGAGGGTGGTAAGCTGGTACTCGACTTGTCTGGGAGGATAAAACGCTGGCTTGACACATTAGCACGAAGCGTAATGGGATCGGATGCACTACACATCCCTTGGAGGTTGACCAACACCCTAACGCTTTGTCCCCTTTATCTTTACAATTCATCTACATCACAGTTGGAATTTTTGTGTCTAGTTATCCATTTCTTGTCATATGTAAGGTCATATAGGTCATAGAACATCGTGGAAATAGTAATTTATATAAAGAGGTCGGTACTTTTTTTGGCGATACTTGTTCAAACGTAACATATCAGAGAAGTCGGGGTTTAATGGTAAGCGAAGGAACTCGGTAGCCAAACGCTTAATAAGCTGTGAGATGTTTCGTAATGAACGGATCATGGTGTTTCGGTCATTTTCTTTCTAAGTACTCTTTCAAGGATTTTACGATTATTTGCCCTTCTACCTTATTCTACAAAGCTATTTACTGGTATTCAGCTGTTTATCATATTTTACTTGGTTGAGGGAAGTTATATAAGGTTGATGATCGATTATATGAATGATCTAGAACTGCAGTGGTGCGATGCATATAAGAATTGTGAAGATGTAATGCGCTGTTACAGCTTTATTCTTCATCACTCTATGCACTATTGTATCTGAAGTCACCGTAGGATATTACGCCAATTATTTTCTGTAAACATGCTGTTTGCTCTACTATGTCTTCAATGCTTTGGCTTGTTTCATATCTCATATTTTTTCTCGATTTTGTTTTAGTGTCACTACTGCTATAGGTAGAACTGAAGGCATACTTGTCGAAGTTCTCGCTGGAGATATACAACTCTTCCATAGTATTTGAATGTTTCTTAAGTTCTTCAATATGTTCCTGTCGTAATCGTGTCTGAATCCACACACGACGAGTGTGTGGGCAGAGAGCGAATGATTCATCCAAGGTATGCCGAAGATCCCTAAGCATTTTTTTTCCTTTAAAGGGGTTGTTGCATTCTCTTATGAAATAACAGTGGTAGCGTTATACTTGCTTATTTTTCTTAAGTATGCTATTGTATCGGTTACACAGTAACTATCGAGAGTTAGATGAAAAGTGTTGAACAAAAATATGGTGAAATACGGACAATCTTGAGAATTTAGGTACCGCAGTGTTGATAATGTTGTTCAACAACCACAATGCTCTAGTTCGAACCAGCGCCAGGTGAACTAAGACTGCCACCACTTAGCGTTCGGTGATTTGGAACCAAACCTTTGTGGAAGCACCCTACCACGAGTATTTTAGGATTACAAGCACAGTCAACCTGATCAGCATTCGACGATGTTCATAAAAAAGGTCAAAATCCTCAAGTGTCCTTCGAACGTATTTGCAATTCCGAAGACCTGTATGAATGATGGATACGGCATAACGAATTGAATGGAAAAGTAATGGGGTCAGCGCAATGCCTATGCGAAGACGAGTCAGCTTATAAAAGTAGAGCATTTTTCACCGCAGCATTCTCTTCACCCATTCAATTGGTTGTAGGGAAACTATGTAACGGTTAGAGATGGATAACGCAGACTTTTTCAAATACGCTACAACATTTTCTCCAACAACACTTACTAGATCCCCTTCCGATATCAATTTTATGACGAAACACTTCGCCTGCCATCAAAACTTTGGTGTCGCCGAATAGCAAGCTGTGCACATCTTCCCATCTAAAAATTAAGCCGGTTCATTCACTGACTGTTCTAACAAGTTTTGTTTCGTCGATTTAGACAGCTGGAGCTTGTTACGAACGCTATAAAGTGTTGAAGTAAAATCAGTAACGAATTCTTTGCGCTACTGTAAACAGATTGGACCAAGAAGAACGTCTGAAGAACGTCACATTGGGAACCACGGATTAGAATGGAACGAACAGGGTAAGCGGCTGTCTGAGTTATCATGATGACGACCTACTCTTGCACGCGACAGGGGAAAAGTGGAGGATTTACTGGCGCCTGCTCAAGTCACTTGACGATCAAGGGGACTATAGGTGATACAGGTGATAATGTAAGAAGTCACTGGGACATGGAGGTACATCCCTGCGATACTTGGTGAAAGCAATGCAGCAGGTGAGAAGCACTAGATCGGAGTAATATCGGTTTACTGTTACATATTGGTCATCATCCAGATGAGTGCATTCTTTAAAAGGATTACCTAAGAATATGTGAAGGAGGTCGAATTCATGACAGTTGAACTATGCATTACCACTGCCATGGTGAAGGCTGATTGAAGCGATATGTTAGGCATTTGTGAAAGCCGTCACTTCAACGAATTCCAGTTTGTCCTTTAAGAAGACTTCACATGGAAAAATTTTAAATGATAACTTCTATCTTAGTCATCCCTAATTTCAGTCAACATCTGACCTATCTTATTCCTTCGCCCACTGTTTTCCAGTCTTTCTCGATAGCATTTCAGTTTTTGAGTCAAAAATATATTCTTTATCATTCTTTCATCCCTAGTTGGGCCAATCTTCTCCACTGTATTTTTGCTCAAAAATCTGTTGTTTCATAGTTTTTTAACCGTAGCTGTTCCATTCTTCTCCGTTGCTATTATTTCTGGTTTTGTCAGTCGTTATTGGCCCAATCCTCCGCATGGTCACGTCAGCATTGTAATCAAAGTGTTTTGTGAATAATCCGTTCAATCACTTTCGGTACCATCTTCACGATGAAGTTCTCCTTCACGAATTTTGTTAGGGTTCTTTGATACTTCGGTAGCCTCTCTTCACCAGTTGTGCAGATCCCCTCACATCCATTCTTTTATTTTCGTTGCGTGTTTCGTGCATAGCAACGTCTTTACTCACTATCCTATGATTCACATTTTCAGCTTCAAATGCAACTTTGATCTGTATTTCCCTCTATTTAAAAAGGTAAAATAGTATTTTGAAGGTAGGAATTGGGTAGTTCGGCTTGTTGTATGTACTGTGTTTGCTGTACTGTACTGTACTGTACCGTATTGCACTGTACTGTACTGTACTGTACTATTGTATGTATGTGTATATGTATCTCTGTATGTACTACAGATCTCACAAAGATATCTCTCAAACACTCTGTAGCTGGATGCGATTCTCGACATAACTGAGTTATTAGCTCACTCTTCAAGGTAGAGAATGTGCTAGAATGACTGTTTAGTTACAAAGGCAAACTGGGAGCTTCTTCTTCTGCCCTAATCTCTCGTTTAGGTGGCTGTGCTGGTTAAATGAACGACGTACGTAGATAGGTAGGTACAATGTGAGCTTCGCAACCATAAAACTATTTTTGTAACCATTCTTCATGTCTTCGTTTTTTCCCTTCGATTGATTTGCAATCCTGTTTTACAGCTTTGTTGAACTCTTCGAGCATCTTTGAGTCTCTTCTTCATTAGTATGCTCACAAAGAAACGATTTAGTCAATAAAGCGAAGGTTTGGTAGAGTTTTGCCATCAATGCGTATGCCGTTCTTGGCTGGGTCCCAATCGAGCGATTTTATTATCCACTCCACTGTGGCGGTCAACAAGTTTAGCGAGATGCTATGTCACCTTGTTGGACCCCCTTGTGAAATGGGGATGGCAAGGATTTAGTGGAAAAGGTGTATTTTCGTGATGCAGCCTTCCAGTGGTTTACCGCGTCATTATGGCTGGGTGTTCCTCGGTGTCGGGCTGCGTTGTGTAGTGGGGGATTCATCTCCCAGCAGGGTCCCCCAAGCTGAGAAGGAGTTTGGGGTTTCCACTAGGAAGCCTCGCTAAGAGTAAACAAATACCAGGATCCACTACCGTCCTGGTACCAAACTAGTCGCATGGCGGCAAATCTCCCTCTGATCCACAAAGGTGACGACTGCTTGTGATGGTGACGACCTGTGGCAGACTTTGGTTATTCTGACTTCGGGACTACAGGAAAACATGATGGCTAAACCAGCAAAAATCCGAAAAAAAGTGGAACTAATGCTGGGGCCCGCACAGTTAAGACGGATCATCCAAGTATCCAAGCAAGTGAGTTATTCAGGACACTTATACAAGATAGATATATAGGATAGATCCACTTCGTAGTCAGTGAGCGGTAATAGGATTACATTAGTTGGAATGTTTCAAATACTTTTCCATTGTTAAGTTGTTGAGTTAGGAGAGATGGCTTTCCTAACAGATTTCGGTAACTCCAACCACGTAGTAATTCCTAAAACCGACTTCGTGTTAACCTCGACATTGATCAATAAGCTGATGCTTTCTTTTTGAAGCAGACATGAGGTTGAAGAAAGATTCACTCAACGGCGCCTAGCGTTTCGGCTGCGGCAGAGTCTGGAATGGTCGATGTGATACGCAGTCTACTTAGCAAAACACTCACGACCAAAGCAGAGAAAAAAACGAAATCTAAATTTCAATTGATTGGGAACAGATTTTGAGAGAGTTGGTCTTGGAACTTGCAACAGGTTTTTGAAATAAACGTAGCTATTCTCCACAGGAATCTAGAACGTTAGCACAGAAAGGTCTTGAGGCGTTTTGGGTGAATTCCAAGAATCCAGAGGGGAACCGCGGGAAGGAGTGCCCCTTTGTTATCATCGGTGACCTCGCCATGTACCTCATACCTTTTCTGACCTGATAGAAGTACATTCCTCATCAAAGTAAACTCCATGCGGCTGGTCTCCATCAATAAGTGAGGAGGATTATCAGGAACAAAGCGGTGTGTGTTTGAAAGAAGCTATTTCTCGTACACTTGAAATTTTTTGTTTCGAGTTTCGTCCGGTGCTGCTGTGAAAATGTTTGGCTAAGTGCATTGCGTATCCATTTGACATTTCCAGCCTGTGGAGAAGTTGGAACGGCCGAAATGTTAGCCATTTGTGAGTAAATCTAGCGTTAATAATTTCGGATCTGCGCAAAAAAGAAACCACTAACTGCAATCAGATGAGACACCGAGGATTTTAGTAGAAATTCTGCGTCGTCAACTACTAGAGCTCCTACCAAATGCTAATGACGAGCAGCATAAGTTTTCTAGAAGAATATTGTATTTACTTGTTAGTACCACTGGGATGAGCACAAAGTCCTGTAGAAATGGTTCTGGTAGGGCAGATCCTTCCGCTTATCACCAAAGATCTTCATATATCATGCATGTCGTTCATGGCGAAAAAGGTTGACATTCATCACAGTATATAATCACAGTATATTCTAATTGAGTGCGTCAACGTCCGATTTTCTGTTGTTCTAAGTGAATTTAAATCAGAGCATACCTTGTTAGTTCGTTGCATACTCCGGTGCTGGTTTGAGCTAGATTAAGCCGTCCGGCTGGACTCATGTACTCACAAACCAAATGTAAAGCGTCTAGTGACATTCTAAACTACTTTCGCTATTTTACCAATTTGAGGAAGTCTTACTCTGTCAAGAATGAGTAACATCACACACATGTTTATGTTAAGTAACTGATGTTAACACACCTCTCTGGAAAACTAGACGAAAAAATGAGACTATATCCATCGATTCATGAGTTCATTATCTTTTATATAGTTTTATCTCTTATCTTTTCAGTCGGTTCTCCATCTTGTCTCCACAGTTTTCATTTTTAGATGTCGCGGTGTTTATCCTATTCAACTTTCGATGATAGCGTTTTCGATTTATGTAAGCGAGAATAGGGATTTCACGAAAGCCTGAACAGTATTTCCTTCTTAACACTTTCAACACGACTCTAATTTTTACGATGCTCCCTATGACTTATATCTGATCCAAACTACTCGAACTTCCTTCTAAAGTGGAGATGATGGAGATGCCATATTACTGTCTTCATTTGCGACAGTCCTCTTTGGAATATACTTTGCACAAAAAGGCAACGAGTCATCGATAGAGTTATTTATTATTTGTGCAACAGAGGAATCATAAAACCTTTCCTTATCAACAGCTGTCGCTGTGTATATCGATCCATTTGAACGGGCTAAGCGCAAATGAGCAAAGTCGTCCAAATAGCCTTTTTTATTGTAAGTTTTACTATGCAGATAACAAGTTTTCATGTCTGACACCTCGTACATCACGTATGCTGGAGGAACTATGGATTCAACACAGAGAAACTAGCGTAAGATGGTGTTTGTTCTACTGGTGTACTTCTTCATATTCAATCGGTAGCTGATCCTACACAGATGATGTACTAATGGAAAATGTTGTCACATATCTTAACACTACTTCAGAAACCGACTTTGCTTTTAACCTCAACATGATCAATCAACTTTTTGAGTGAGTAAGCTAACAACAGGTTTTCATAAAAACTTTTGTTTGGCTGACACTTTGACATATCTGTCTTCAGAGGCAGATTGATCCGAGTCCTGAATCATTGAGCTAAAACTGATGTGGACCATAGACTCGGATCTGAAGAGAACGAGGGCGCCCAAGGATTAGCAGAATCATAGTTTTCATGATAACCTCGTGTTAACCTAGCCACTTAAAAACGTCGGTCCTGGGATTCGCTATCTAAAAATTACTGATTGATCATGCCTTGATTAAAGGAAAGTGCGATTCTGAAGTATTATTAAGCTATGTGATAGCTAATAATGATACTGACTACTGCAAGACGCATTGCCGGCAAAAAAGCAGATCAGATGGAATAGCCGCAATAGACCATTTGTACCGCGTAATAGGGCAGTGCCGACTGAGACCACTCATTCCAACGGTGCCCCTCCACTAGACGCGGTGCGACAACGAACATTCTTATCGCGAGCACGACCACCTGTGGACCATCGGCTCTTATCAAAGCGGCTCTGAAGAGGGAGGAAGACCTCAAACGTTGGCCCAATAAAACTCTTTATAACAACCTCGTACAAGGTTAGCCACCTGAAAAATTTTGAGACCGACCGTTATTTCACCTCAGTAGTAAAGTAATCAACTAATTTAAACAAGTTGGTCATTCGAAAATGTTGTTTTTCCATATAGTGGTTGATACAGTATTCACGGTAAGACTGTTGGTGGTTAGGAGAGCGGCAAGATAATATTTCGATGGACAGACGCAGAATGAGCGTTCTGCATTGCCCTTCATGCGGTGTATTTTTCGGAAACCAGAAAGGTTTTCATATCCGTGGTTCCCGAATAATTTGAAGTGCAGACATCTCAAATTTAAAATTTTCTATATACCATTTACTATGCAATCATTCCACTTCGTAACGTCTACAGTTAACGCTTTTGTAAATCTAATTCGCAGCCGTTACTATCCATAACCTTTGCTGTTTCAACTTTTTGTGTACAATGTCACAACTTTTACGTACCCTTCCAACTTACACTTTTTTTTAAAACAACACTCATTATGGTGGGAGTAGTACAGTAGTAGCGATGCCGTTTACTACGATCAAGGTGGCGGATCAACGTCATCCTCGGGTCCACAAAAATCCCTCAACATGCCAGGATCGGGAAATCTACACCAGACTTTTTTGGGATGGGCTTGATCCCTGCAACCCACAAAGTGTAATGGAGATCTGGGAACGTCCTAGTACGTTCAAAAACGGAACGGAAAAACGACAAAAAAAACAACAAAAACAAAAACAAACAAAAAACAAACAACAAAAACGAAAAAAGGGAACGGCTATTCATGGATTTCAATTAGAATTTACTTGATCAGCATTCAGCCACATTCATAAAGAAGACAATCGTGAAGCGGTAGCCGAACCCGCACGCTAAGTCGCAGATTTTTCATGGAGTATGGGCGCGAGAGAACGAATCGAATGCGAGGATTTATACATGTTATTGTAGAGTCTTGGATACTTAGATACTTGGACGGCCCGTCCCTCTCTGGTTGTGCGGACCTCAGCGTAATCTCCATTTTTCGAAGTTTTTCTGCCTTAGCCATGGTGGTTCCCTGGAGTCCCGGGGTCAATCTGACCAAATTCTGCCCCCAGGTCGTCACCACCACAGACAGTCGCCGCCCTTGTGGATCAGAGGGATATTTGCGACCATGTGACTAGTTTGATACCAGGACGGTGGTCGATCCTGGTATTGATTTTTGGTGTACTCTTAGCTAGGCTTCTTGATGAAAACGTCGGACTCCTCAGCTTGCGAGGCCCTGCCGAGAGCATGAATTCCCAGCTGTACATCGCAGCCAGACACCCAGGAACGTTTCTCAGCCACGATGACGCGGTAAACCATTGGGAGGATGTCGAGTCTAGTGAAATAAAATGAAAAGTGTTCGATATAGAGACTATTCTTTATCTCATAGGGAATATCCTACATTTCTGTTTTATTATGCATCTTAGGTATAAACTATACTGATTGATCCGATGCATCCACATCTGCAAACCAGTAAACCATGCTTTCTTTCTCTAATACGCTCTCCTTTATACTGACTGTGAAAACACTCCACATCGCGCAGGGAGCAGATGGCTGGAAAACGCGCAGTAACTTCTTTCACTAGGCAGCTTTTGTGTCACATGATGCCCCTCGCACTTAGACGCTTGAATGACCCTTCCTCAAGAGTAATGCAGGTACCACCAAATTTTCCATTCGCTTCTTTCTCATGTGGTCAATTTTTATGGTTACGGTCTTCTGCGTGCACATGAGCCATAAGTAGTCATAATACCAATGTTTAACTTTCTGTTTACTGCCTATTTTTTTTCATTGCAAGATATTATGTGAAATACGACCACAGTGATGCTGAGATATTTGCGAAACTTGGACCCCTCGGCAGGATTCGAACCTGCGATTACCTTTTATGAAGGCTCACATGTTACCCAGTGCACCACCGGGAGCCTTGCTTTGCGTTTTTCTCGGCCAGTTTTTTTATCCTGACGCAGTCAACAATCACACGACCTCCGAAAATGGTAATCGCGAGTTCGATACTGGCATAGGGTTCGGAGTTCTGTAGATATCTCACCATCGTTGTAGTTCTAATACATAATCCATTGATGAGGGCCGTTCCGACGCAGCAGCTGCCCCACTCTAGAGATGCGGACCAATTTCTCTACCATTAGTACTTTACTTTTTTTCACTTCACAATGTTATTTATGACAAGCTTAAATCTCACCATCATTTTAGTCAAGAAATTGTCCTCCTCTCTGTATAGATCTTAATTCCGGATGTCAACCTTTATGTAGCTTCGACGTATTTCGTATTGCGTGGTCTTATTGTTTAGATAGGGCTTCAACTGACTAAGCAGAAGGTGCAAGCCGAATCACTTGGAGTGCCGCATTATAAAAATAATTCCTAATCTCAAAGGGAATACTCTGCTTTCACCTCACACCATCATCATATACTTCTTAATCTACTTGTACTCTTTCTATATACATTCAAGTGCCACTTTGATTGTCTGGGTCCGTGGTTATCAGTGATTGATGATATTCCTCTGATCATTTTGCTCCTGTATCAGTTTTGCACCTTATAATCACTTGCCACACCGACCCCCTAGAACTGGCCATCCAGCCGTACAAAGCAGATTCTCCACCAGAACGGAACATAGGACTTTTTAATCAGTTGTGAACTCATTTCTTGTTGTCTCATCGTATGCTCCACTTAGCGTTGACTCTTCTTCTTTGAAGGGTAATTGTAGGATAAGTTATTTCTTATTCATCCCACTCAATCCAAGCAGTCAAATGCGCGTTCGTAAAATCTCTGTTGTAGTCTGCTTTGAAACTGCTTTCTCGGATTTTATGTACTGTGATAATGCTCTGTCATTAACGCCATATACTTTGATCTACATTCGGTTGCTTTTGTTCCTGTTGCTTCTAATCATTGTACTAGAATCTGATAAGCTATTCTTTAGTTAGCTGTTATTAGTCTGGCAAGTGAGTTATTATAATATCATCGTAGAGGTATGGTTTAGATAAAATTTTAAGTTCACATTAGGAGTTTACGTATACCAGGCCTCTTGTGCTTGTACACTAATGTTATTTATTTCTCCTTGGTGTACAATCTAAGAGAATATCATATTAGTTGCTAAGAACTTTGATATCCAAACAAGTTTAAGAGACGGGCATACGTTGGAGAGAATCATGTATTAAATTCGATACATGTTATTCTGTTACTTGCAGAGTTAACTCTCAAAATGTATTTTTGTATTTTAATTAAAATATTGCTAGTGTTAACATGCCTTCCAACGGTATACCGCCTCATCGTGGCTGGGAGGTGTTCTTAGGTGTCGGGCAGGATGTACTGTGGTGGACTCATTCTCCCAAGAGGCTCTCCCAAGCTGAGGAGTCCGGCGTTCCCATCAAGAAGCCCAGCTAAAAAGTAAACCGATGCCAAGATCCACCACCGTCCTGGTATCAGATTAGTC
This sequence comes from Angiostrongylus vasorum, assembly GCA_018806985.1. Lineage (NCBI taxonomy): Eukaryota > Metazoa > Nematoda > Chromadorea > Rhabditida > Metastrongylidae > Angiostrongylus > Angiostrongylus vasorum. Next base: position 1,327,371 of record JADANN010000420.1, read on the forward strand.
ACATGGTGCCAAATCTCCCTCTGTTCCACAAGAGCGTCGATTACTTGTGGTGGTGACGACCTAGTGCAGACTTCGGCCACGTTCATCTCTGGACTACGGGGACCACACTAGCTAAACCATCAAAACTCCCAAAAAATGGAGAATGTGCTGAGCTCCACACAACCAGTGAGGACGAGCCGTCCAAATGTCCAAGTAAGTACATTTCCTTCTTTGCGGTTTGTGTTTGTCATCCAGAGCTCGCAGAGCTTTGTTGTACTCAATTGATACATTCGTCCAACCCAGAAGTTGGTCAATATTTTCGTGCATTATTAAGCTAACACGAGGTTGGAATAGTGTCCTATTCGGCCAGCATTTCGACATTTCTGCGTCTGCATAGTCCCATCTAATCGAATCTCTTTTTTCGAGTGGAGCACAGATCGATTGAAGAACCGACTTTATAAGGCTCGTTTATAATGGACGGTTGTTGTTTTGTCGTCGTCCACTTTAATCTGTTTTCATGATGGCAGCGCATCCTTCAGCAGTCGGTGTGCATAAGTAGTTTAAGTCAAATCAGTCATCGTATGGAATGGGTGCGCTTGAAAATAGGAAGGCTAAGCACTGTTTTGACTTATTATTTACTGCCTACTCTTTTTAGCGGCAGGCTATGCGTTGCGAAATATAACTTTAGTGATGCTGAGATATTTGCAAAACTCTGTACCGCAGGTGCCTATGGTGGGGACGAACGCGCTATTGTCCTTTCCCGGGGAGTAGCGCGCTCACCACCACACCGTGCAGGTCCTTCGTTCTCGCCTGTCTCTCAGCTAGTTCGTTGCCGATTTGGGCCCCCCCCAGATCAATCCCGCTGACGGGTGATTGCTGATGGCAAAAGATCAATAGAACTAGCTGAGAGACAGGCGAAACGAAGGACCCGCAAGGTGTGGTGGTGAGCGCGCTACTCCCCGGAAAGGACAATAGCGCGTTCCTTCCCCACCATAGGCACCTGCGGTCCAGAGTTTTGCAAATATCTCAGCATCACTAAAGCTAAGCACTGTATTTGTACGACAGACCATATTAACATAGTGCAAATCGCAGCATAGGGCCCATACAACTAAAGCGATATAGCAAAAGTTTCTTCCGCAATTCTGTCACGTTCCCCAACCCTCAACTCCTGCAGCTATCGAAACCTCATCGTCTGTTGTCTAAAAGCTGCAAATTCTGTAAGCCATATGAAATTAGGCGTCTTTCCATGCGTAAGCTACGCAAATGCGGACGTTCGACGTTTTGTGTTACGCAACTTTTTATCTTTTTTATTTTGCACGACCCGTCTACACATATACTGTGCCTGTGGGGTTCTTTCTCACATTTGATGCGTTTCCTTCCAACCGTCGTGCACGATGGTTTCCGAACTTTTCGCATGTTGCTCCGACTGCTGCTTCAAGATTTTCGTTTCCTACATGGATGTCTTTGAGTGATGACTGGGTCGATTCTCCCTGAAATACTAGGATAGCTGAGCTAGAGAGTTCCATTATGTTACACAGGTCTTGCGTTACCCTGTGAGTCGGTCGTTTGATACCAGGCGAAGCCTGCTTGCAGGGTACTTCTGATGCTGTACTACTCATCGTGCGGATCACGTTCGTACGTGATCGGTAGCGATGAGTTTGCGCGTGATACATAGCTTGTCACTTGCAAAACAGCTGTTGTAGCGCTCTGAGCTCTAAAGCTCTCGGCGTTGATCAATCCCCTGAGGGATGTGCCACGCATTCGACTTCATTGAGCATCGTTAGCGGTGATTTAATGCGTACCTAGCCTCTACAATGACTCGCGGCGGCCTGCTGAAGTATCGAACCAGTGCTGCTATACTCCCAGACAAGTTTGATGCCAACTTGCCGACCCGGGAGGGATGGAGGGCTTGGTGGGTCACGGGTGCGTGGTCGGTCCCATGTGTGTGTTGCAGGGTACCTCCAATCACTGCGCCACACGCGTCCTTGCAAAAACAACGTTAGTACGAGTAGTAATTTTTTTTAATATAAATGATTTCCAGTGGGTTGTTAAGCCATACTGGTACTATGTGCGTTTGTTACCAGAATATCTGTGTCATGTTTGAGCGTTATATCCTCTTTTTCTTTGAGGAATAAACATTGGATATCTCATTTTGAAGTTAACGTTCTTATTAGTCGAAAAGATCCGTTTTGAATGGTGAGTTAACCACAGGAGGTATACTTTTACTGTTCCAGATCCCTTGTTTACACGCGAAGCTAAGCATTTAAGTTGTTTGTGTCCCTTAAACTTACCAGATTATACTGTGAAACATTTGGTTGAACTTTCCCTTATTTCGCTAAGTCACAGTTTTCTTTCTTTCGTCATTCCATTTGTGGATTTGATTTTTTCTGTGATAAGCTGTCATGGAAGTTCATGTTTGACCCTAGCTAACTCTGAAGCCCTGTATTGTGTTCCTGAACATGTTTCGAACACTTGACCATCAGCCATATATCTTAGGTCAGAAGCGCTTCATAAGTGATTGTAAGTATACTTCATACTCTGCTTTGTTCTTCGTCGCCTTGGCATTTCATCATGTTAAATTCCACACAGTGTGAGTTTTCGCGAAGAATAGTTAAGAGCGTCATACTACAATTTCGGAACGTCGTAGATTTTGCCGTAGAACCTTCGACTTAAGCATCTATTTCCAACAAACTGAATGATTTTAGAAGGATATCGTTGAAGAAATGTACGATACAGAATGTCGGTCACAGATGAATTCAGGAGGGTCCTATCACGCCAAAAATCAGGGAACGAGGAAGTAAGTTTTATCTCTTCGTTTTCTTTCTTGGAATTTATGATAGTTGAACTAGTTCCGTTGTGGCACCAAATTTGGCTCTGTAGGTCACTTCTTTATGACCGTAGTGACTTTAGCAATTTACTTAGCACTTTGTTCGAATATGTTTTTATAGTGTGTCGGGGTAGTACAGTTAAGGATGAAAATTGGGTGCGGTCATTCGTTATGTTAAAGCAAGTAAACGTATTAGTAGACCTAAATATTCCACTATGAGGCGGATAACACAGTGGAACTAATGTCGGTCATCATGGAGCATGGTGCTAGTTCGATCCTGCTCTGGGCTCACCACCAACCCTGTCATCCCTCCGGGGCCAGGATATTGGTAGCGGCCTTATCTGTGAAAAAAAAATCACTATCTGCAATTCATTTGGGAACACTCCAGCCCCCCTATCGCAAGACCAGGGAGAATCGACACGACCAGCATTCTACGACATTCAAGATGAAATGAAAAATCCTTAAGCGGTAACCGAAGCCACACGTAAAAAGTTGGAAGATCTTTGTGGATAATGGATGTTAGGAAATGGATCGAATATGAGAAGTGCTGGGAGCCGCACAGTAGACGTGAGCATGGGTCACATAAATAAAAGAAAATGTTTCATGATGTTTACACTCAATATCAGTTTTTATTATCTGATTACCTGAAAGATTGCCAATATCATATCTTCAAGGTATGCACTTTTATTACATTTTTTATTAGATTTTTAGTTATGGAAAAGCTTTTTTCATCTCGTTCAGGTACTAACTGGATTAGTGTAAAGTGATTTCGAGCGCAAAAATTGGTGTAGTGTGACTTTTCAAGAACTCCGATAAAATTCACATAGGCCTTGCGTGGTTTTAAAGTTTTTCTTTAAAAAAGGACGCGTGCTGCCCACTGAAATGCCGACATTTAGCTTGTAGGAAAGCTTTCAAAATCAGTTCTTGTAGAGAACCGTTAATTACAATTGATGATACCATTCAGATATTCGTAGCATAAGTCTGCTGGTTTTCATGGAGCAAATAAATCTATGATGTTTTTCTTTTGAAAAAAAAAGAGTATAACTCCCTTTCGCTGATCAATCTCTGTAAGTTGTTGCATGCATCTAAGAACTGTCTAGCTGTATTCATTTTTGAACTTGCTAGCATTTCGAATCGTGTGAAAGCTTTCGCTGACTTCTGAGCACCTGTATTCGTCCTGGCAGTCTATCCTCTCCCGTGTTTTCGAGATAGAAGGGATTGGTAGTTGTAGGTGTAACCGCTGTGCAAATGAGAGAGGATTAGTGATTGCAGCTAGAACCGCTGTGGGTAATGTACTTTATTCTTTTGTTTTGTCGCAGTTCTGGAACAGGTCAGTTCTGTTGTTGGCTGAGGTATTAGTAGTTCAACCTTGTTATCTAACCGTTTGCTATTATGTTATCTATTTAAAGAAGGGTAGAAGCATTTCCTGTTGTTTATTGTTTTGTTGTCGTAGATCTGCTTATGTGCTTTTGATGGCTATACTGAGTACGCTGACACATCATGAGACACTTTTTGCTTTTTGGATATATTAGCCAAATAAATTTTAATAACAATTTCTTGTTAAGTCTTCATTGAAAATATTCTCTTCTCTACTTGAGTTATTCTTCATGTTCAGTATTGTTTTTGGATGTTTTGAGTGATTTTTCTTCGTTGTATTTATAGTGTTACAGGTTCCGTAACGATTATGGCCGAAAAAAAAGTTATTCACGCAAACCGCAAAACGATGATGTGAATAAGGGAAGTAATTCTAACTCTAGTTTCTCGTCAGACGGAACAAATGAGTCGGGAAACTCCAATTATGACAATGGACATGGAGGACCACATTTTGGGTTAGCTTCTTCAATTAATATTTGAACATGACGATCATGCCCCATTATCTCTTTTTGGGTCTTTTTTTTTGCAGTAACAATGAAAAGGAAGTCGATTCATATATACCTCAATCAAAGGAATACAGAGGACGGATTCAGAACGGTGATCTGTTGTCTTGTCGGGAAATAGGTAACGTTAATGGTAATTTGTCATTTTTTCTCCGTTACACATCGTACTGGCTCGTCGACCAATATTAATGACGCAGTTTAATATCGAATTTAAATTTTTAGGTCACCAAGCTCACTATCGCGGGAAACCACGTGTGAAGAATAACGGAGGTTTCAGATTGAGCCCACCTAATGGAAAGGTTTGTGTCATGGCATGTTAGTTATTTGGAGTAAACGAATCATTTGGTGACTATTATTGAGGTATTTTCAAACTGAAGAGATGTTAGAACTGTTAGAAAAAGTTCGCTTTAGGGTCGCAACACTGCGTGAGTCAAAGTCTGTTATGAAGCGGAAGAATAAGTTTGGTGGAACTGTAATTAAATGTGAAGATACCAGTATAGTAAGAAATCATTTTGCTGGTAAGCCCTATCTCATTGCCTCTATATCGGCCGGTGAGTTTCCCATTATGGCTGTAAAATCTGTAATTTTCTTACTGACCTGAACTATAGTTTATCGTCTAAATTTTCCGAACAGAGGTAGAAAATCTTCTTCATATCCAAGTTCTCGCCAGATCGATCGGTTCAGTATATAAATTACACCTTTGTATTCATTTAATTTTATAGATCGTGTGGTCAATTCATAAATCTTTTGTCTTCCATTTCCTAAACACTCATAACATCCAGTTATACAAGTAGTATGAGGTTCAGTGGATGTACTATATGTTTAGCTGCACTGTGCACAAAAAGTTCGTTGTTGTTTTTTAGATACAAAAAATGATCTCGACTGTGAAAAAAAGTCGTCATCTGGTGACTCAGGTCAATCAGAAAGTAGAAACTCGATTATTTCGTGTGCTGAATTGAAATCTGGCAGTGGACCTGAGGCCGTAATGCTTGCACCGAAGAAACAGCCTGCAATCAGGGATAATCTAGAAAAGGTAGTTCGCTTCGATTTTCCGTTTACTATATTGGGACGATGTTGTATTTTCGATAACGGCCGGTAATTTCTAGACAACTAGATTAATTAAGAACTTCAATAAATTGTTGAACCGACTTTGAGCCCTCGCTATGGGCGTATATGTAATTTTTTGTAGAACTTTTTATTTTTTAATTTCTTCGACCAAGGTTGTCAACCAAACATCACATTATTTATTAAAATTCAAAAGACAATTTGGTAAAAAGAATTTTGTTCCACCTGAAAGCAGAACAGTAACAAAAAAAACAAAGTCGTGTGCTTATGAATGATATATGATCCATACATCGCGAATGATTTAATATTTTTCGAATAGAGGAGCAAGATTTTCTATGTAGATCACAACAAATGTGATTCTTGTGTGAGTTTGAACTTATAAAACTTAAACTTACACATTGATGGTGAACTGTTCATTGTTTTTTGTGGAGATTAGATCTACTCCTCCGTTTGCTGTCAAAATAGGTTTACCCTCACAAGGTTGCAAAGCTGAGCCGCGGTTTAGAAAAGCAACCACATTCTAATAATACCATGAACAGATTCGCTAGCTAATGAGCGAAAACAATAAGCAGTAGCTTTTTTCTTTCTAGGAATCTCCTACTAAACTGTTAAACGTGAACCATTTCCATGCCGTCAGATGCGTGTAGATTTCGAGGGGAAATTCTGGTTCCCGTGGTAGGATTGATATGTTTCGTACACACGTAGTCATATTCATCGACACATCCGTGTATGTTTTCGCATGTGCGGATTGTGGCAATGATTTAACTAGGAACGGAAAAACAGTTGCAATACACAATACGTCGGAGAGGGCTCTGCGTTGTCTTCAAGAGCCTGCCCGTGTTTACGCCCTCCACAACATATTTTTTTGCACAAGGTATCGATTGTTCATAACAATTTTGAGGCGAACACTTCTGTCCGTCAAAGTAAGCCATATAACATAAAACTGAATCGATAGAGGTCATACTGGCCAGTAACAAATGAGCCCTACAGAGTTCACGTCGTCGCCTATGTGGTGAAGGTTCTGTTAATCTGAGGCGTCAGAAATTGTAAAATTTTGAGCACATTGATAATCGTTTCAGGTCAACTTGCTAACGAATTTTTGGGAACTCCAAATCAACAGTAAGATTGTTTACCGTTATGAAGTAGCAATGCATGTGGGTACTCCTGCGAATCGAAGAGCGGTAGATCTTCTTCGTGGCAATCGTGATGAGTATGTTGTCTTTTTCCTCGTTAGGTTAATTTCCGTTGACATCGCTTACTTAGAATCTTTGGAAGATATGTGTTAAATATCTAGGAAAATATCTAGAAATTTCTATGAGGTGTCCTAGTGCAGGGAGAGAATTGTTGTTTTCAGTTCCTCCTCTACAAGTAGACGAAAGTTGTGCTTGAACATACTGCATTATGCTGTGGAATACTACCGAATACTCAGTGATGGGGCAGGTATTGTATACGATGGAGGTTCGATGTTGTTCTCATCCGAAGACTTAGCCTATGCTTTGAAAGAGGTAGAAGTTTCTTAGTAGTTTTCAACCTTAATTGACTAGCGTTTTTTTGATGTAGGAAGGCTATCTTCGTAATTTCGAAATTCCAGCACTATGGTGTCCTTGTGCTGGATGTGAATGAGTTACCCGAAAATATTCGAAAACTTATTCTACGTGTCGATGCTAAAGCTGTGACTATTGAAATTACATCTTCTAGTGTGGCTTCATTTGATATGTCAGATTTATCAGCCCAGGTTAGCAATATCAAATGTTTAACATTGGATGACTACCTAGAATTATGAACTTTTATTGCTTTTAGTGGACCTATTCTATCAGGTCGTGTTCAAATCCAATATCATTTTTTAATTTATTCCAAACAAAGGATAAAGAGTTTGATTTTAATCTATCCCTTAGTATAGGCCAAATATGCATTCAGTCGCTTTCTAATGCATCATAAAGGAAAGCCGGTGTTTCTCTCCATAATGAACCTATGGTGGCTTTGTTTGTTCCGGCGCAGGGGAGTCAATGATCACGTATTCATTGCGTGAAAGCTGCTACTACGTTGGCAAAAAAAAATTGAATTTTTTAAAATTTCCAGCGGAAGCATGAGAACTGCAGACACCAAAGATACCTTGAAAACATCATAGCATAAGTTCTACTAGACAGAATTCCTCTTGTTCAGTTATTAGGGTTAACATAAAGAAGTGGAGGAAGTACTATTGATGGAATCGAGAAAATAAAAAATTCTGTCATGATAGAACAAGAGGGCTTATATCTTATAGGCAATGATCAGTAGTAGTTTTCAACTAATCACCTTCATTACTAGCTTAGAAATGTTTGTTTAAAACTGAAAGCATCCACCATTTGCGTACCATGACTTCAATCACCTGTCATCTCATTGATTGTCGAATGACTTCAACAGGCTCAGGTAAACCTTCCATTCCTCCCTGTCGCGTAAAAGGATAACTTAGCGGGTGCTACTCATATGGAAATTCGTTGAGTGTCATATACTTCTTTAAAGGTTTCTGTTAAGAAGTCGGATCATTGGACCGGTGTTCTTCCTGCGGTACGTTTAACATCCCGAGGAATCCAGTCACTAACGCCTCTTATCCATCGGTTATCGTTCATACGCGTTACGTTTCCAGCCTACCTAATCTTTGACTGTTTGGCGTACAGAAAGTCGTCTTTGATTTTTAGTCGTTGAAGTAGTTCGTAGCTTCGGATCCTCTCTTTCCCTTGCGTGATATAAAATGCTTTTAGCATCGTCCTTTCGACCGCGCGTTCGAAAACGCTGAGTGATCATTCATCCTGCTTACGCAGCGACCAGGTTTCTGATGCATACGTTAACGCAGGTAGTACCAGTGAGTCGAAGAGGTGGGTACGGAGTCGGGTGTTCTTTGTCCTCTTCTCTACATCCCGATGCTCTCGAAAGCTTCCCACGCCGCTCGTTTCTCCCTGTTCAACTCTGGGAGTAAGTCGTTCATCATGTCGACTTCCCGACCTAGGCATACGTAGCTGAAGCATTCGGAAACATTTACTGTGTTGAGCATGGAGCGGGAATGCAAAAATCAAAGTCGGCTAGCATTCGTTCCCGCATAGCTAATGCTTGGTGTTATAAGAGCAACGTTATCACCTAAGGTGGAGGAGTTGCCGACCATCGATTTTCACTCATGTTGTCTCATTACCAGTGTTCGAACTATATTTTGGACGGTGGTAGTTAACAGTTCTAGTGAGATGGTATCACCTTTTAGAGCGCCGCTTTTTACATTGGTGTTAAGATCATTGTAAAATGGTGAAGTTTTTTATTTGTGAAATTTTTTGTATAACTCACAAAGAATTTTTTATAACTGATTCTATATCATCTGAATCGAAAGCTTTCCTTAGATCGGTGACTGGCGATACAGAGGGGTTTGTTATACTCTCGCGATAATAAAATTACTCTTAATATCGTGTAGATATAGTGCATCGTACTGAATCTTTTGCAAAGATCTACTTGCCTATATGGCTGCCCTTCGTCAAGTCTTTTGTAAATCCTTTTAAGATCATTAGAATTGATTGTGGCTCTGGCAATTTCATGTTGGCATATTAGATGTAGTTTCTTGGAAACAAGCACCTCTTGGTAATTTTCGAACTCTGAGCTTTCATGGTGCTAACGTGAAGATGTTGAATAAGCCGCTCGTATTCCCTTGCTGATCTCATTAACAGCGTCGTTCCAAGAGCCGGTCTGTGTAAGTCCCAATTTATGTTAGTTTTGGTATTTCGTTTTCCGAACTTTAGCGACGTTCTCTCCTTTTTATGAGAAATGGAATCTTACACGAAGGATTCAATGATCTGATCCAGTGTAAAACTTTGGGATAACAGCGACATCGAATAAGCAAATCATCCTATTTTTTGAGATGTGATCTGTTTCGTTACGATAATTTCCGTTGGGAGAGTGCTACGTCCAGCTTTTTAGTTCTCGATTCCTGGAATTGTGAATTACCCTGAATGGTTTTGTTGTTTGTGATAAACTCGGACAGCTCGTCATCCTTTTCGTACCATTCTAATCAGTGGATCCCAGTGTGACGTTTTTCAGACGTTTCTGGGTCCAGTCTTAGCGTTTAAATATCCGATAACGACATCACGTTATTCTTTTGAGATTCAAGGACGCATGAAAGGCTCTATGTTTTTTCCATTCTTTTCGCTGCACGTCCCACCCATGACTACCACATCGGGAGCTCTTTCGAGATCAAGGGAGGCCCCTTTGTTTAACTGTGTTTAGCCTTCTGATACTCACATATAGCTTGCTGTGCCGTGAATGTGGAAACTGGGTATGGTCACGGGTACCTTTCGGTCTCTCTCAGAGCAGACGAGGAGCTTGCTTCTTGAAGACGACTCCTAACCACAACCCATAAACTTCCTAGACATCGACAGCAGCTTCAACTTAACTGGGTTCAACGCCGATTTGTGCCGCCCAGATCACTCCACCGTTGACGAATGATTGCTGATGGCACCATTAGGGTATAAAACTGGTTGAGAGAAAGATGGAACGAAGGTCTCAGTGGTGCAGAACGAACAGGTGACCCCTCGAGAAGAGTAATCGCAGTTTCGAATTTGGCATGGGATCTTAGTTTTGGGAATACCTCAGCGCTATTGTGGTTGTACTTCACACAGTACCCTGCCATGAAGAAATAATAAGCAAGAAATAAAAGTTTGGAGATATCTTAGCTTACTTTAAACTTAAGTTACTTTAAATATTATTATCAGTAGAATTGGAAGATTCTGGTCAACCAGATACAAATTTTTCTTACTCGACAGTAGTGAAATCGTGGGTTTTTGGATCCCACAATGCGTCTTTTTCTTTCTTATCGTAGCTCGTATTTCTTAACTGTGGAATGAGTGAACAAACGTGCCGTTGTTTGCGGCTGCAGCATCTGCGCCAAAAATTTTGATGATTTGAATGCTTTCTTATTTTTCTTCTAAAATTTGTACTTAAGACTAGTTTATAATTGAACTATACAAAAGTTTTCTGTGCCACTCAACCGATAAAACAAAGTCCGTTGTTTAACCCTAAAATTCTGTGTAAACCTGGCAAGTTCTGATTTCTTCAATTACTCCAGCTACTGGAATGTACGCGAGCACCTCTAAAAAGTTTGCTTGAAAGCTGTTAGTGGTAAAAACGTCTTGGAAATCGAAATGAAACCTCGCTTTGAAATACAAACTCGGTAACTATGGACTTTAATTCATAAGACTGAAAACAACTAGAGAATTTTACTATGCACACATTCTTATTACATATTTAACAACAGTTTATGGTGTTCAAATTTTCAGATGAACCGCAATTTGGCCACTGTTGATCGGTCCTTGAAGCAATTCTATGAACTTATCACAAATCAAGATGCATTATTAAGGTACAGTCTCGTTCATCAGTCTCATTAACAATCATTGCGACAGTTTACATATACCTGCCTCTGTTTTTCTCTAATGCATGGGATTTTTTCTGTGTTCGCTTTTTGTTATTTACTTAGTTGTTGTGTGGGAGTGAGCAGAGAAACAACTTGATCACGGCATAATTCACATGGCTTCGTATTAAATGGCACCGTTATCAGATCTCTCTATTATGATCCATACCGGAATACTGGGCTGCCCATAGTGCGTTAACTTAAGTGGGGTAAAGTGGGGGAAAAGCGCATTGATCTCACTGCATTCCTTTCCCAGTAGTTAATTTGTATCCAGTCAGTAATTTGACCAACAGAGATATTCTGTCAAGTGTGGACCGTGAGGTAGAGACCGTACACTTTTCAGTTACGTTACAATGGTAAATTACTATAGAGATATGTACAGCTGTAACTGCAGTGTAGATATCTTCACAGTGTTTCGGTATTCTCAGAGTTCGGCAGGACTTCCACACATTTTTTATTTAGAAACAACGCTCAACTCTTATTACCAGAACCTTTACTGCTGTTTTAAACGTTGTGCTCTCAGACCTTTTAGTTTACAATCCACAGTCTAATATACATGCGTACAACACGTTTATCCTACGTAACGCTAACATTCATTACGTGCATGTTGCAGTTCTTGCGGACATTCAGTTTTCAGCCATTTTAAAACTTGTATTTTTTTACTAAAAAGGTGCAGATTAGTGTTGAAACAATCATGTTGCCTACAATGACTAGGTCTAATGTTACCATTACTAGCATAGTTTGCTGCTTCTTTGCAATTCTAATGCTTTGATGTCGCCGCATCACCCATGATGCAATATCCTCGAGGTGGCGCTTTATTCAAAATAGAAAATGGGGGTCTCGACGTGAATGCACTAGTATTTCCAATTTAGCGCAAGTTGACATCTTTTTGATCCCCTTCAGCGAGGTTTTCCACATGAGGTCGCCATAGATCTTCCATACATATATGTCTCCTAACCCATTCTCCTTGTTATAGCGTTGAATAACTGGTCTTGATGAGTTTTTTGGAAGAGAACGTTCATTAACTGCGGAAATAACAGTAATGCCTGCTCTTGTCATTCCGTTTGAAAGTTGTCACCACTCCAATCCTGCAACAACAGGTGGATTATATCTATAGTGGTACTGTCCTTACATATCACTTCAGACCTAAACACGTCTTCAGTTACGTAGAGATCGCTACCGATGTATTCGAAGAATGTTTTACTATAGCCGCTATGATGCTCAGATATTTGCAAAGCTTCGAACCCAGGCCAGATCGAACCGCGGTTACCCTTTCCGGAAAAAACTGGCTGAGAGGAAGGCAAATGAAGGGCCTCAGTGGTGCCGTGCGTTACATTTGAGCCACCCACAAGGATAATCGCGGGTTTGGATCTACCCTAGGGGTCTAAGTTTTGTGAAGATCTCAGCATCATAGTGATTTTTATTTCACATTATATCCTACATGGAAATAGTAATAAACAATAATTAAAAAGTTTACATTGTTTCTCTATAGCTGTTTACTGCACATTTTTTGATAACTAGAGTCAGCGTTTGTGCTTCCTGTATGGTATATCCCGTTCCACCTAAGATGGGCACACTGTAATATCACAGCGATTTGGAGTAAACGACTATGTGGACACTATGGTTTACCCACTTAGTTTAGTGGGTTTCAGAGTTTTTTCTTACTACCCTATGTATGTTCATTCCATAGATCGTTGCAAGCTAATCAAAATGGAAGGAGTGGGACTAGAAAATCCGTCCTCAAGCGTTAATAGTTCATAAAAATCTTTTTTTCGAAGAAGTTCATTGAGTGTTAGTTTGACTAATAATTTATTAACTCAAAAGATGGGCTTTCTGTAAACCTCGGCGTTAATAATCGATATATATATATATATATATATATATATATATATATTATTACGATCTTTCCTTGTTGAGCTCGAATCACGACTATAATATATATATATATATATATATACACATACATACATGAACTTTTTGTCACTTTATTTCAAAGTCTGTGGTTGTTGTACAGAATGTGTGGATTTAAAAGCCCCTAAATGGACTCAATATAATCTACACAATACTTCGAAGACAACACGTCGACAGCAATGCATTTGCGATAGTTGGTTTAGTGATCTAATCTTTTGCGACTTATCTCGTCGGTTATCCACTCTTCTTTTATCGATTAAAATGACGATTAACCAACAGACTTTCGAAATCAATTTGTTGTCACAATATGATGCAGTAGGATGACACTGAGTTGGATGAAAGCCACGGTAATTCCTCAGCTTTAGCGGTCCAATAATTTCTATGTTAAGGCATAGACAGAATGATTTTTCATCTCGTGAACAGTTGTCGTTTCTAACAACACAACCTTGGTTATAAGGTACTAAATAGACCACTCACATGTGACTGCTTCACAGTCTATTAGAACACACATCCTTAACTAACCAGGAGTTATTCTTCTAATATAAAAATCCTGTTTGTTTGTCCGTCTTTTTTTTTCGAAAATTTAAGGTCTAAATAGACTAAGTATGAAAAATTATCCTTTCGAAAAGCCGTTTCTGTAAGACTTTCATCTGAAGATCATGTCTATAAACTTGATGCATCTGCGGCACAATCGTCACCACTGGTAGAAGCTAAAACTATCGGCGTTGATCAGTCCCCTGAGGGATGCGCCATGCATTCGACTTCATTAAGCATCGTTTGGAGGTAATTGAATGCAAATCTGGCCTTTACAATGACTCGCGTTGGCCTACCGATGGATCGAGTCAGTGCTGCTATGCTTCCAGACAGGCCTGCTACCAATTTTTTCCGACCCCGGAGGGATGGAAGATTTGGTGGGCCATGGGACGCGGGGATCGATTCTGACGTGTGCGTTGCAGAGCGCCTTCGACCACTGCGCCACACGCGACCTCACCACTGGTAATTAATGCAAATAGCAGAGAATTGCTGAACAATTGAAAGTCGGAAGCAGTTCTTTTTTCTCAATGCTAACCTTTTATTTGCTCCCATGCTATAGTTTTTAAGGCAGGGTATGTTGTGAGAAACTAGTGTTGCGAATATCTCAGCATCATTTTAGTTGAATAAAAAATAAAAACTCTGGCAGGCAGCAAATGAAAAGTTAGCATTGTGATTTCGACTACGGCCTTAACTAGGTTCAATGCTTATTTGAGCTCCTCAGAACAATCCCACTGACGGGTGATTGCTGATGGCAGCGCTAGATAGAAAACCAGCTGAGAAAACCGCAGAACAAACGCCTCTGTGGGGCAGTGTGTAATGCGTGACCCCCCGAAAAGGGAAATCGTGGTTCGGTCTGGTCCGGTGTCCAGGTTTTGCGAATATCTCAGCATTGCAGTTCTTTCTGTTTTTGCCAAAAACGATTAGTTCAGATATCTTGAAAACTATCATCTTATGTAATACTGTAATGTGAAAATGTACAGAATTAGGTATTATGCAATGAACCCTGTTTTCAAGAATTATCATTTGCAAAGATGATTTTTAGGTCCTCATCTGGAAAGTCGAACGCCCTACATAGTCGTTGAAAACGTAGACAAAGCTTTATTTCTTTTTAAATCGCTATTATTAAGTGGGCGCTTCACACAGTTTGGTGTTGGCTGCCTGTATTATAGCAGGCCAAATCCAGAAAGAATTGGTTATGGGTATCAATGTTTCTCCGGTGCCCGTAAGGGTATCAGGTGAGTTTTATGTCTTCTTCTTTTGTTAATGAACATGGTTCTGGTTGAATGTCGAACAGCTTGAGGTCTAAATGACGAAGTTTATGTTATTTTTATTGAAATTTAGAATTTTATTTGTGAGTCTGCATTGTACTCTCCACATTTCAGGTTCATTGAGGGGAGACGCAGAAATCTCAACGATCTTGTTGCGGCTCTCGTCCTTGACCGTGAGTATTCTTTTCTGGATTGTTACAGATTTTTAAAACCGACCGTCATTTAACCTCGGCATTACTAATTAGTACCTTTTTTGGATTATTGAACTAACACGAGGTTGATAGAAATGTTTATGAGGCTAACATTTCGACTTTTTTCGTCTTCGTCAGAGCCGATAATCTGAGTCGATGGTCCACAGCAGTTCGTCTTCTCGATGTGGCGTTTTCACTTTCGTGTCGAGTCAAATGTTCTTCAGTGGAGCACCGTTCGAATGAGGCAGCCTCAGCCGGCTCACCGAGGAACTCAAAATGTTAGCCGAATAAACATTTTTTACTAACCTCGTGTTAGCGTAGTAGTACAGAAAGGTATGGTAGATTTATTTGTTTAAATCTAAACATGATTTCGAATCGGATGTGTTTTTGTCAATTCTTTTTGCAGTACGAACACTTTATAATATTAAAGCTACTACTTGTAGCGTTTACTAGAAATACCATACCCTTCACCATACAAACTGTATATGATAAACTTAGAATATTTTGTAACGCCCGATATCTGATGTTGTGCGGTTCCGGGCACTTATTGTATCCTATTCGTTGTCCATCATCCACGAAAGTCCTCTGAGTTTACACGCAGGTTCGGCTACTGCTTGTGGATTTCTGGTTTTTACCAATGTTTTTGTGTGCTGATCGAGTGCTGCTGATATACTTCACGATAATTTTGGGATAACTGTGCTGTGATATTCGCACAACTTCGTCACAGGCAGGGGCCGGCTTTTTGGATTGGTGGTAGCAAGTTGATTACAAAGATCTCGCATAATTTTCCGACGTCGTAGGGATGACGACAGTATTGACCGAGGCAAGGCCCAATCCTTTCATCTATTATTGAACAGCATCATTACTACTATTCTATCCGCGTTAAGATTTCGGGTTATGAAAAAAGTGAATACTAATCGGTTCTACTGGCGCTGCAATTCGATAGCGTAATCTGAACAACCGCTGAAAGTTGATGTTTGCAGTGTTGCTTACTTCAGAGTAACTGTGTCTCAGATTTTGTTTCTATTTCTATTTTTGGTGAGCATAGAATTATGAGTAGTCTTATCTGTATGAACGAGTAAATTCGACTAGTGTTATGTCTGCGCTGGTTTCCTGTCCATTTTGAATGTCACATCTAGAATTTGCTTGTGTATCTATGTCTACTAGGTGGAAATTGCAAAAATTTGCTGTAAAGCATGTACATAGTTGGCGCTTGGAGTAATGGCCCGATAAATACCAGCAGCTAAACGACCTTAGTTTCTTTTGTTTCATTCTTTTTAATACAGTGGAAAATATTAACAAAGTAACTCGCGTTCGTCAGTAGTGACTTTGCTCATGTTTCTACAAGCTTTTAGGATTTTTGATCTAGGAATAACAATTAGCTGTTTTTTTGATGGGAAGGGACCAGGTTGTTATTAAGTATTTATTGACAGTAGCAGAAGTTTCCCGGCACTTTTTTTCTTCTTCAGAGCCTGGAAAAGTCAAATTGACAGGAAGTCTGCTCAGTCTAGCACTTTCATAACCTGAGCAGACAAAACTTAATGCATAAATTTTTCTTCCGCTTAGTAAACAGTGCAGCGTTTTGTTTTTTGTATACCTTCCGTTTATTTGATGGAGACCAGCCACACAGCCTTAAATGGCTATGCCTGGATCAAGTGAAAAGATCAGCCTACGTTATGGCGCGAGGTCACACATGACCAGAAGACTCCTTCCAGCTGTTCATTTTTTGGGTCTTTGGAATTTATAAAAAATGCTTCAAGAGTTTTGCATGCAAATGCTTTGGACTCTTGTGCAAGGGTAGTGACTCTATGTCGTATGCGCGTCTGGTGGAGCATTTGGTTTAACTTTAAATTTACCGACTAGATGTTCTTTTATACTGACGTGCAATCTACCTGTTTCGCCAACATATTTGTCCCCAAGCGCTTTACAAGAGATTAAGTACACCGTATCTGAACTCATGAAATCACCATCTTTACCTTTACGGGAAATTACAGAATTTTGCAACAGGTTCGGGAAGTGACAAAATGAAAAAACTAGTAGAATGTCATTTAACGATAGAGCTGTGGAGGTCGTAGTTGTTCCTTGTCATCTTGATGAAGAGATAATGGAGAGACAACTGTGGACCACCGACTCGGATCAACGGCTCCGATGAAGACGAAGACGTCGAAACGTTAGCCAAATGAAAAGAATTTGTCAGCCTCTTGTAAGCTCAACAATTTATACACATAATGGAGGGATATTTTTTAAGATGCTTTCTTATATCTCCCACCATCTGAAAAGGGATTCAGATACCAGACCAAAAAATCAAACAACGAGCCGGTCAACGTACAAAGCGCGTCAAGTCTAAACCATCGGTTATTTTGTAACCTGAAAGTGAATTTCGAACATGTCAGGTCATATAACTACTTATCAGAACTCATAAGTTAGTATCCACGGATAATCTGGCGTCTACCGACCACTGAGTCTTCATGATTAGACCATCCATCATTAGTTGTGTAGACGGGCTTACGGATAGAATAACATCGTTACTCCCAGTAGTTATCGAGTTGTTGAAACAGTACAGCCCATCTTACGAACGCTTAAATGTTTTTGGACTGCCTGCATCACACGCTTCCTATCAACATGTAAGTATCGGTGTCCTTAGACGTTACCGCACTTTATGCAGACGTATCTGATGACTCCGCTAAGCATGCCATCCTCGAACTCTTATACAGCACGGTGAAGTAGTGAACATGTATGGCTTCCCTATTCCCCAGCTCATGGCTTTTTTAGAAGAAAGCTTGAACCGTCCAGTTGTTCCGAGAAGTACCGCGCACAAATGATAGGACGGCTTTGGGACAGCGAGTGCCACCATTCCTTATCATTGCATTCATGTATAATTTTGAGGGGTCTACTCGTCATACGCGACTATTTTTTCACATATTTTTCTTAGACGATGGCAGTTCTTTTTCCAGCTTACAGATAAATCAAATCTTGGCACTGAGAGGCGTTGATCAGATCTAACCAATACAGAATCCCTGGTGGAGCTGAGGTGTCAGAACGACACCATATTCGGTTCGTGTTAATATGATCGATTTCCGAATTATTCCTATCATTAGGAGACCTTCTTTTCCATTGACGGTTTTCTCTGTTCTCGAAAAGCACCCATGAAAGAGACGTGCTGTGGACAGGTCCATTCTCATTTCGTTTTTCTGTTCCGAATTTCCCCATCCTGTATTTATTTACATTGGCCGTTCCTAATCTGACGTTGAAGTCTCCAACAACCAGTTTATGGATGAACTTCTCATTCTGGACTATTTCCTCCATTTGGTTGTAAAACCAGTCCACTCTCAACAGCTGTACACACTGTTGATTAACAGTCAGTGGTAGTGTTCTTTTGACACGCAAGTTTTGGACCAAGAATGGCCAAGCGTGGTGATACGATTTTGGATGAGTTTACATGAGAAATAGATTAGTGTACGGCAAACCTACGCCTCCGACATTCCGTAACGGAAATCTTCCTCTACGATTGAACAAGAGTTCCTTCATGTAATTTTCATGTGTCAGTCTTCCTGCTTTTTAGTAGTAATTAGGAGCCGAAGATGCAGAAGGTCGTATGAGAGTAATTGGGAACCGCAGGTGGAGAAGGTCGATGGAGAAGAGCGCATCGTAATGATCGTATCCATTACGCAGACGGTCCGACCTACCTTGGTGCTGGTTCGACTCCGCACCGGTCTCACGTAGCCTTCTGTCATTTCATGGTCACCAAATTTCCGTGGAAATAGTTCACCAGCTGCCATCCACGTGGGACCGCTGTGGATCGGTTGTTTTGGGGCTCTGGAAAGAGTCCACTCGACCAGCGTTAAAAAATATTCGTAACGAAGATGAAAATTCTCAAGCAGCAGCTGAAACAACATGAAAAAATTTAGAATAGCTTCGTGGATGGTTGATAGAAGTGAATCGACTGCAAGAAGTGTTAAGATCGGTGCAGTGTGGTAAGTGTGGATTTAGGTCATGTGGTAAAAATAGATAGATTGCGAACCAAATTTGGCTAAGATATCAAATAGGGAGTTTTCCTTTCTACGGGACCCATTAGGTTTTGTTATTTTTTGATATCAGGCTTATTATTATTCACTCGTTCATTATTCCTTTAGTGTTGAGTTAAATCATATATGGCGCACTCTTGTTTTCATGTGTTTATTTTGCTGCACAGAGCTTCTTCTCCGCAGTTCTTTTCGATAGCTTATCCAACAAAGATTTTGTGGCAGGTGTAATCCAGGAAAAGCTATGTTCAGCACTGAGAAACTTCCATACGAAAGTCGAATTGTAAGACTAAAGAATTTTAGGAAAAATAAATAGTGAAAAAAAACCTGTTTTTTCGACAAGTTAACATAAGTATAACTTGATATTTTATCTTACAAAGTCTCATGAAATGCTGAGAGCAGTGTTATTGGGTATTAGAGGTTTTGTTTTCATCATATACATGAGTTGGTATGTTCCGAAAACATAAACGAATGCATGAAAAATATAGAGAATACGAAAGATAAGAAAAACGCAGCTTCATCAGTGAAGGACGAGACAAATCGAATCATTGAGCGAAAAGTTCAGTAAAAGGGCAGCGCCTTTTAACTGGACACAATGACCCAGATGTGTCACGTATGACTTAATGGAAGAGCGGCTCGAAATTGTTCTACGTGCAATATTGTCACAATACAAAAATTAAACGATGATACGAGTGTGTTGACACATTCGCTTCGAGTCTAGTTTCAAGTCTTTACAAGCTTTGCTCGTTTTCAGAAAAAATAGACAATAGATTTACAATAATCATAATATTTGAGGGTTTAAAGAACGTGACGGAGTTGTAGAACAGACTTTGCTGTATTGGTGGATTGGTTACGTGATGTGCTGCAGTTTTCAAAATGTTGCCCTGATCCATCATATAAACACATTGGTGTGAACACTTTAGATTGAAATTGTAGTAACAAGCAGCTACCAGTTGCAGTCAGTGAACATGTTCAAAAAGATGTTTTCTAAATTTGTGTATTTCTATGTGCAAATTCAGTCTTTCCAAACCGGCTTCCGCAAAAGTACAGAAAGTCGTTCTCTGCGTCAAAGTTGACCAACAAAAGTATTACGCTTCGAATTCCAAATTCAGCGCTCTTAATGTCCACCAACGTGCGTGTTGAAATCGGTTGACACGATGGCGAATATATTAAATTGTATGTGGTCGTGACACTGTTAATGTCCCATGGGAAGTTTTCAAGTTTCAGATCGCATTGGGCTGTTCTTCACTTGCCAGGATCTAATGAAAAGCGTGCGGGAACTAGATGGCCTGAAAAATGTGCAGAAATTTGACTTCAGCTGTGTTAATAACCGCATGAATAGTAAATGGACTCAAGTTCATCAGTATGTAAAGGGTTGGTGATTGTGCTGTTTATTACAAACCACATTTTTTATGTCAACTATTTCATAGGTTAGCTAGAAATTTTACTAGGTGGACTTATTTAGGTGTACGCGTGAACTACATAGGTTACGGTGTTACGAATCCTATAAGCTTTATTGCAATTGGTATTAGCAATAGGCCTATCAAGGAACTAAAGGACACACTTCCGAACTCGTAAATTTTTGTTTTTCATCGTTGAAAAAAATACTTTTGATGTGTAGTATGCTAAGAGTGCATTTTCTTTTCTTTTTTTCTCTTTTTGCGTCCTTTTGGTAATTCAATTTTTTTTCTTTTGTAGGGCAAAAACTGAAATTAGTGTACTAGCGAAGTTCTGTCACACCAGGGTGCCTATTAACCCTGATTGGCCAGCTGTTATGTGGCGTAAACGAGGTAATGTGCAGTATTTTCCAATGGAGCTGTTGGAAGTAGCACCTAATCAACGAGTTCCACCGGAGAAGCAGTTAATAGCGAGACGTGTATGTGTATCTTCAATTAGACTTTACAAACCATTATTATCTTAGGAGAAGGCTATTTCTGTCATTGTAATATTGTTTTGAAGCGTGCTTTTGTTTCTGATGTGTAATCCACGAAATAAGCAGCCTATTACTTTTGAGCGCAATCCCATTTCCAAGTGGACTCACCTCATGCACCCAATGTTGGTGCGTAGGAACTAATTTAAAAATTCTGTGACTACAAGCTATAAACCCGATTAATTTTCAGAAGATATTGACTGACAATCCATCCAATCGTTTCAACAAAATACATAGTCTTCTTGAAGCACTGAATCTTCATGATAATGGGTTGAAGAACGACTTTTTCAAGGCATTTGGGATTACAATAGCAAGTTCTCCCATGAAAATCGAAGGGTTTCGACGACATGCCCCTGGAATATCGTACGGAGTGAAGGGCGGTTGTAAAATGGATGGCTCAGATGTTAGTCATGTCACATATAACTTTGCTTTTATCGTATTATTATTTGTTACGGCCATTTGACTTTTTTCCAAGTTGTCTCTTTTTCTGGTTGTTGTTTTAGAAACAAACAGTTCTATGCTTTTTGTTTTAGATCTGTACTATGTTTACCGTAGGTCTCATTGTTTAAGTACTCTTGGCGTCAAGATTCGAACTCGAAATACGTCAAAACTGGTCGCGTTGATCGAATCATCGTTATACATAGTGATCATACTAATAAGTTGCCAAGGTATGTTGAACTTTATTAAGTATCTATGCTTCTGAAATTTGTAGC
Source organism: Angiostrongylus vasorum (assembly GCA_018806985.1). NCBI lineage: Eukaryota > Metazoa > Nematoda > Chromadorea > Rhabditida > Metastrongylidae > Angiostrongylus > Angiostrongylus vasorum. The sequence continues at coordinate 1,349,110 of JADANN010000420.1, forward strand.
ATTGGCGAAGTCAAAGGCTTATTATTTTTTCCAGAAATGTGATAAATGCACTACAGCAGACGTTTAGTACCAGAGGAATACACTGTGGCGAGTTCGTTCAAGTTGGCATCGAAGACCAAAGACCTATAGAAATGGAAAGTGAACTGGAGAAAGTGTGTAACAGTTCTGATGGGATTTTTCATTTATCGGGAAATTCACAAATAGGAAAGTAGAGTAGCGCGAATTTGGTTTGAATCATAAATAAGCCCCATCTCCATGTCTTACATTCTTTTCATTATTGGTTATCACATCATATACAAATGATTTCTCATGTTTCTCTCCTTTGCAGGTATTCAAAGAACATAAGGATTCTAAAAAGTCACTTCTGATTTTCCACATCGATCGAACTGAGAACAAATTGCATGGTATTATAGAATTTCTTATGTTGGCCTTTGTGAAGTGTTTTTTGTTCCAATCACCTCTGTTTCAGATTTTTTGAAGCTTATGGAGCGTAAATATTTGATACCAACGCAGCAGATTACAGCTGAGCTTGCTGAGAAATTACCTCGGTGAGTTTAAATATATCCTTCACATCCCAGCTAAATTTTATTTCATGTTTTGTAAACCTGTCAAAAAATGTCTTTATTCCTGCTGAGAATTTGCAACAATATTTTGTTGATGTTCATATCAGCACTGTATCATTTTCATCACTTTCGTTCATATGCATTTGAAAGGCACCGAAACAGTTGTGTAAAACATACTGTAACACCTTCGTGTTAACTTAGTCACTGGAAAAAAAAATTCAGTTGTGCCAAGGTTAAGGAGAAATTGGTTTCTAGGAGATCAAGTTTATAACACTGCTGAAAACCCACTTTCATTTTCGATAGGAATGATCAATGTGAAGACGATGATATCGAAACAGCCAAATAAATGTTTGGTAATAACTTCATGTTAGCTTATTAATGAAATGAGGTACATTTTTAGGTGCTACTGTGGAAATATGTAATAGAAAAAAGTGTTATCTTCTCGACATAGTTTGCAAAAATGTCACTAACAAGCGACAAAACCGTGGCCTTGTGCTGGACGTTTTTTTGCACCACACAGATGGAAATGTTCCGAATGAGTGAAGGTTACATGAAGGATAAAAGGATAAAGCTCTCGGTGTTGATCAGTCCCTGTGGGATGCGCCATGTATTCAACTTCATTAAGTATCGTTGGAGGTGACTGAATGCATATCTGATCTTTACAATGACCGGCGTTGACCTACCGATGTATCGAGCCAGTGCTGCTATCCTCCGAGACAAGTCTGGTACCAATTTGCCCACCTCGAAGGGGTAGAAAGCTTGGTGGGCCGTGGGCGCGGGGTTCGATTCCACGTGTGTGTCGCAGTGGCGCCTCCCAACCAAGGTTAAGGTTACAAAAAAGGATATTTTAAAAAATATAGCCAAAAAATACGTTGAAGAAACTAAACTACTGTGCAGTAAGAAATTTGAATGAATTGAATGTAAGTTGGCTTATACAATGATTTGAGGTAGTTCACCGAGGTGTTAAGTCAGTGTTTTTGTCCTCCCAGAAAATGTTAATACTGAGTGGTGGACACCTGAGCGGTAGGAAACTTGTTCGGGCGCGCGGCTTCGGACCAACACGTTTATTATGGGCATGTCTAGTCTGACGGTAATTAGCCTATAACTAGAGTAGCTAAGGAGTTGAGAACTTCACAAGTTTCTTGTAGAGTTGTATTAGTGTATTGACAGTCTTTAAGGTTATATAGGGGAGTTTAATGTGTTGTCGTGAAAGTGTACATATATATATATATATATATATATATATATATATATATATATATATATATATATATATATATATATATATATATATATATATATATATATATATATATATATATGTATTTAGTATCAAGTACCAAGTATGCATAAGTATATATATGTGTATATATATACACATTATATGTACACATATATGTACATATGTGTACATATACATGTATTTATGTATGTGTATTTGTAAAATATCAATTCAGTTATAAAGTTTTAAGTTCGCAATCATAATTTTTAAAAAAATTTTAACTTTTAAGCCTAAAAAGGGGGAACGAGCAACGAAAATCCAACGATGCCTTGTGGAACATAATCATCATTTGAGATGAAATCCCGTTTATTCATGTGCTACAGTTTTTGAATTGAGCCTTGAAAAACAGAACCCGAAGGAACGTTTTGAGCGTTTCAGGAGTTTGAATTCTTTGTACGTAGTTGTTGCTGGATTGAATTCCTTGTACGTGGTTGTTGCTGGATCAAATATGTAATACTAGTTCAAGGGGTTCTGAATTTGTATATTGTTCTTGCGGAACTTGACATAGTTATATTATGACACAGTTTATTTCACAAAAGATTGGTTTTTTGATTTGTAGGCAGAGTAGATCGTGTGCTAACCTCGTTATGAAAACAAATCTTAAACTTGGAGGGATCAACTATGAAGTCGCTCCGGATTCCTTCGCGTGAGTGTTCTTTATCTGTTAAGATGGTGCTATAAGTCTAAGTCCAAGGATCTCGTTCAGATGAGTGATCTAAAGTCGGTTATTTATGAGATAGTCAAAGGAATCTTTAGATAGAGGGATGGGAGTTAAACGCATTGATATGAGCAATCGTGTAGTTGCTGTAAAATAGATAGTGTAATAGATGTCAGTCAGGTGTACTATCTATACGTGTTGAGTCAAAAAAAAGTTGGCGAGTCAAAAAGGCGGCTTTTTTTCCGCACCTCGAGAGGAAATAGTCTTCCCAAACAGAAACGTTAATGTGAACTGGTCATTGTATTAGCTGATTTATCATGGAAATAGGCGAATCAGATGCTCAAGTGCTGAAGAGTGTACCTGTAATCACATGCATTTCTATATCGTCGTTGTATATGAGCATAGCATCGTATTTCACCAAAGCGCTGCAGTCAAGTTACTGGAAAGAACAAACTGTGAACGAAGTTCAGTGGGCAGTTATTGTGCGCGAGACTTTACTAGTCATATACTAGTTAAACATGCTTGTACATGTCTCAGAACTGTCTATTTCTAGGAAAGATCGATGGATTTCATGCGGTCGAACACTCATTGTTGGTTATGACGTTGCCCATCCAGGGAAAGCAACCAGAGATGAGGTTGTGAACAAAATGCCTCCACAGAAGCCAAGTGTGGTTGGAGTAAGTTCTATATGTTTAGAAATTATGTTTTATTTTTAAATTTAACGTAATTCTTCCAGTCAGAAGAGTATAACTTGTCAATCGTTGTTCCAGATTGAGTGTTTCTTCAGTATTCCGCCTTCACTTGTTTTCCAGATATCGTTCAATGGTGCTGTGCATCCCGAGGGCTTTATAGGTGATTACCATTTCCAGGCACCACACCAAGAGAAGGTTCATGTTCTTCGACATTCCTATTGCTTCTTACTTTTTTTTCAGTTTTCATTTTACGTGACATATCGTCACATCCAATTTGCGAATCGAATTACCGCGTGCGTTCGATTCATTTTTCTTACATTCATCGCCCACAAAAATCTTCGAACATTTTGCATATTGTTTCGGATGCTGCTTAAGAACTTCGTCTTCATTATGAATGTCCTAGAGTACTGGTTGAGTCGATTTTCGTTGCAATCTTGAGGAGAGCGGGGCTAAGGCGTTCCCACATTTAATCGATAGGGCATTGGGGATGGGGTCGAATCACCACCTTGCTTCCTGGTGACCTGCATCACTGACCACTGCGTTACACTTAACTCTATTGCTTTCTTTTTTTGAAAACGGTTATTATCTAGGTTGACGGCAGGATACTTAATGCTCGCTTCAAATGGATCTTAGAGGTGTTCACAAAGAATCGTGGAGTGTGGCCTGAAAGTGTTGTCATTACACGTGACGGGGTCTCTGAAGGTCAATATAGAATGGTAATTGAAGATGAACTTAGTGCAATTAAAGAAGCATGTTGTGAGTTTGGGGCACTTCATGGTAAAGAGTCATGGGAGCCAAAGTTCACCGTAATAGTGACAACAAAACGACATAATGCCCGTTTCGTTGTGGACGGCGAGCGTAAGTGTATAGCTTTTATTTACAAAGTATTCTCTTTAAGATTACTGTGCAATGATACTTGAATGAGATATTGTTGAAGAAATTTATTTGAAGGCCTCGAAAATCCGAAGCCGGCAACCGTAGTTGATACAGAAGTGGTGCGGAAGGACCTTACCGAATTTTACATGCAGAGTCACAAACCGTTAAAAGTGAGTTGCTTTTTACTTCTTCTTGTTGTCTTTCCACGTGAAACCCACGGTTCTTTTAGTACCATTTGGATCGGTGAGATCGTAATAAATTTCCTGTTCGCTTCTATAATGTCCTTGAATTGCGTATTGGATGCTCTCATGGATGTTTCCCAATTTCTGACACTTAGAACCTTATACACATTCGTCGTTTTTCTCTCTCAGCAATCGCGAGGTTGTTAAACAGCATACGTTTACTTCCATACAATAACACACATACAACACAATCGTAGCTGACGTTTGGGCAGAATTGCCTTCTTCAGAGCCGCTTTTTTCACCTGTCTTCCACGTAGGAAGAATAGCCGCTCAAAGTCGCATATGGTTGACGACTCGTCATCGATGTGAAGATACAGCGCCAGGTCGCGTGTAACATGTGGGCATTCCTCCCTGCTATTCATTTTAGGGTTGTTTATAAACTTTATTGTAGAATACCACTTATAAATGCCAAAAAATCCTCCAATGAATACCAGGGGAGGAATGCACAGAGGTCACACGTGATCTCGCCCTCGTACCTTTGCATCGATTTTGATGTGGGGTGGTGCACTCATCAACCGTTTTTCGACTCTAAGTAGCGTTTCTTCCTTAGTGGCAAGCACGTAAAAAAATGGTGGATTTTTCGAGTTGTTGGTCATGTGATTGCTATATAGATTTTCGTCTTTCTGCTTGTGCTGTTAAAGCGTTTGATCTAGTAAATTGCGTATCGGTGTATCTTTCCAGGCTCTGAAGAAGGGGATGCTGCCGAAACGTCAGCTGCCGTTTGTTGTGTGTTCTTGTAAGGAATTAAACCTATGCTATATAACAACTCCGCGATTGCTGAGAAAGAAAACGACACATTTATAATCCAATGCCGAGGTTAAGGGAAAAGTCTATCCTGAGAACTATTTGATCAGTTTCTAGATGAATAGAAAGTCGGTCGTGGAGATTACTTATACACATTGTTTATTGTAAAATACTGAATTATGGCATAGTTGGTGGAAATAAACCTCTATGTTTCATGGCTCAGCGAGTGTACGGTAGTCGTGATGGTTAATACTTGTACGGATTTTTTTCATCGACATGACCTCAGCTTTCTGTTTTTCTTTGTATTTTTGTAATAAGTAATAAACAATAGAATAAATTTGTTTAGGGCACCGCAAAGCCTACAGCTTACCAAGTAATCATCGATGAAAACGATATGTCGATGGATGAAGCGCAGTCATTGTTATTAGCATTGACATTCCATCACCAGGTTCTTAACTTTCTTTTTGCTTATTTTAGCACATGTTTGAAACCAAAAGTGGTGTGAATCTTTGTCGTTATTCTCGCTTTTGATCATTGTTACTATGGTTTCGTAAAACTTTGGCTTGATTAGTTAGACTGAAGGACTTTCAGGTTGCCGAACTTCCTATTTCACTACCTGAGCCTGTTTACCAAGCTGATGAATGGGCAAAACGAGGAAAAAATTTGTGGAATGCATATAGGTACAGCCCAAATTTTTTCATTTTGGGTGTATTCCTTTCGCGCAGTTTTCCCAGTCTCATTAATGCTTCTAAAAAGGAACATTGCCACTTTTTAAAATAACATTTGATTCGAATTCGTGGTATTACGTGTACTAAGTCGCAGGTTTGACCTTCTTTCAAGTTTTAAGGGCAAGAAGGTAATTTTAAGTCGATTTTTTCGTGAGAATATAGATCTGCTTCAGTTTGCTAATGGATGAAGTGAATTTTGGGTGGAGCACAAAAGTGGTTGAATTATACTTCTCTCTAGTTCACTTTGTTAGTTCCGATTAAACATTTTACATGTTCACCGAATGTTGCAGGAATTTTTCGCTAAGTTCCTAAAGCCGTTTGGCAATATTCTGATGTTATATCGCGAATAAAAAAGAAAAGATGGTAGATTTAAAGAACACTTTCTTTACTTACGATTTAGTTCTTCAGCTTCCTTCAGCTTATAACTAGCTTATAACTGCTTCTTGATCAGAATCAAGAATCTGGGTGGAAAGTTTGACGAATTTTTTTTATTCCTTGGAGCTTTTTAGCATTCGACATAATTTCATCCTGAAAAAGGAACGAGGAAGGTATGCAGACTTCCCGATTGATTTCGAAGCTATGACGGGAAGACTTGCATTTTGGTACACGAAATTGCAAGATCGTCGAATAAATGCATAAGACGTCGCACTACATCTTCGATTACTTGTATTCGTTGAGTACTCTTGGTTTATTTGATCATAGACGACAGCAGTGCTGCGATATTCCGTATTATGTGTGACATTACTTTTATACCTGAAAAGAGTTTAAGTTTTGCAAGATGAATATTGTTTGTTTGTGCACGTGTTGGCTCGTGTTCATCTACGATTTACCCACATGTTGTGTTTTAAGTAGCATTTTCTTTTTATAGCAACGAAGCTTTGAATGGAAACTTCATCTAGGAAATTCTTTGGTTTATGAAACTGCTATGCGCTCCGTTACGAATGCTAGGCGTGTTCTCTGGAAGTTTCTGAGAAGAGAAGCTCTTAAAAAGTACTTTTTATGACCGTCTTTCGAAGCATGGCTACTAATTTTGACGTCGTTTGCATTTCCTCGGTGGAAATAATAGTGCGTTATTTTAAAATAGCGACCACTGAAGAGAAAAATTCTCCCAGTTCCTCAGAATAGTGTGTTCGTTGTGCCATCAGTACGGCAATATCTTGTTGCGTTCACGCAATATGTGGTGTTTTCTTTTGTAAGTTCACTGCTTTATATGTATAGTATGTAGTAGAATTTACCATAGTGTGGTTACAGTTACATCTTATCACAAAACATCTATGACGTAGGAGTTGTCTCCCATTTAGCTAACCGTTGCGTTTGAACACTTTTAAGGGCTGCACTTATAACTGATCGAAATTGTTGGCGTTACATATGAATGAAATCTGTGATGCCGACAGTACTGTGGTTACACATTTAGCCCTTGATTTTAAACAGACAGAAATGCGTGTATTCTTAGTAAATATGGTGTAAATCGTTTGAGAGCATTCGTATTCAACTTTTTATTTACTGCCTATTTTTTCATGACAGGGCATAAAGTGAAGTACAATCTCAGTGATGCTGAGATATGAGCAAAGGTGGGAACATCATGAGCGCTTCGAATCTGCGACCATTGTTTCCGGGTGCTCACGTGTTATCTACCGCAACAACCGCAAGGATGCTGAGGTAGGTTGTATTTTTTGTGAGGTTGTATTTCGCTTAATACCCTGCCGTAAAAAAAATTGTAGTAGGCAGAAAATAGAAAGTAAAACATTGTAATTTCAACTACAACCTTAGCTTAACTGGGTTCAATGCCGATGTGGGCTTCCCAGATCACTCTCGTTAACGGGTGATTGCTGATGGCACTGGTAGATAAAACTAGCTGAGAAACAGGTGAAACGGAAGACCCGTATGGTGTGATGGTGAACGCGTTGGCCCCCTGGAAGCGGTAATAACGCGTTCGTTTCCCACCGCAAACACCTCGGTCCAGAGTTTTGCAAATATCTCATCAACGTTGTGGTTGTATTTCGCTTAATACTCTGCCGTAAAAGAAATTGTAGTAGGCAGAAAGTAAAAAAGTAGAACATTGATGCTGATATTTGCAAAAGTCACACCCCAGGCCAGATTCGAATACACAAGTACTGTTTTTCGGGGCTCACGTGTAAGTTATAACAAATAATTGTTCCAACGCTAGTACTTACTGGTGGGTATTCTTCATAATTTCACGTATGAGTGCAATGTTTCCATCTGGAGATGACTTCTAATCTGTTCATCTCCAGGTGAAAATATTGCAGTCATACGTGAAATTATGACGAATGCTCATTACAACAAGTACTAGTCTTGAAATAATTATTTAACTTACACTGGAAACCTTAGTGGTAGCAAACACAGAAAGGTGTTCAAATGAGAAAATAAAGGGTTGTAAGATGTCAAGAAATGTGAAACGTGGTCATTTTGATCACTCACTAATTCAGTATAGTTGAGATAGAAGCGGATATCGTTTGGTTCATTTCGGTATGGTTATGAAATAGTTAGATTTAATGCCATGTTTATGAGAACAGGTTCCTACTCCAGATGCTATTGCTAGAAGGAGAATAAAAAAAGTTAACAGTGATTGCCATAGGCATTTTTTTATCAGAGTATACGAGTAGTGTAACAGTACGCTGTGAGAATCCTACGACGAAGCCGAGAAAATCGTAAATTTGCTAGACGTTGCTTTTGGATGTTACCTGATCCCTTGTGAATTCTTCTGGAAAGCTCAATGAGATCGACGATGAAAGGAAAAAAATGTTGTTGTACACTACAGTGCTGATTGTTATAGATCAGGCGGATAAATAGGATTTAAGCACAACCAATGTTTTATTCTTGAGCAAGCACGAGGCTGTCAACAACATTTATTCACTACAGTGCTGGCTGAAGTTTTTGCGTATTCCGCCAGCTTCAGACCTTGGAACGATGAAGTTGACTGCAATCCAATCGGCCGTATAAGCCCATAGCCTCGACAGGAAAACAGATAACAGAGAAAAACAAACAGAAACAGATAGATTTCAATCTCATTAGAAACAAAATAGCTTCTTCACACACAATCATTGCTTTCTACGAGTCTCCACGTGAACTGTTAAGTGGAAGACTCACAGGAAGTGGTGAGAGCGTTCGTTCACCACATACACCTGCGGTCCGGAGTTTTGCAAATATCTTAGTATCATTGTAGTGTTAACTTGACTACACCGCAAAATGGAAACTGCCGTCCATCTGCTTAGCTTTTTACTTGTTATCCATTAGTTTTCCATGGCAGGGTTTTATGTGAAATACTGCCACAGTAACGCTGAGATCTTTGCAAAACTTAGACCGCTTGCCAGATTCAAAACCGAGATTACCTTTTTCCGGGGGGCCTCAGATCTCAAGCTACAGCTTCAGCTTAAGTCGATCCAATGCCGATTTGTTTTCCACAGATGATTCCCGTTGACGGGTGATTGCTGATGGCACCCGTCAGGGTATCGTTCTTTTCCTGGAAAAATAGATTGGAATAAAAAAAATGATAGAAACTTTTCGCTGAATTTTCATCTTTACATTGATACATGCACAACCATCGTTGACTTCGCTGACCCAAAAAGTATGAAGTCGTCCGGGATTTAAACACTCCAAATGCTTGTTTTTTGGGACAATAAACGTAAGTTTTCCACAACTAGAGGAGTTATTTGGTTGAGAATAGCATCGTTTATAGAATATGCTTTGTTTTGTTCATTAGAAATAAAACATTCCTACTACGTGCTACATTTTACCCGTCGAACACACTGCTGTCAGAATTGGAAAGGATGTTGCTGGTTATATTGAGCGTATTTCGATATTTCTTGCTACTGACCATTACGTACGACAGCCATGATTCATCGTAACAGCTGGAAATGAAAAAAACAGTGAAGTGCTGGTCAAGACTTGTTGCAAGCGGTAACTGCCTTCATATGTGTATGAACTGAAAATAAAGACGGATAACTGGGTGCAAAAATTGGCAACGTCGGCGAATCGGTGAAGCTTTCTATGATTTTTTTTAATCAGAAAAACCAGGGCAATTTCTCTGATAATGCTGGGGGAATATTCTTGAAGATCCCATATGTAAGGCTCTCTCTTGTGAAATTATCGTTATTCTGTGCTTCGATAGTCACTTCATTACTTTTGTTTCTTCATTTCGCTTCGGTCTTTCTCATTCACCTCCATGTGGATATCATTGACTTCCCTACCAATAATATTATACATGTAATGTTACACTTATAATTTTTCTTGTTTGTCGTTTTGGACTAATTTGAATGGCATCATCTGTATCACCTGTAGGCCCGTCTCGTTGATCGCAAGTGACTCAAGCGGACTCCAGTAATTCTTCCATTTTTCGAAGTCACGTGCAAGAATTGCCCAGTGGATTCTGGTCGCTCTAGGACTTGTTGAGTGTCATACCTTTCTTCTAGGCTTTTCGTGAAGAACTCCGACCATCTAGTCGGTGGTCTTCCTGCAGTACGTCTGACATCCCTAGGGAATCCAGTTACTAGCGGGCTCCTGTCCATCGGTTGTCGTCCATTCGCATTACGTGTCGGGTCCACCTTATCTTCGGCTGTTTGGCGTACACAACGGCATTTTTTGATTTATGATCGTTGAGGCGGGGCGGATCTTCGGTTCACTTCCCTTACTTGTGTGACACGGGACTGTTCTAGCATCGTCCTTTCGACTGTGCGTTCAATTCTGGGTCATAAGTTATGGCAGGAAATACCGTTGAGTCCAAAAGGTGGGCATGGAGTCGGATGTTCTTTGTCCTCTTCACTATATCCTCGATGCTCTTGAAAGCTCCCCCAAGCCGCTCGTTTCCTTCTGCTCAGCTCTGGAGCTAAGTCGTTCGTCATGTTGTTTTTCCGACCTAGATAGACAATTCTGGAGCATTCGGAAATATTCGTTCCGTTGAGCGTGAATGGGGCATACGAAACCAATCCGTTCCTCATGAACATCGTTCCTGTGAGATTTAGTCGAAGATCAATTTTTTCCACAAGCTTTATCAAAGTCGGCAAGCATACGTTCCTGTTGGCTAATGTTTGGTGTTGTAAGGACGATGTCATCAGCAAAGCGAAGATGGTGTAACTGCCGACCATCGATTTTCACCCCCATTTTATCCCATTCCAATGTTCGCATGACGTTCTCGAGGGTGGCGGTGAATAATTTTGGCGAGATGGTACGGCCTTGCCTAACCCCCTCTTCTGACGTCAATGTTAATATCGTTTTAGAATGGTGATATCTTGGTTGTGAAATTTTTGTACAGCTCAAGAAGAATCTTTATATAGTGAGGAGTTCGTTGAGTGTCCGGGGATTCCATTACTACTTCTATCTCAGCCTTCTTTTTAATCGATGAAATTGAGACAGAGCGGTCTTTTGTACTCTCGCGATACTTCAATGAGTCTTGCTGTCGTGTGGATGTGGTCCATCGTACTAAATCCTTTTCGAAACCCTATTTGTTCACATAGCCGTCCTTCGTCCAGTGTGCTGTCAATCCCGTTTAGGCTGACTCGAGTGAAAAGTTTCTTGACAACAGACAGCAATCATATTGGGTTATAGTTGCCGAAATCGCGATTTACGAAGATGTGATCCATAACATTATGATGATTTCCATTAGAACACTATCACGTTCAGTGTAAAGCGTGGGCCTTCTGAATTGGAAGATACAATGGATGTTTCTGGTCGCAATGGAAAACTCGGACAGCCATCGGTTTTCTCCGTGATAATCCAGGTGTTCACGCAGCTCATTCCATTCTGTTCTGTAAATTCCGGCTTGATACTCTTTAAACGTTCTTCTCAATCCAGATTTGATGTTAGGATCGTTAATGATAATTCCACAATAATCAGTAAATTAAAACTTATACTGTAGGTACCTTGCCGAATTTTTATGGATAGCGTTACTTGCTTGCGTGATACTTGAATGGGTAATCCTCACTGGTTGTGTGGATCCCAGCATGGTCTCCATTTTTTCGGAGATTTGGTGGTTAAGCCATTCTGGTTTCCTGGAATCCCGAGGTCAGCCTGGCTAAAGTATGCCCCAGGTCTTCACTACCACTGGCAGTCGCAGCCCTTGTGGATGAGAGGGAGATTTACCACCATGCGACTTTGAAACCAGGACGGTGGTGGATCCTGGTACTGGTTTACTCTTAGCAGGGCTTTCTGATCGAAACTCTGAACTCCTCCTCAGCCTGGGAGGCCCTTCGGGGGGATAAGTCCCCCCGTGCTGTACATCACCCCGAGACCAAGGAACGCCTCCTTGCCGCGGTGAGGTGTTACAGCATTGAGGGGTATCTGAGGTTAAAAGGCAGAAAATACGAGAACCAATTTTAACATTGAATTCATTTGTAAACGATTTAAAAAATCATCTGTTTGTTTTATCATTAATAAATTGAAAATACTTGAAAAAAAAAGTAAAAAATAGATAGAAACCATTAAAAAACAATTTAAAACTTATCGAAAATAAGTTTGAAAATAATTAAAAATAACGAAAAAAATCTAAAAAGTATTGGAAAAAAATTAACAGTAAATAAAAAACCAGTTAAAAAATAGAATAAAAATAATTGGAAATGAAATAAAAAATTATGCAAATAAGTTGAAAATAGTTAAAAATAAATCGAAAACGATTAAAAAAAAGTAAAATCGATTAAGCAGTAAATTAAAATGAAAAACATAAAAATAATTAAAAAACATTTTAGAAAAATATGAAAACAGTTTAAATTGGATTAAAGATAATAAAAATTAATGAGAAAAACAAATAAAAATAGTTAAGAGTGAATTTAAAATTAAGTACGGGTAAATAAAAACAAACGTAAATAAGTTAGAAATAAACAAATTAGTGACGGCACAGATCGATAAGAACTAGCTGAGAGGCAGGCGAAACGAAGGACCCGCATGGTGTGGTGGTGAGCCGCGCTACTCACCGGAAAGGACAATAGCGCGTTCGTTCCCCACCGCAGACACCTGCGGTCCGGAGTTTTGCAAATATCTCAGCATCGTTGTAGTTATATTTCGCATTGTACCCCTGCCATTAAAAAATAGTAGGCAGTAAATAAAACGGCAAACAAATTAGTAATATAGCGATGAAGTAGAAAAAAGGATGGAAGTGATAATAGAAAATAGTAAGAATAAAACATAAATAATAATATATTATATTGTATTATACTATGCTATCATATAATACAATGCAATACTATATTATAGTAGTACTTAATAACTGGTGCGCGAGATTTCCCCTCATCTTATTTATCTCAAACAGCTCCACCGTTGGATGGATGTCATTTTGTACGCCGTTACTGGACACTAGGAATAAGCTGTTCACCATGAACATGGTGTTTGTCAGAAAACTAAGGGAGTTATTAAACCTAAGAATTCGAAAAATACCCGTCATGATTATGCCTATGGTTAGGTCAGCAATCGTAGACTATTCTACAGACTAACCGCACTTGAGCCGTTCTCCATCTGGGGTTCTCCATATTGCTTCTAAACAGAGCAGCTTTCTGTTAACTACACGAGGGAGCAATGTGAATTTTCAGTTCTAACCGTTTTATTTACTACCTACTCTTTTTTGATAGCAGGATATATTGCGAAATATAACTTCAATTCAACGAAGCTGAGATATTTGCAAAACTCTGGACCGCAGATGCCTATAGTGGGGAACGAACGCGTTATTGTCCTTTCCGGGGAGTAACGCGTTCACCACCACACCATGCGGGTCCTTCGTTTCGCCTGTCTCTCGGCTAGTTCTATCGATCTTTGCCATCCAGCAATCACCCGTCAACGGGATTGATAAGGTGAGCCCAAATCGGCATTGAACCCAGTTAAGCTGAGGCTACGGTTATAATCACAATTTTAACCTTTCTACTTACTGCCTACACTTTTTTGATAGCATGGTATATTGCGAAATATAACTTCAACGAAGCTGAGATATTTGCAAAACTCTGGACCGCAGGTGCCTATGGTGGGGAACGAACGCGCTATTCTATACTATTATACATTGTAACAATAATAATATGTAATATAAATAAGTAAAAGTAAGTTAAAGTCAGGAAAGAAGTCAAAAATAAATGGATATTAAATAAATAAAAGTAAATAAAAGAATTCGGCGTCTGTTCGTCGAACCCGCTTACAGCAAGCCGTTGGCGGTGACGAGTTGAACACGGAGGTAGCTGAAGCAGCACAGTCGATAAGGGTGAGATTTATGCCTCCAGTTGTACTACAGCTGTGGTTTCGGAATAATTCCTAAGCATTGTTTTAAGTTCTGAACATTTCTCCATATTCGACCCATTACTGTCAGTTCTTCTGCAGCACCAAGTGCCAATGGATAATAATGAAGAAACTAGTCATGACCGAAACTCTGCTGATGGTTACTTGCGACGGCTAACTGTTCTGGAGAAAGAGCTATAATCCCTTAAATACCATTAACTCATTTTTATTTTGTGGCAGTGTTCTTTTTTTACTACCACCTATGTGTGAAGTTTTCTTTACGTGCAGGTAGTTAAATAGCGGAACGAACCATAACGTCTTAGGCTGCCATTCGCTACAAAATCATCGAGATATCAATCAGGTATGTGGTTTTTACTTTCTTCTCTGCCCAGTTTTTGGATTCTTTTGAAGCATTTCGAACATATTGGTTTTTTTCCTGTTCTAGTGTTACAAGGTAGTGACATAGGTTGGCCGTCGTCAAGCGGAATTCGAAATTTCATATGCTGAGCTTGTCAAAGAGTGCAACAAAAGACGTACACAACTCGTCGGCACTGGAAGGTACCACCGATTTGTTCGACAAGTTCATGGTCTCTTAGATTAGCTTCATGATAAGGAGCACGCGGTCATTAACTTAGCTATAGTTTTTGTCTATTGACAAGTAATTCATTATTTGTCTCTCACTGCTAGAGATGATTTTCTTTCTCTAATATTCGAGCCATCTTCGAGAATACCAAATACCACTTATACCTAATTATTTCGTGAACGCATTTCTTGGCGGCAACATGTCTACAAACGTTTCTCCGCTCCTGTACTCCCTTCTCTAAATTGTGCTCCTATTAATTTTTTTTCGTGAAGGCAACTGTAGTGTTCTACTTTTCTCTAACAAACTATTCATTCAGAGGTTTGCCGCAGCATTTGGTTGGAAGCAGTTCCGGACGCAATGTTCGCGGAGCTCTCACCTTCTTCGTCATGCTTTCCTCTTCCTCTTCTTCTTTCTCTCCTTCTTCTTTTCCTTTTTTTTCTTTCTCCTGTTCTTCTTCCTTCTCTTCTTCACCCTCCTCTTCTTCCTCCTCCTCTTCTTCCTCCTTTTTCATCTCCCTGCTCTTCTTCTTCATCTTCTTCTTCCTCCCCTTTCTTCTACTTTTGGAGGAGCTTAGGCCTGTTCTTAAGCTTAGGGCTTAGGGCTTAAACCGATGTGTAGGCTTAAGCTTAGGTTTAGGCCGAGGCTTAAACTTAGGCCGAGTCTTAGGCTTACGCTTTGGCTGAGCCTTAACTTTAGGTTTAGGCCAAGGCATAGGCTTAGGCTTAGACAAAGGCTTAGGCTTTTTTCGTTTGTTTTTTTTGTTTTTTTAATTCTCATTCTGTTTTCATTTTTTTGTTTTTTTATATTTCTTATTGTTGTTTTTTTATTTTATTTTTTTATCATTTGTTTTATTTTCGTTTATTTTTTGTTCATTTTTTATCTACTTTTTTATTTTTGTATTTTATTATTCTTTTATTGTTTTATTTTATATTTATTATTTTAAGCTTAATTTATATTTTATCTTTTATTTTTTATGTATTTATTGTATTATCTTTGTATTGTGTTATGTTACGTTATTACATCATTATATTTGCATCATTTTATTTACGTATTTATTTATATTTAGCATTTATTTATATTTTCATTTTTTTGTGTGTTATTTCAACTCTATTTTAATTTGTTTTCCATTTTTTCCTCATTTTTTTTAAAATTTATTTTCAATGATTTTTAATCAATTTTTTTGCTTTTTTTTAGATTTTAATTTCCCTTTATTTGTTTTTTAATTTTTTTCCATTTTTTATTTTTAATTTATTTTTTATTCGTTTTTAATTCTTTTATTTACTTTTCGTTTGCTTTTTATTTTCTATTTTTTATTCGTTTTTTAACTTATTTTTGTTTATTATTTACTTACTTTTTTGTCTATTTTCACTCATTTTTTTCTACTTTTTGAATGGTCTATTGTTTCTAAAATTACTACTGAATTAAATCAAAAATTACTATTACTGTCTCGTTTATTTTTAATTTGTTCGTAATTGTTTTAATTATTTTTTTATTTGTTTTTTAAATCATTTAATTTAAAATTGTTTTATTTTATTTTCAGTCTATTTTTAACTTATTTTAACTACTGGTTTATTATTTATATATCTACATATTGTGTTATGCTATGTTATGCTACATCATGTTGTATTATATGCATCTTATTAAATTACATTTTTATATACACAGATAATTGTCACATAAATACATGTGTATACATACACATACATACACAATACATACATACATAAATACATATGCACATATATACACAAATATATAAGTATAGATATATATACATATGTATAAAATAAAAAATATGTGTGTAATGTATAGGTCTGGCAAGTATAGTGGTTGCGGTAGTTTCATAGGCCAGCGCGTTCAACTTTTGCAGCGTCGGTGGTGCGCCGTTTGGCCTGATGTAGTCTTGGAGAAGGATTGATCTCTTTCTGTTGAACTGCGCAAGGCGCTGCTGTTGAGATTTCTTAGCAATCCGTCGATTTGCTGGACGTATTCCTTTGTAATTGTTTCGCCCAAATTGAAAAAGCAATAATGGATCGAATCAGCTACACGACACCAAATGATTAGAGTGACCAGCTTTTTTTTTGCAATTTCGATATACAAGAAAAATGAAATGTTGGACAGTGGATTCTTTTGAGATTCTAGTGAATACAAGTACTTCAGGCTTAAGAACCTTGATGGTTCTGTGTGTTTCCGATGAGATGCACTTGAGAAATCTAGAAAATGGCATGAACTTTCGTTTGGTGTAGTTTGTGAACTACAGTGGATTTCTTCTTTCATTTAGTTTATAGCACATGTAGTAGTGTGTTTAGGTTAGTGAGTTTGATGACGTACAGTGTTACTAAGAAATCAGCCAATTTTTTTATTGTGTACCCATAAACCACGGATCTCCCTCATATGAGGGATCCCGATAGCCAATTAGTCGCGAGGCTACGTGGCGCGTCCCCAGGTGGCGGATAGCGGGGTTAATCGCGGACTAAAAGCGACCTTTGCTTCCCTGAGGCGCAGATGGATTAGGGGAAGGACTCCCTGTTTCTGCTGCGCCGATTTGGCCCATACTTTCTGTATTTACGAGGCGTATTCATGCACGCGTGCGTCGAGACAAATGCAATCCTATCAGCGTTCGTCGATTAGGGAGTTTACCCCTCATTCATGAGAACTCTCTCTGACTTTTATCGGAAGCGCACTACGAAAATACAGCTTTTCTATCGACTTCTTGCCGTATCCGTAGAAAAAGGGGTTCGACAACACGATACGATGTCGCCAAAGCTGTTTAATGCCGTGCTGCAGTCTCAACCTCGCGATTACTGAACAAGATAACTACGCATTTATAGTCCATTGCCGAGGTTAACAGAAAGTCGATCGTGGGAACTAAATCGAAATTGTTTCAACATGATGAAATTGTCTTCATGTACCTCCACGTACTGTGGATAGTTAGCTTGAACACTCATATTTATATAGAAAATAAAAACTCGCAAATGTATTTTAACTATGTCATAGTAAATTGTCGGGTTGACTTTGATACTTTGATTGTTGTCGACTTTCATAACGCCTGTGGAAAGATTGGTCTTCGACTAAATCTCACAAAAACGATGTTCATGTGGAACGGATTGGTTTCGTATGCCCCATTCACGCTCAACGGAACGAATATCTCCGAATGCTCCAGTTATGTCTATCCAGGTCGAGAAATCAACATGATGAACGACTTAGCTCCAGAGTTGAGCAGAAGGAAGCAAGCAGCTTGGGAAACGTTCAAGAGCATCGAGAATGTAGTGAAGAGAACAAAGAACGTCCGACTCCGTGCCCACCTTTTGGACTCAACGGTACTTCCTGCCCTAACGCGTGCGTCAGAAATCTGGTCGTTGCGTAAGCAGGATGAAAGATCGCTCAGCTCAGATCGCGCAGTCGAAGGGACGATGCTAGGAGTATGCCGTTTCAAACAAGTAATGGATGGGATCCGAAACTCCGACCTGCGTCAGCGATCAAACGTAGAGAAGATGCCGTTCTCTACGTCAAACAGTCGAAGATAAGGTGCGGCGGACACGTAATCCGTATGAATAACAACCGATGAATACGAGTCGTTAGTGACTGGATTCCTCGGGATGTCAAACGTACTGCAGGAGGAGCACCGACCCTATGGTCAGAGTTCTTCATGAAGAGTCTAGAAGAAAGATGATGCTCTATGAGTCCCTAGAGCGAGCATAACCCGCTGGGCTACTCTTGCACGCGACAGGGAAAACTGGAAGAATTACTGGCGTGTACTCGAGTCACCCGATGATCAACAGGACTACAGGTGATATAGGTGACGTTCAAAACTAGGGCGCGTGTGGCGCAGTGGTCGGACGCGCTCTGCGAAACACACGTCGAATCGATACCCGCTCCCATGGCCCACCTAGCCTTCCATCCCTCCGGGGTCTGCAAATTGGTATCAGACGTGTCTCGGAGGATATCTGCATTGGCTCGATACATCGGTAGGCCACCGCGAGTCATTTTAAAGGCCAGATATGCATTAAATAACCTCCATCGATGCTTAATGGAGTCGAATGCATGGCGCATCCCTCAGGGATTGATCAACGCCGAGAGCTTTGTCATTTTATCCTTTATGTTCAAAACTAGAAATGAGCACTAATCTGCCTCGTATATATTACAGCACTTAACGGACGAATCCCTCTTCGGCGAGTGCCATTGGGCGAGCACATCGGCACGGCTCGTACATATTTCAGCTACAAAACTGTGTTTAAGAAAAGAGGTCAACAGATTCGCTACAACGCTCAATTTTGTGTAAGAACGTTCTTAAGCACGTTCCACATCGTGGTTTCCTTCACGTACCTGATAATATGCACTATGGCGAGACGGTTTTCGTTGTTCTAATAAGTTCTAAACGAATAAGTCCTACGTCAGCTATCATGGTAACTCTAAATCCATTCCTTTCGTATAAAGGGAAATACGCTATAAAAAACCAGCTGAGTGCTTCAGATTGTATGGACCAGAATTCCGTGCAACCTTACCTTACCTTGCTATACTATGTACCTTAAGGTAATGATTAAGTAACAGCTGACGTATTAACTACAGCAATGCTTTAGGGTCCGTAGACTAGAGAATACACTCGTTATGACAGTGACACCAACTCTCTAAGTTTCTTTGTTCTATGTATGGCTTCTATAACTAGCTTTTCCTATTCATTTTCCTAAAAGAATCCCATATTAGCAATAGCGAAAACAGAACAGCTTAACGGACTTAACGAAGCGGCTTATGTACTGAAGATCACCCTGACACACTCTCATGTTGAAATGTTTGTTGAAAAGACGAGACGTCCTCGAAATATTAATTCTTAAGATGTGTGCGCATTCGTACAGCGCCACACTTGCATCACTTATGAACCCGTTTTCACTCCAAACAAAGTAGTATACTTTTCTTTCTTATTCACAAAGCAGGATTTTAATGGGATGACACTTTTAATATATTCGCGTCCTTACTTATTTTTCGATAACTCCAGAGTTGACGACTTATTTGAAGCCTTGAGGATCAGCCAAATTCACAGAACAGACTTTGCCCTACTATCCTAAGGGTACAATAATTTTTCCCCTAATAGTACTTTTACTTCAGTCTCGTTAAGTTAAACTTGAGGAAAAGTACTAGTGTATAGCGAAAATTTTAGTGCAATGCTGGCAGATGCCGGCTTACGTGACGGGTACTGTCATCGTGTCGTATAAGACAAAATCCGTTCTGCTCAATCGCTTCGTTGCTCAACAGGAAAGGTCACAGAGTAGTACTCTCAGCTACTGATAACCAGAATTCAATCAAGTTAGCATAAGAAGTGCGAGCATTCATATGTTTGGTTAGAACTGAAAGGGTGGATTATTTTCGACAGCAAACGTACTGATATCGAAGCATACTGCCACAAATGTCTTATCGACAAGTCGGACTGGGATAAAACTTCGTTCACAACGCAAGAAATCTAAGTGCTGAAATATGTGTATCCAGTAATTGTTCAAATTCGATACATCCGTTCAATATGGGATCAAGCCATCCGAATTAGGTAAACCTTCCATTACCACTGAGTCGGCAAATTGCCGCCAGGTTTGTGTGAGATGACAAAACACTCATTGGATCCATCGCTCGATCACCGTAAATGGCTATATTCAATAGAGTAAATATGTACTCAACCGCCTTTATATTGCTACGAATAGAGTTCGATGTATGACGCGTTCCCAAGTGACTGATCAGCGCAAACAGGTTATCCTTCATCCTTTTTTTTAAAGCCGTTGTGACTCCAAACTTTTTTTATCGGTGTGACAAAAGGTTCATATACCAACTGACAGTATTATAAAGAGGAGAAAAGAAGCAGAAAAAAAAAGGAAAAAAGAGAGCAACAAAACCTCCAAATGCTTTCGTCTCACTGTTTGACAAATTGTATATATATATATATATATATATATATATATATATATATATATATATATATATATATATATATATATGCATGCATATATTTACATATATTTGTATATGTGTAGGCATTGTGCTATTACATTATGAGCACTGCGTTATATTTACATTTTATACAAGTATTATATACATATGTACATACATTATATTACATTATACATCATATTCCTACCAATGGTTTACCGCCTCATCGTAACTGGGAAGTGTTCCTGGGTGTCGGGCTGCGATGCACAGCGGCAGAATTCATCTCCCTGGCAGGGTTTCCCAAGCTGAGAAGGAGTCCGGCGTTTCCATCAGGAAGCCTAGCTAAGAGTAAAACCCAGTGGCAAGTCTTCCATCGTCCTTCAAATACCAAATTAGTCGCATGCATGGTGGCAAATCCCCCTCTGATCCACAAACGCTGTGACTGGCTGTGACCGGGTAGACCTGGCGCAGACTTTGGCCAAGCTGACCTCGCCGACTGCACGGAAGCACAATGGCTAAACAAACAAAACTCCGAAAAAATGGAGAATATTCTGGAGCCTGCAGAACCAGTGAAGACTGGCTATTAAAGTATCGAGTATCAAGTAAGTAAGTAATATATCACTTGTATCACCTGTAGTCCCGTTGATATTCGAGTGAGTTGAGTGGGCGCCAGTAAATCTTCCACTTTTCCCTGTCGCGTGCAAGAGTAGCCCAGTGGGTTATGCTCGCTCTAGGGACTTGTAGAACATCACATTTTTTCTTTTTAGGTTCTTTGTGAAGAACTCTGACCATCGGGTCGGTGGTCTTCCTGCACTACCTTTGACATCCCGAGGAATCCAGTTACCAACGGCTCTTCTCCATCGGTTGTCATTCATACGCATTACGTGTTCGGCCCACCTTATCTTCGACTGTTTAACGTACAGAACGGCATCTTTGACATGTGATCGTTGACACAGGTCGGAGCTTCGGATCCCATCCCTTACTTGTCTGAAACGGGATACTCCTAGCATCGTCCTTTCGACCGCGTGTTCGACAACGCTGGGTGATCTTTCATACTGCTTACGCATATTACTTTCGATAAAGGATAAAGCTCTAGGCGTTGATCAGTCCCCTGAGGGATGCGCCATGCATTCGACTTCATTAAGTATCGTTGGAGGTGATTGAATGCATATCTGGCCTTTACAGTGACTCGCGGTGGACTACCGATGTATCGAGCCCGTGGTACTATCCTCTTAAACAAGTCTGGTACCAATTTCCCGACTCCGGAGGGATCGAAGGCTTGGTGGGCCATGCGCGCTGTGATCGATTCCACATGTGTGCTGCAGTGGCGCCTCCAACCACTGCGCCACACGAAAATGTAATATATATATATATATATATGTATATATATATATATATAAATATATGACACAACACTTGTAAAATATACGATGAGCAGGCGTGTTAAACTTAAAAATGTTTTAAATATTATTAATCTAGGAAAATGTTGCATAACAGACCAGAAGACAGATTGCTACCCCTACTACACTCTGACAGCCTTTTGCCAGTTTCACTAGTTCTCAAGAAAAGGAAACATGAAAAAAGTCGTGCATGACCCTAAAGTTATTCACGTTCTTTGGTTTTTAGAGATAGTTTTTTCCTTCTAAAACAAACAAAGAATATAATATGGGTGGTCGAAGTATACGCATTATTTCTTAAAGGAAACGAAATCACTTGTTCAGCATTGAACGAACGCTGGTGACGACTCCCGATTTCATGTCGTTATAGACTTGTGGGCTTTCTGACAACAAATTACAACTGCTCGATAACTACAAGATTTGAAGTTGAGAACGTGACACTATTACAGAACAGACTTCACTCTACTAATGTGTGCAAATGCATGTGTACGCCAGCGTTTCACAGCTTATGTGGCGCGTGTGGCGCAGTGGTTGTAGAGCGCCACTGGCTACACACACGTGGAATCGATCCCCGCACCCATGGCCCACCAATCCTTCCATCCCTCCGTGGTCGGTAAATTGGTACCAGACTTGTCTGGGAGGATAGCAGCACTGGCTCGATACATCGGTAAGACACCGCGAGTCATTGTAAAACCCAGATATGCATTCAATCACTTCCAACGAATGCTTAAGGAAGTCGAATGCTTGACGCATCCTTAGGGATCGATCAACGCCGAGAGCTTTATCCTTTATCCTTTTATTTCTCCATTTTTTATTCAGACCCATTCCTCACAATGACCATAAGCCATCGTAGCGCTTGAACTTGAAATAACAATCAATTACCAGTTAAATTACCAGTGAATGAATTCGTTCGTAAAAATGCTGTTTGTGTATTTCTTCGTACAGAATACAGCTTCTTTTATTCGCTGACTGCGTCAAAATGTCTTGGCAACAGAGGCTTACGCTGCAATGGAGAAAATGTATCACATATGAGTTCTTGAAGTGCCGAAATTCGAAATGCATTCGTCCAGCTTTGTCCAAAGCCGGTACATCATAGCATCATGCACCTCGTGGTCAACCTGTTTACTTGCTGATTAACATCACTATTTCTCATTTCTATCTCTAACTAACAGTAAAAGTAGAAAACATCTGAGTAAAAATTTGTTTCTCTTCGTGTTTCTAGAGAAGCGTGGACCTACTTTTCAGCTCTGAAACAGGACCAAGAGAAATGGCTGTAGACGATGTTTCATGCTTGGATTTCCGGTGACTAATGGATGCAATAGACAAACCGCTTTTTGTTCTCCATAGGTTTCTTAGTAAATGCATTTTACGCAAAAAAAAATAACTCTGTTGCCTTAAATTACTCAAACCGGATAGTGAACAAGACGATTAAAGAGAAAACCAATGAAAACGGTTCAATGCGGATCGATTTTAGAATCCTGATGGACGAAGGTAGGATGCCAGAAGGGAGAGAAACAGTTGGGCAGATATGAAGATCGTCGACGGTGGTTTATTTGGTAATGAGGTTCATTCGTAACATACATGCACACAGAACTATACTGATGTTAGGTGGGTGAATGTATGTTGCTGCACTTGCTCACCAGTAAGGACTACCAACGCAATTTCATGATGAACGGTGTTATTCCCAAAGATGATTTTTTAATCAGTTCTGAACTCCTTTCTTTCATAGAGCCATTGGGAGCTCGATCTCTACAATTCTAATCAGTGTTTGCTTGAGTACGTCGAGTTTTGTAACGGCAGACAAAGAAGACAATGGCGCAAACGAATAAATACTTTGTGAGTTGCGCTTGAATATGAATAGTGATGGCTCACTTAACTCGGAATGCGTGGCAGGCACTCAGTGCAAATGCATTTGAGGCGGTGATAATGACCGCTTTTAATTGAAACTAGCAGATCTCAGCTTATACTGGATATTCATTTTTGAACTAATAACCAGTAGAATATGTACATCTTTCCCTAAAAGATATGAACTCTCTTATTCTACCAAGTTCTACTCTTCAGCAACTCACCAAAAGTATTTTTCCTTGCGCGGTGCGTTCAGAACCCGCAAACAGTCGAAGGAGCGCAATGTTCTCAGAAGGACACGAGGGAGTTCCTAAATGTACCATGGATTTCTCCGTAACGGATTGCTGAAGTAACGAGCTATCGACGAAAGCTATCTTAACAACAGGCCAAAGAACAAACGAATAATGATATAGTGGATGAAAAACAGTGTGAAAGCAGTGTGAGGCTGTATGCGATAAGAGTGCACTAGCTGATTTGCCCATCACCCACTCATATTTGTGACATCATTAAGGTGGAGTTGTTCCACAGAAGCACCTTAATCGCATAACGTTAAATGACATTTCTAGTGCTTTGCTTGCATTTGCTTTACACTGTTATTTCAGATATTAGGATACTTTTTCCTTTCTTTAATCTCGATAAAACCTATCAATTTCAGCAATTCGTTCTGCGACGCCAAAGGGATTTTACCTTAGCAACCAGTACTGTCGCATCACTTTCACAAACGCAAGAATTCCCTCATCTAACCGACCACATTGGCACAGCTCTAATTCCGTGATTTCACGCTAGATCGAAAAATATCAATGTAGCTGTCGAGAAAAAAGTATGTTTTTTTTTAAATGAAAACGGCTTTATTTAAATGGCACAACTGATGGGCGATGAAGAATGCAAATTAGACGACTGTCATCTACACACACAATCTCACATCTTCTTGGGAAATGGATATTAAAAGCTCGCTTCATGTACAATATTTCCATCTCCCTGAGATCTCGACGAAATCATGTTGAAGAAACGCACAGTGGACGTCTAAGCACGTTCTCTAATGGCTACTGTATCATTTGGAAGCGACAACGTCTTTCACCTAGGCGTAGACTGCTGTCAATATTACAAATAAACACATGGATTGCATATAGAGAAAATGTCCATTTCTAGTCACCATATATAGACCCCCGTTTTAGTTGCATATCGACAGATCCACCCTTTGTGAGAGAACATATTTCAGTTAGTTCCAAGAGCAGATGGCACGTGCCCTATTGAAGGATAGCGGTAAAATGTGGACCTAGGCGTGCCTTGTTCTTCCACTGAGAAACAGGGGAATTTGTGGGGTGAATCCTGTCTTGCATATAGACTATTAAAAGATTACAGCAATGGAACTGCAAGAAAAGCAACCTGAAAATGCCTTTACGTAAATTCGACGTCTGTAACGAGGGAACACCACTACCCATGAGATTTCATAACACGCAGCGCCTGGTAAGTTAACCAGCTGTTGCATCATCTTAACAAACCCAGCAAAACAAAGGATTATTCGTGAAGCGTCTTGCCACCCAATAAAGTTCTATCAGGTTTTCTGAAAGTTGTTGTCACGAGATGAACAACGATCTGTAATGACAGGTTCACCGCAGCAGGTTTATCGAGGTTGAGAAGATGTCCACCATGACATACCGGAATCCGTATGAGTAACTCTAAACCACAGTAGGATCTAGCAAACTCTCCGCTTCTACATTCAAAAAAAATTGAAAAGAGCATTACTGGAGAAGTGTACCACTCTCTGTATCCTTACGGATGCTTTCAAGAGACATTCAAACGCGACAAAGACCAAAACAGCTTATCGGCATTCGCTCGAGATACTGGATTATGAGTGGGGTTCTTTGAAGGAGCAAATGCATAAAGTCTGACAGCCTTAGTGTACCTTAAGTGGGTACAGCTTTTTGGGCAGCTCTGGATTGTGAAAAGGACAAATGGAAACTTCGTCGTCCTCTGTCTTTCCAAGGGATGTTGATCTTTAAATCACACAGTAAAACCAGACCATCTAAAAATTTGCAGAAACAACTATGTGTTTTAGTTATGTTTCAATGAAATATTGGTTAACTAGCATTCTTTTCATCATTTAATGCATATTCTCACTCCAGTATAAGAAAAGCATACACAACGGCGTAATATAGGAACGATCTCGTTTGTTTCTATGAAAAGTTAAACAAACAGCTTGTTCGCTCAGATCAGCGACGATGGTGTGTTCCAGTTTTTCGAACTGTGCTTTAAAGGGTTGGGATTCTAATGGGAAAAACTCATCGAAGACATTTCAATCTGTTTTTTTCAAGCGAAAAAAATCTCGTTTGCTGGATCTGATACAAAGTGCAAAGGGCAACGCATGAGTATGCAAAAAGTGGCAATCAGCATAGCTCTTGCTAACATTGGCAGAGAATCATTGGGGGATCTGGAGGGTGCAAGCAGCTTAGCATTTGGAAGTTACACCAGATTAGATTCGTAATAAGCAAGAAATGACACAAACACAACTATAAATATGTAAAATATAACTCCTATAATGCTGATATATTTGCAAAACTCCGGACCGCAGGTGTCTCCGGTAGGGAACGAACGCGGTATTGTCCTTTCCGGGGAGTAACGCGTTCACCACCACACCATACGGGTCCTTCTCCCCAGATCAATCCCGTTGACGGGTGATTGCTGATGGCAAAAAGATCGATAGAACTAGCTGAGAGACAGGCGAAACGAAAGACCCGCATGGTGTGGTCCCTGTGGTCCGGAGTTTTGCAAATATCTCAGCATTATAGAAGTTATATTTCGCAACATATCTTGCCGTTAAAAGGAATAGGCAGTAAATAGAAAGGTTAAGATCGTAAATATGCAATTGTGAAGTCGTGATGATAACCAGTTTATCGTAAGCGATAGAAGCACGTATCACTCTATCGCGAGTTTCCAGACGTTCTTTAGCAAGTATTGGCAAGTATTTAGCAGCTGTTTAGTATGGCTCATTCGAGAGAGATGCTTCATTGGGGAAGATCCAGTTCGACGAGCAGCTTCAGAACTATTGTTCTTCAGCAATATTCACATTACCATGGTAAAGTTCTAGAATGCTTCCTCTTTCATGGATCACCTCCAAGTTACCACAGGCCGCAGTCCTATAATTACCTACTTGGATACTTGAACGGCCCGTCCTCGCTGGTTGTGCGCACCCCTAGCATAATCACCATTTTTTCGGAGAATTTGCTGCTTAAGCCATTGTGGTTCTCTGAAGCCGCAAGGTCAGCCTGGCCAAAGTCCGCATTGCAGCAACCGTCCGCGAGTAGTCACAGCCGGCTGGAAATAGCGTTGGCGCGGCGGAAATCGCGTTTTTCGGGGTTGCGGCGGACAACTCGTCCGCGGGCACAGTGTCCCACGTGGGCTCTTGCAGGTGAGTGTAACTGGCTGACAGCCGGCTGCAAATGACGGAAACCGCGCGAAAATCGCGTAGGCGTCTTCTGCCCGCGGGATGGACAACTCGTCCGCGTGGAGTGAGAGGCGGTTTTTCCCGTTTTTCTCGCTTAAAATGCGTTTTTGGGCTATTTTCTGGCCCGGAGCCAGCTTCCCCTCCCACACTACGTTAACCACAAAGCCAAGGTAATTGCCCTCCAGCGCCCAGATCGAACAGTTACAGCTTCCAGAAAGGCAAAGGAAAAATTAGTCTACAATTACTACTCAGGGGATCTCTTCAATACCACGTCTTCCTATCCTCATGAAGTAAAGGAGGATGGATATGCCGTACCACCGGTTCTCTCTTCTCAAATCCGACATGCTATTTATTCGATGAAAAAATAGAACACACCAGGTCAGGGGGAGGATAAGATCTGAACACCTGACGAACCTTCCGCTAGTCCTCGTAAACACAGTAAACACATTGGAGGCTCGGCTTTGCACACGTCACCTGCCTGAATGCAAGGTCCCTACTCAGTAGAAGACCAGAAAGACCGTGGTATTGTTTAAGAGCGGTGACCTTAGGCTTAGGCTTAGGCTTAGGCTTGAAGCTTAGTCTTAGGCTCAGCCATAGGTCTATTCTTAGGCTTATGCTTAGGCTTAGGTTTAGGCTTAGGCTTAGACTTATCCCGAGTTTCGATGGTCCGGCGACTTTTCGAGCGTTTCGGCGTTCTTGAGTTTTTTGGAGGTTTCGGCGACTTTAGGGGGTTTTTGGCATTTTTCGATATCCAGGCGTTTTTGGGGGGTCCAGGAAACTTTTCAAGATTTTGGCGTTTTCGCGTTTTTACGCTTTCTCGATTTTTCGCGTTTTTTGCATTTTTTGCGTTTTTCGCGATTTTCGACTAGCAGCCGGAAAACTCGTCCGCGCTACAGTCTGCGAGTAGTTACAGCAGGCTTTGAAATAGCGTCGGCGAGGCGAAAATCGCGTTTTTTTGGGTTGCGGCGGACAAGTCGTCCGCGTCCCGGACAACTCTTACGTGGCTACAGTAGCTCGTCCGCCATCACAACTCGTCCACTACAGCAACTCGTCCGCATAATATTTAAAAATTTAATATCACGTTTGCGCGACGAACTTCTTATTATGGCAAGAGCTACGGGCGTATGAGCATAGCCCCACCCCTGAAAGTCTTGTCGGGTGCCGCGACGCGACCGCCGTCTTCTTCTTATATCACCTCAAAAATTTGGTCTTTTTTTGGCGTTCTTCGCGGTTAAAAGTCGTTTTTTGAGCGACTTCCTTGTTTGGGGCCTTCCCTTCCCCTTCCCAACCCTCTCGGCAACTATCACCCAATCTTCTTGGTGTCTGTCGTCTACAAACTTCACTCGAGTCATCCTAAACAGGATATGCAGAACACTGAACGACGAAGGGCAGCCATGTGAGCAAGCAGGGTTTCGAAAAGGATTTACTACGGCGGACCACATCCACACGATGATGAAACTCGTTGAAGTATGGCGACAGTACAGAAGACCGCTCTATATCACTTTCATCGATTTAAAGAAGGCCTTTGACTCAAATGAGATAGAAGCGGTCATGGAAGTCCTTGATAGTAAGGGAGTCCCTACCCAGTATATAAAAGATTCGTAAGCTTTACAAAAATTTCACAACCAAGATATCTCCATTCTACAACGATATTAACATCGACGTTAAAAGAGGGGTTACGCGAGGCGATACCATCTTGCCAGGGTTATAGGTTATTCACCGCCACGCTCGAGATCGTCATGCGAACATTGCTATAGGGACAACATGGAAGTGAAAATCGATGGTCGGCAATTAAACCATCTTCGCTTTGCTGAAGACATCGTATCTTATAACGTGAAACACCGCCCAAGCGAACGAATGCTTACCCACTTTAATAAAGCCTGTGGAAAGATTGGTCTTCGACTAAATCTCACAAGAACGGTGTTCATGCGGAACGGATTGGTTTCGTAGGCCCCATTCACGCTCAACGGATCGAATATCTACGAATGCTCCACTTACGTCTACCTAGGTCGAGAAATCAACATGATGAACGACTTAGCTCCAGAGTTGAAAAGAAGGAAACGAGCGGCCTAGGAAGTTTTCAAGATCATCGAGAACGTAGTGAAGAGGGACAAAAGAACACCCGACTCCGTGCCCACCTTCTCGACTCGACTCAACGGTACTTCTTGCCTTAACATGTGCGTTACCAACCTGGTCGCTGCATAAGCAGGATGAAAGATCACTTAAAGTTATTGAACGCGGAGTCGGAAGGACGACGCTAGGAGTATCCCGTTTCACGCGAGCAAGGGAAGTGTTCCGAAGCCCCGACCTGTGTCAACGATCAAAAAATCAAGGATGCCGTTCTCTGCGACAAAGAATCGAAGATAAGGCGGGGTGGACCCATAATGCGTATGAACGACAATCGATGGACAAGAGCCGTTAGTGACTGGATTTCTTGAGATGTCAAAGACCACCGAGTTGATGGTCAGAGATCTTCACGAAAAAGCCTAGAAGAAAGATATTGTGCTCAATGAGACCCTACAGCGAGCAGAACCCACTGGGCTACTCTTGCACGCAAGAGGGGAAAATGGAACATTAACTGGCGCCCGCTCCAACCACTCGACGATCAACTGGACCACAGATGACAGGTGGTACAGGTGGGCCAGAAGAAACGATGAGGTTTAAATCAAAGCTCGTAGCTGTGGAAATTACTTGGAGGTAACGTCAGTGCTGAAACTATACCTTTTTTGATAACTACTTATTTAGGAACATATAATCCTGGCATATTATTCTTTAAAGGGACAAGGATTTGGGGCTGGCGACGTTGTGACGCTTTTTCACGGGAAATTCGGTGGATTTTATTGCCACATGAACGGGACTGGCGAAAATTGGTGTGGAAACAGCATCGATAAATTTTAATGTAAAACGTGATCCTCTGGCAGATTGTATTCGAATGAGTAACTTCAAACCCATCACCATCACTCGTCTTCTTCAACTAAGTACGTTCAAGGTGCTGAGAACTCATTTGAGTTTAGAAAATAGGTTTGAAAATTTTTAAGACCACATGAACACTTTATATTTCTTTAAGCACTGGATGAGACAATCACTGCTGAATTTTCTCCTGTAAGGACGTCAATCTCTAGAGTGAGCGGTCATGCACAAATAAATCCACGATTCACATATCCTTCTGAAAAAAAACAAACTCAGCACACAGTAGAGCCAAAACAGGGTGGTGTAGTCGACTGCGAAAGTTCGTCACTAATTTCATCCTCTCGTGTTTTCTTTTCAGTTTTTTTCCTTTGGCTTTCCTTTATTTATTACAGTTTCTTGCATTTTAGCATTCCTCGTCTTTAGTTTAATAGTCGTGTGGAAAATAAGGCTGGCTCAGTTTAGCTTATATAGCTATATTTGTACTTAGTCTCATATTTTAACACCCACCCACGCACAACGGCCACGCACACCCACCCACACCGCACCCACCTACAGAGACCCAAGCACGCCTGCTGACGCACAATACCCACAACCACCTACGAAACCACCCGCGCACACCTACGCACCCTGCCACACATGCACGCACGCATCCTTCCATACACACCTAAGCACGCCACCCACCCACAACACCCACACCGTCTACACGTCAGCCTGCGCGTGCCCGCCCACGTACCCTCCCACTCATACACGAACGCATCCCCTACACGCAACACCCGCGCACATAAACACCTACCCCCGCAAAACCACCTAGACACACCCGCTCGCACACCTTCCTTCACCAACGCGCATACTCCCCACGCACCTGCACGCATCAGCCCACGTAGTCTAACCAAAAACCTCCCAGGATCACCCACCCACGCAAACTATCCAAACAAATTCCCGCACACCCACGCAGACTAACCGAACAAGTCCCACACGCCCACGCTCACCCGCCTGCGCGTGCCCACCCATGCACCCTTCCACGTACACAGCCACAGACACAAATACCCACCTCTGCACCGCACGCACAACCACCCACCCACCCACGCAAAACCCACACCGCACCCACCCAAGCACGACACCCACACACCCTTCAATTTCCACGCAAACGCCTCCCCACGCAAAACCACCTAGCTAGATACGTCAAGTGTGGCAGCGCATTCGGTTTAGAATGAAGTGCAAGCCGAAGGAATGGTTAGCCTTTGCTATCCATGCATTGGATCCGATGTCTATCAAATCTGTTAATGTATCCATGGGTCCATTCCTCCATGATACTTCGTCTGTAAGGTTTTGATTATCTTTCTTAATGCTTTAACTTCTATTTATTGCCCATTATTTTTTAATTTCAGGGAAAATTTAATTTAATTATGTTTGCTGTGGCAGGGATGTTTTCTTCACCGTTAAGACAAAGCCCAGGAAGAAACTGGAACTAATCGATGAAACCCATGACTAAACTGAAAAAACCAAAGTGAATAAGAGATCGTTTACAAACACTGTGCTTATTGTTAAAATTCCATAAATTGTCTTTTTGAGTGTCACACTTGCTCTCCAGCATAATTCTACATATATGTAGGATCCAAATGACGAGCAACCGAAGTTGAATTACAGTGAATGGATAAAGGGAATCTATGAACACGTCTGAATTGGGCCTACTAATCGGCACATTGTAGTAGAGCGGTGATGGCAGACTTGGGCGGACACTGCCAAGATCTAATGAATAGCGCACCAAGTTCGTATAATTCGCATTAGGAGCGGAATTGGCACCACATTTTTAGTGATGTCTTTCTTTAAACTATTTCTGCCGAAAACCAACGGAAGAAAGTTCTTCAGACTCTGTAATCGCATATTATACTCCTATATGAGAAATACTGAACTTTTTTCAGGTCGTGGCTGGGAAGTGAACCATGGCTTTACATCTTCACCCCGCTAAAACCCCCTAACCGTGATCAAGCAATAAACCACCGAAACGTAGTTCTCACATCTGAATGGAATCATGCAACTAGCTCTTTCATATCAGCAAGCGTGAATTTTCCGTGTTAAATCGACTCGATGATAACTCGGTCAGATACCGCTGATACTAGTCTTCGTGATGATATATGGTGTGGTAACCCTCATTCACCCGTCTGCTGCCTCACCGAATTGTTCGCGGTGGGAGTACTAGTCCACCAGTCGCCATCTCGTTTTGAAAATAATCAGGTACGTGATTTTGTTTGTAACCAGATGATTTCACAGTCTGTTCTTGATTGAAAACCACAAGAGACTAAAAAACCACAAGACACTAACATATAGCAGCTGTAAAAGCGGCTAATGTGTCGAAACCTTTTGAACAAAAAAGGGACGAAGGTTGAGAGGGATCGCCTGCCAATGTTGAACGATGAGATTCAAGGAGACGAGAAAAAACTACAAATTAAAACAATTGCTAGGGAGAGAGTGGATACGGTAGCATATTTCTCAGTCACGACGACGAAAAGTGAGATCTTCACTTCATTTACTGCGATCACAATTTACGTGTATTTCTCTGCATGTTTAAACCACGCGAAAGAACTCAAGCCAGAAATCATAGCTCGCATCGCCCACTTCTACACTGATCAAGGCATTCTATTTACTGTTGACCTATTACCGAAAAAAATATTGTTAGAAAAACATCTCATCATACCGTCACTTTAACATTTAATATCAACGATTCCACGGTATTCCCAGGATATAACACCGAATCCCGTCGCTGACGATGCAGTCAGTTCGAGCATGAAATTCAGTGCGAATTTCCCGACGGAACCACTATCAGAATTTCATTAGCCTGATCGATGTTGTAGCTTATCAAATTCAAGTTTACGACCACCAGGTAATTTTCTGATGGAAACACTTCTAACAACAGTAGAAAGGAGTTTGGAATCTTTGGACGAATACCAAAAACCTTGACTGTTTTATTACTTTGGCACGATACTAACATGGCTTGATACTACTCATTCCATCTATTACAACTTTACAAGCAAGAAAATAGTAGGATGTGCAAAAGGGGAACTTTCCAGCATAGATTTTTGAAGTTATTTCTCATAATACCTTTCTGTACAGAAATGTGGCGAGGCGTTTATAGTTCTCGTGAGCTGCTGAAGGTTACCCAGTTATGCCATTTCGGAACGAAATCTTTTGTACTGCTAAGATTTATTTAGTTTCAAAAAGCAAAAGCACCATCGGAAAACAAGGACCTGATCTCGTTCCACAGCATCAACAGAATTATTAGTAGTGAACGCCCACCGACAGCCGTAGGATCGGGCGGACCTACAGGTCGGCAAGTAGTTCACTCGAAGAGACCAAATCCATCATAAAGCCACAACTCGAGGCGAAACGCAACGAAAGTGTCGACTCGTCCATAAACACCACTCAGAAGTAGTTTTGCAGCAGTGGTTGGGTGCTCTATACACCATATCACCGTAATGCCACTAGAGAAACGAA
Organism: Angiostrongylus vasorum; assembly: GCA_018806985.1. NCBI lineage: Eukaryota > Metazoa > Nematoda > Chromadorea > Rhabditida > Metastrongylidae > Angiostrongylus > Angiostrongylus vasorum. The sequence goes on from JADANN010000420.1 coordinate 1,382,682, forward strand.
AACCAGAAGCGCAAGAGGAAGCCGAAACATTCCATGATCTTGCCACGTCGTAAGATGTCAAAATCTGGAAGGATAATTAATACGTAATTGTGCAAAGCATTCTTCGACTTCTAGTTCCTGAAAATCTAAAGCCGAAAACTCCTGTACAGCAACCGTCATCGAAAGCAAATTTAATATGAAATAGAGAAGAAAGCCCAGTAATCCTTTTACTTTCAGCGTTTCTTTCCACTTTCCTTATTTCATACTACTTCTTAATCTAACTTATTCATGTACTTCTTCCCTCTTAGACATATTCCCCTTCGATAGAGTTTGACTTTGAGGGTAGTCATTGTAATTGGCAATTTGTGCTTAGTCATTACGTCACTTTAAACAAAAAAAGCACACTCATTGATCGAATAGGCAAATTGCGTGATCAGCTGGATGATAAGCGATAAATGAGAGTCTCAGTTCTGTGAAGCCAGCACAGCGCCTTCACTGGCCAGTGTTGGTCACAGTTTTCGCCCGTTTCAATTTCTTCAACAGATCTGAATGCTTCAGAAATAATACAAATATGTTCATGTTTCTCCATTGTTTTCCGCTTTGTATTCCTGTCAAAAAAACGCTCAATAAACATTCATTATGGGAGTACACTGTCGCATAGTTTCTAGAAACAACCACACTTTTTATATAAGCTTTTCTTCATAAAAAATGCTCAAAAATAGAATATGAAAAGAAAGCAAAATAGAATAAAAACAAAAAGGGTAGACCGAGTAGTTTGAAATGATCGACATCAGCGCGAAGAGGAAATTTACTAAAATAAGCTTAGACCACGGACTATTATCTTTATGGAAGTTTGTGAAAGACGACACATCTGTTTCCGCCCGTTCTCCATCCTCAGCTGCAGAAAAGGTTCTTCAGCACAGAATTCTCTGATTCATAACGCAATGAAATTTTCTGAATGTGTTAAAAACAGAAATTGTTGGAAGCTTATGGGAAACTGGAGATATAACTCGGTTCAACTCACCTTCGTTCTTGAGCAGGTGGGAGTTCCACCACCTTTCACCAACCTCTTTCAAATGCATCTGGCACACTATTTCTGCGAAATATTTCGGCTCATATGAAAACAAATTCAGCCCTTTGACTGACCCGATGTTGACTTAATAGTTCTATTTTCTATTTTCACAAATATATGCCGAAAGGAGAAGTAACAAATTAAGTCGTATACGTAGAGACATTTCGTTCAAATCATTAAGAACGGTATTCGGTTAATATCGGGAAAATCTGATCCACACAAAAAGGAGATGGACAGCGACGATATTAGCATCGACGTCAAAACGGTTCATGTTGGGCTGTCGCAGCAGCTGAAGTGATGGCAGACCGCATTTGTATTACATGGAAGGCCCTCTTAAAATACTGTCGCTTTTATTTGGTATTAATGGAATGCCAGGGATAACTGTTGCGCGTAGGTTCGTGGACTCCGGGCCACTGCATATAAGTCGGCGATTGACCAATCCTTTATGAAACAAGTTATTGATTAGATCGCAATATATGGGACGCGAGAGAACGAGTGAATCATGAATAAAACCCCACTCTAAATTAACGAAATCTCTCTGTTATTAATTAGAGTGAATGCCCCTAGTGCTTCAAATATGCCCCGGGCTGTTATATCTTGCACAGAAGGATGTTGGTGGGTATTTGGCACTCTACTTATGTTATTCATTCCAGTGTCTGATAAAAGCTGGATAACCAATATAAATCGCATTGAAAGGAGATGAAAATCATAGTTTACAAAGATCTTTAAAGATTCTCTGGACATCCGCCACCTTCATCACCTTCAAAGTTAAGACCGTTATTCTAATGTGAGAGATTCAGCCGGCATGGAAGTGAAGGGTCCTTCTGAGCATACGGACTCGGCTCATCACATTTTACCTGATCACCTCTAACAAAGTCTAACGAAGTCGAATGCATGGCGCATCCCTAAGCATTGATCAACGCCAACTTTAAAGCAGTGATTGAGAAGGTGAAGGAACACTATCACATTCCGTTAGAAAGCATGAAAGAGCGTGCAGGCCGAATATATTGGCGAAACGGGTGGACTACCCTGCCAGGGTTCTTGATATGTACAACATGACTCGAGAAGCATCTTGGGAACGCTATAGCCCGGCTATCTAATGTGTAAAGTCCAAGAAAGGAAATCAAAAACCTCAAGTCAGTAGCCAAAACGACTGTCTTCTCACCTGCGTGTTCGTTTCTAATGTGGATTCGACGTTGGATGTGAGCAGATAAATGGGATTAAACCAGCTTTGAAGAAGACCAAGATTACAGAGTAAATGTGCTTCCAAAAGTTTTGAAGCAGCTGAGAATGAAAACGAATGCTTGGCTCGACATGGCCGATATATCAGCTTACGTTTCTGCTGTAGTCTGGCCAAAGTGAGCTCTAGGCATATAAGAGCTATCTTCGCCGAGAGCCCGGCCTAACAGCGCCATTGAACCGGGTAGGGGTATAAATACACCGTTATCGGTCTTCCTGCCAGTTAATTCGGAGACCTTTGTCGTTTACGGGCCGGCATCAAACTACGCTCATTGACTGTATTATACAAACGAGCCATATTAGTGGAGCAATGCTTGGAAAATCGAGTAAACCGTTCTACAATGGTAGGTTCACTTGTGGTCAGAACCCTCGCGTTCACTTGTCTGGAAGGATAGCAGCACCGCATTTGCAGTGTTGCTTTGCCGCTCTGGATAAGGAAGCACTGCAGCATCATCCATGCGCTTAGTGGATGGTGGATGCGAGAATAAGTTTCTAAGGGTTGTACGAATTTCTGGAAATGTAATTTTCTGGTTTTATATGTTTGTTTATGAAGGTCAGTGTGTACCTCCTGGGTTTTGAACAGTGCGTCATGTTGTCCTTGGTGAGCGCAATAGGAACACAAAGTTCAACGCTTTCATATGGATACTGCATGGCTTTCATCCAATGCGGCTCTTACTCTGGCCACCATGCATACAGAACTTGTTGACTCTCTATTGCCTTTCTGGAAGATGGAGGTCCAGATGACATAGTTAGGGGAACCCGAAGGATTAAAAAAACATGGTCGTCAATTTCCCGCCTCTGTGTCCACCTATTCGACCCCTGGAAAAGAATTCAGTACGATGGACCATATCAGTAGGCCTGCCAACGGTTTACCGCGTCATCGTGGCTGGGAGTGGAATAATCTCGCATCGTACGAATTCGTTAAAGTTACTTCATCTCAATAGAATGATAGGCCTTTTTTCCTCCCGTCCTCGGTTAGCTAGTCCACTATAGAAAACTGAATTGTAAAATAAAAAAAAATTGAGGGAATGTTCTTCGACTAGCCACATCGTAGACCTGTTGCAGTTTAAAAACAAACCACTACCCATTCCTTGTGTAGTTGCAAACCACTGATTTTCAGCCACTATGGAATTGCTGGTTTTTTGAAAATAAGGTTAACTTCTTAGAAAAATCAACCAAGCGAAACAAAAACAATTATAATTTGGAGTAGAAGACTCTCCAAGAAAAAAAAACAACTTGAAAAAATCACGAGATGTGGTAAACATTTTCAGATTAGAAAGCCAACACTTTAAAACCTAAGTTACCAACCCTAAACCCTATTCATTCAAATATAAATAGATCGAACCAGAGAAGACTTAAAAAGTCTGGATAGAAAAAACAAAACACTCTATTGCAATAGCAAAAATCGTAAACCTTACAAAACCATCCCCATTATATCTTCCACTACTCTATTACCTGTGGTCCCGTTGATCGTCGAGTGACTCGAGCGATCGCCAGTAAATCTTCCATTTTTCCCTGTCGCGTGCAAGAGTGGCTCGGTGGATTCTGCTCGCTCTAGGGACTCGTCGAGCATTATATCTTTCTTCTAGGCTTTTCGTGAAGAACTCTGACCATCGAGTCAGTGGTCTTCCAGCAGTGCGTCTAACATCCTGAGGAATCCAGTCACTAAAGGCTCTTGCCCATCGGTTGTCGTTCATACGCATTACGTGTCCGGCCCACCTTATCTTCGACTAGTTGGCGTAAACAACGGCATCTTTGATTTTTGACCGTTAACGCAGGTCGGAGCTTCGGATCCCCTCCTTACTTGCGTGACACGAAATACTCATAGCATCGTCCTTTCGACTGCGCGTTGAATAACGCTGAATGATCTTTTCATCTTCTTACGCAGCGACCAGGTTTCTGACCCATACGTTAACGCAGGAAGTACCGCTGAGTCTGAAAGGTGGGCATGGAGTCGGATGTTCTTTGTCCTCTTCACTACATCCTCGATGCTCTTGAAAGCTCCCCAAGCCGCTCGTTTCCTTCTGCTCAGCTCTGGAGCTAAGTCGTTCGTCATGTTGTTTTTCCCGACCTAGATAGACAATTCTGGAGCATTCGGAAATATTCGTTCCGTTGAGCGTGAATGGGGCATACGAAACCAATCCGTTCCACATGAACATCGTTTTTGTGAGATTTAGTCGAAGACCAATCTTTCCACAGGCTTTATGAAAGCCGGCAAGCGTACGTTCCGCTTGGCTAATGTTTGGTGTTATAAGGACGATGTCGTCAGCAAAGCGAAGATGGTGTAACTCTCGACCATCGATTTTCACTCCCATATTAACCCATTCCAATGTTCGCATGACGTTCTGGAGGGTGGCGGTAAATAATTTTGGCAAGATGGTATCGCCTTGCCAAACCCTTCTTTTGACGTCAATGTTAATCTCGTTGTAGAATGGTTGTATTTTGGTTGTGGAATTTTTAGTACAGCTCACGAAGAATCTTTATGTGCTGAGTAGGGACTCCTTGACTATTAAGAGCTTCCATGACTGCTTCTATTTCAGTTGGTCAAAGGCCTTCTTTAAATCGATGAAAATGAGACAGAGCGGTCTTTTGTACTCTCGCGATACTTCAATGAGCCTTGTTATCGGTGGATGTGGTCCATCGTACTAAATCCTTTTTCGAAACCCTGCTTGCTCGCATAGATGTCCTTCATCCAGTGTTCTGTCAATCCTGTTTAGGATCACTCGAGTGAAAAGTTTGTAGACGACAGACAGCAAGCAGATTGGACGATAGTTGCCGATATCGCGTAGGTCACCCTTCTTGAACAATAACATGGTCTTGTTGGTCTTCCACTGAGTAGGGACCTTGCATTCACACAGGTAACGTGTGAAGAGCCGAGCCATTGTGTTTACGAGGGAGTGGAGAAAGGCTTTTTAGGTGTTCTGATCTTATCCCTGTCCGGACCTGGTGCTGTTCGATTTTTCACCGACGAAATGGCATGTCGGATTTCGGAAGGGAGAACCGTTGATACAACATATCCATCCTTCTTTATTTCAAATAACGCAAGGTGTACGTGGCTATCGAAGAGGTCTGAGTAGTATTCGTGAATGATTTTCTATATTGCCTTTCTGGACGCTGTTACTGTACCGTCTGGGCGTTGGAGTGCAATCATCTTGGCCTTATAGCCGGGGAAGCTTCGGTGGGCTTTGCGAATGTTTTTCCCAGCCTATGCAGCTTCGACCATTACTGCTACTCTTCTCTCTTTAAGATCTTCTTTTATCGCACTGTTTTGCAAGTTCGGACGTTATCTCGCGGCTGCCTGCAGCCGTGCGATTCCACGCTGGCGTATCAGCTCGAGTGTTTCTGGAGACAGACGTCTCTTGGTGACTTTTGAGCTATCAGCTTTCATAGCGCTAATGTGAAGATGTTGAATGAGCCGATCGTATTCTTTGTCGATGTTAGTGTTACCACTTCTTTGTACAAAAAACAAGTAAGTACCAACTATTTTACACGAACTCTCAAACCAGTAGTCAACACTATTGGATGAGAAAGCTCTCTCATTAGTTCCACTGTCAACACACACAGTGGTTCACAACAGCGGCACAAAAAGTAAATGAAATGCTGGAAATCGACAAGCCAACAAATTAAGCGTTAAACGTAGTTTCGAACGTCGACTTACGCCTTAGAAAGGATAACCCATCTGTCAGTTGTGAGCAACGCTTCACAACGTTGGAATACAGCTATCAGAAAATGTTGCTACGTAACGAAGAAAATTCAAAGTGTTATCTACAGTATAGAACAGGACTTCTGTCAACCTCAAACACGGTACGCGGATTACCTCACTCGCTTCTTCCAACACTTCCAAACATTGACGATCAATTAACACTGTGAACGGGCTCATTACAGAACTATTGGAATGCTGGTGTATCATCGTCTAAGAAACGCAACCCCTAAAATCAAGGAAGACGAAAACTATTCCGAAGAATAAAACGAAAACTATCGTGATAGGGAAGTGAAACCAACGATTACACCTTTGGGAAATGGTCGTGCGATATCCATTGCAGCTTTCAACGTCGCTTCATTCGGATCGAAGAAATGGTATCCGTTCATTATGCACTATATGAATAACTTTCTTAGAATTAAAATTGTTAACAAGTCTCTTAAAAATAAAGAAAGACTGAGAACGCCACAAGCCACCATATGTTTGCATTTAAAAACTTGAAAATTCCTGTGCACAGCCAAGACCTTTCCACACCGTCATCTCTCGTAAGTTCTATGAACAAAGTGACCTTCGTAACTACGCCTAACGTTTGTCATCAAATCGTCTGACAAACTCTTAAAGTGACTCTTATCGTACTGGAAAACCACAAAAACCATTCGGCAAACATTTGAAGGACGACATTTCTCCGAACTCACCTGTCATTACCGACTGGAGCACTCTACCCACTTATAACAAACTCAAGAAGCTAGATTGATAGCCGTACATTTTAGAGAGAGAGAGAAAGAAGGACACAGAAAAAGAGAAGAGAGAAACAACAGCGAATGCATTAAAAATCATCAAACAAAATCAAAAATCAAAAATCAAAAATCAAACAATGTAATAGAAGTATTATGATTGCAATATGAAGCTATGAAAGAGGTAATGCAGGAAGAAAAAGCCAAGCCTAGCAACGAAATGCTCCATTTATGTCAGTCACTAAAGATGGCAGTCCCAAAGGAGGTATCGCAGCTATTTGATCGATTGCGTATTTAGCTTAAATGTTTGATAGCAAGATACTTACTTAAATACTCAGATGCCCCGTTTTCATTAACTGTGCGGGTCGCAATATAATTTCCATTGTTTCGGAGTTTTGCTGGTTAAGCCATTATGGTTCCCTGGAGTCCCGAGGTCACCCAAGCTCAAGTCTGCCCCAGGGTCGCCACCACCACAGGCATTCGCCGCCTTTGTGGATCAGAGGGAGAGTTGACACCACTCGACAAGTTTGGTAGAAGGTAAATCGGCTGTGTTATCGCAATCAGAAATGTTCAAACTTTTTTTAACAGCTCCGGCTCTAATTAAATTAGAGATTCCTGAAAATCTAATGGACTGAGCCCTAAAGGGAACCATATACGCACGATAAAGCAACCGCTTCTGGAAAAAACCAACGAACGTTGCGCTCAACGACAAATAAAAAACGACTAGAACCCTACCTCCTGAATTGTGCCCAGATCACTGCTGCGAATGCACATGTGTGTTGTGCCTTCATGCTGACACTGCTTGGATAGAAGAGAATTCGTTTAAAGCACACGTCAGGGAAGTCTTCAACAAATCTATGACGTTGACCTTCTCCTGTAGAATACCCCAAGTGCGCGTCGTTAGAATAGCAGGGCCATCATTCTGGAAGAGCAATAAGTTGTCAAAACAAGACCATTTCAGATTCACAAGTGAAGAACCAGAGAAAAATTTACAGCTTTGTAACATTACGGAGAAGATTTCCAAATTCGACTAAACTACGAGCACTACTGATTTTTACTAAGCGAATTAGAACGACAGAAGATCAGCAGACCACCAATATTTTGCACTGCACCAAGTGTTCGTCGCTGATTCGATGGACCATGAAGTTTTCCACGCAGATTTTGGTCATCAGTTATTAATCCAGACTTTTGAAAATGCTTGAAATAAGCTTGGGATATCGTGGTTTGTTGACAAGTATGCACGGGGTTATTGAAAAGTAGCGTTATTGTGACTAGTGTTCGGTGTCGATGCCTTCTTCACAGTCGCAACAAAAAATTCAAGATGAGTGTCCACTGCAGTCCGTTCATGTGAGGTGGGTCTCGTAGTCGCAGTTGGTGGACTAGAGACCGCAAGAATGAGGAAGCGTCAGTAATCAGGGTCCGCTTGTATAGAATTATTTTTTCCAGGATGGATTTCCATAATGGAAACAGATGACGCTGGATAGAAAAAAGACCAGGAACAGCCAATTCCCATCGATTCGACTACAAAGACTCTCAACGCAAAAATCCACTGCTGTGGACACTCGGCTCGAATCAGTGCGGCTCTGGAGAAGAGCAACCTTTTCTAAGGTTATCAATAAGCATGGATATCGACAATCTATGTTGTGGACGAAAAAACGCTATATGATGGAAGTAGAAATTAAGGAATGAACGCCTTATAACCCCTCCCCTCTTCCTCAAAAAGCAAACTAGGGACAAGAGCAGTACTGGTTCAGGGAAAAGATTCCGTTACAGTTTGTTGAATTGATAAATAAACATCGCGTCACTCTAACAGGGATAAAATTCAATGTACTCACTACGCCTTTCGGCACTGTTGCGATTACCACAGAGTTCAGCAAAGCATCGATATCGATCGAAGCAGAGAAGAACTGTTCCTCTACTCTTACGTGACAGTACTTGTGCAATCATGAAGCAGTAGTGGATGGTAGATTTTGAATATAACCCAAAACAAATCACTAACTACTGCTAACCATTCGGGAACGACATGCACTCAGCAGTCATCCCAAGGTCACATGTTTGTTCCAAGGTCTTTGTTCTGTTTCGCTTCCCTCGTTCGTGGATCGTACTTTTTATGCCCCCAATCGTTTTTTTCTTCGGTCCTGTTCCGGAGTTCATAGACGGTGGTCATTACTGCTCATACTACTCGCAGATGTGGTGCTCATATCCAGTAGGATCCTTTCGTCTTGGTTTTCTTACGGTCCTAACACCTCCGTCTCGTCGCTCGTCAACATTTGTGCCACGTCTTCGGAAACTTCTCGGATCGTCATCCATCTCGCCGAACTCATCCGGTGTTGTTCTTCACGTCTTCAACAAAATCACTTCAACAGGACAGTACTTATCCCAGTCCAGCCCTCGGATGATGAGTACATCGGTTGATAAATCACTTTACATACTTCCAAACGACTCGCCTGTGTGTTCGCTTGATTGTGAAACTGCTTTTAAAGGTTTGACGGACAAAGAGAAAAAATATGCTCATTACTTGAGTGAGGCATCGTTCAATGGTGCACTAGCGGTATTTCTACAGGTTTCTCCAGAGTCTGCAGGGCTATTCGTAACGTTTTATCGATTTTTTAAGTCTGATAGTATCGAAAAACTTAAAGAAATGGCATTTAAAGTTGGATTCACAGAGGAAGAGTGGGTTGGATTCTTGACGTATGTTGCTGGGTTCTACTATAATAATGGCAACTACCGAGGATTTGGTGATACAAAAATTATACCGAGCGTAGATGTGTCGAAAATCGATGCTCTTCTAAGATCGTCTGAAGTAGCGAAATCATCGCATTCGTTCATTTGTACTTGGGAAGCTGTGAAACCATTAATGAGCTCTCTCAGTACTCATCAACTACATTTGGGATTTGGGAACGAGGTGTAGTGCAGTTGTTTGAGAATTGACTCTTTAGCGTTTAAAGTTGGCTACCAATGTCATTGAAGCTTTTTTTTATTCTTATTATGAGAAATTGGGGAGCAACGTTGTTACTTTTCTACAATATCCCCTACCATGCTAGCGCGTGTAGCGGAGCTGTAATAGGTGCGCTGCAATGCACACGTGGTTACTAGTTCGATCCCTTGCCCCCTGGCCCATCAAGTCTTTTATTCTTCCGGGCTCGGCAAATTGCTGCCAGATCTGTCTGGGACGATAGCAGCACTGGGTCGATACATCGGCAACCCAGGGCGAGTCATCGTAAAGGCCCGATATGCATTCAATCACCTCTAGCATGCTTCGTGAAGTCATAAATGCATGGCATATCTCTCAGGAATTGACTGATGCTAAGAGCTCTATTCTTTATACTGGTATATACTTTATACTTCTTTTTATATCCTCTGTTCTTATTATTTGCAATAATGTTTCGTAGTGTTTAACATTATTTTGCGTTTAGGGAGTGACTTGCTACCATAGTGAAAACATCACAAAAGAAGATGCTGAAAAAGTTGATAGATATCTTAAGGTATGACACTTACACCCACTTTGTATTTAGGGCAAATTATTTCTGTTTATGGGATCTTTTCACAGCAGTGATAATTTAAAGGCTCGTCGTATTGAGTCCTGGAATTCCCGACTGTTCAAAGATGCCACACCGAAGAATGGGAAGACTGTGTATCGCGTCAAATTAGCTAGTGTTAAAACTGGTATGAGAATAAGATACTCTTTTTTAGCTGAACTCTGTCATACCACAAACAAACTGCCTTTCCACCTATAGTGGAGTCCTTTCTGGTATCAATTTCATCGTAATTAACTATTCAAAATTATTTTTTTGCAACGACTTTCACTGGAATGGCATTATAATCGCTTTACCATGATCACAGATGGCGCTGTAGAGGAAGAATTTGAGGATTTCATTGTGGTTAGGGAACGAGGGGACTATTCTCCATTGATGACGAGAACATGCGAGTCTTTAAAAAAGGTTTGGCTGCATTGATTTATCTTTTATTTGCTGCTTATTCTTCTATCATAGCAGGGTATTACGTGAAATACAAGCACAAGGATGCTGAGAAATGACCTGAGGTTCCGACTTCTGCTCATATCTGAGCATCCTTGTGGTTTGGCCATAGTTAGCGAAAGTTCCAATTATAACATGACAATGCAACGTTTACACTTTTTTGTTAACTAAAGTGTCATTTTTTTACTGGGCTTTCCGTGCTTGTTAATGTTAATTAGAAAACTAAGAGGTTTTTTAAGGCTCTGGAATCAGCTGCTAATGAGACGCAGAAGAAAATGATATCCAAATACATCGAACACTTTATTGAGGGCGATATCAAGTTGCACAAGGTATCCAGATTTTTGAGTATTTCTTCACTTTTAGTTAACCAGTGTAAATTAAGGTTCGTTTCAAAATTCGGACACCATTGTTTTAAGTTACATCACTATGTCGCCTGTTTTTTTCGAATCTCGGGCGTGTTGGTTTTTTCATAATCGCGGGTAACTTTTCGATAGTTAGAGTACTTAAGGACTACAGGACCCTGCACATTTGTGTCGTGGTCGTCCTTGGGGACGCATGCATTTTTATGACGCGTTAGTTGAAGGCGGAGGAAATGATCTCGCATAGGGACGTCAAAGCATACGCCACCTAATTTTCATAGTCATATCTTTCATACACAATTGACATGTAGCCTGTTGTTGTTTAATTCATGGATGTCGGTCCTTGTGTTTTTTATAGATCTATTACGTGGGATTTGATGTCTGAGGAAAGTGTTATATTATACGTGCAGAGTAAGAACTAATCTACATGGAGTGACGTGGGCGTGTGTGTTGGATCCGTTCCCATTAACGTCCCGCTGAATCCGATATGTATTGATTTAGAAACTGACTTGGAATTACTAATGTACTGTTCTCCCAACTAAAGTTTTGGAAACTGATGATTGCAAAGGTCATTTTTTTAAAATGGTTCACTGTTTTCTTAATGAACAGAGACAAGGTAGTTACTACATTGTTTGTTTACGATAGCTGATTTTAAGCGGATTTGAGCATTTTCAGAGGTCTTATGTAAACTGTCTGCTGTTGATCTCCATCGTTAAGTAGCTGTGAAGAAAGCAAAATGCGTCGAAATGTTAGAAGCTAAAAAACCTCTCGACATTGATCAATCCCTGAGGCATGTGCCATGCATTCGGCTTCATTAAACATCGTTTGGAGGTGATTGACTGCATATCTGGTCTTTACAATGACTCGCGATGGCCTAGCGACGTATCGAGCCAGTGTTGATATCCTCCCACACAACTCTGGTGCCAATTTTCCGACTCCGGAGGGATGATAGGCTTGGTGAATCTTGGACGTGGGGATCGATCCCATTTCTATTGCAGGGCGCCTGTTACAACTGCGCTACATGCGCTGAAATGTTAGCTATTGTAAATAAATAATGTAGCAATCTCGTGTTTGTTCTCAAAAAAAACAGTAACTTGTTTAGTGATGCTGAGATTAATAGGAGGTCAGTCTTCGGAGTGATTACACAATTTTTTTTAAAATTCAAGTGCGTGCAAGGACAACATTGGTGGTAACCGTCACATCCCGGTGAAACCAAACTCTTCAATCGCTTCGCTTTTTGAAGGGCACCATGTTTCGGTGGTGAAAAAGTAGGGACAGGGAAACTAATTTGTGGTCTCCAGAAAATTAGATTTTCATCGTGATGGAAGAAGTTATCTCATATTTTATTAAATATCTGTGGATTTTAATGGTTTTTATCTCATCAAAGCCAACTATAAAGTGAGGTAGAAGAATAAAGGGTAGAATGTTTAGCATTGATCAACCCGTTAGGTATGGAGCATGCACTGGACTCCATTAAATATGACAGAGGTGATTGAATTAATATTTGACCTATATGATAAGCTACGGTGGCCTAGCAATCTATCACATTTTATCCTCCCGACAAGTCTGGTACCATCGTATCACTTTACGGACACCGGAGGGTGGAGAACCTAGTTTGCCCTGGAGGCAAGGTTGTAGCAACGCTGTGTCTATAGCAGGGCACCTCAAACCAGCAAACTATTGGCTTAGTTTGAACTTGAAATTTTTCACGAATAAAATTGTTTTCAGTCAGTATGGACTTGATGAGCATGTGGCGCCATGTTTTGAGAAGCTTCGCCATTCCACGAAATCTGTTATTTGGTTTTATTGTTAAAGGTTGTTTTCTAGCCAGCAAAGAAATTGAAGAGGGGTATCTTTCAGTACTGTTATCTTAATACTGGGGATATGACAAAAACTTTAAGGCTTATTACTGGAAATCTGAATTAAGGACGTAATAGGTTGGAAACATGTCCTTCAAGTCTTCAGATCCTCAAATAGTTTAGATATTTAACAATTATCAAGAAAAGGTTATTGATATGTTAAATGCATTTCTTTACATATTCTCCATTTCCTTTTCTTCATTCTCATCCGATGAAGTTACTTTACAGTGCACTTCACCTTTTTACTCGTAATGCTCTTCACTAGCACTATTTCCTTCGCCGCGAGAAGAAAATAGCATTCTATAAGTATTCGGTTTTCTTTGGAGTTATTTCCTGGTAGAGAGCCGTCAAACGAATTGCAAAGCATTTTAGTCGAGTGATAGTAGCGAAGTTTGCAACGGATGAGCAATATTTCATATATGTGGCGATGTTTGTAGTTGTGACTGATCAGTGGTGGGTATGCTGTCGATTGCCCTGTTCACTACTTTTAGGATGGCTCGCGATTGTGGATTCAAGATATCGAGCCGGTGATCGAGAGCTACATCGGTTTCATTGAAAATTATAGAGATCCAGCTGGGACAAGAAGCGAGTTCGAGGGTAATTCATGACTTACTGTTTTTATTTACCACTTTTTAATTGACGCCCGATATCCCTACAAGATGTTTTCTACTCTTCAGTTAAGCGCTAAAAAACTAGGTTAAATAAACGCATGGAGATTTTTCACTACTGACTTTCACTAAACTTCCGGTTACACCACTTGGCTTATTGATAAACCTACATGAGATAGTTGCAAATCAAAAATCCACAAGGAAAAATCTGCTTTGGGCACTGCACTTGAATCGTCACGGATCTGAGAAAAATGCCGAGACGTGACACAATAGAGATTTTTGACAACATAGTTATAAGATTGTCAGCAAACAATGACATTGATTACCCATGCAAATTTTGCCTTCAGCGCTGGTCATTTCATTTTTTTTACTTTTTGAAAACGACTGTGGATCTTTGGTAGTGAATCACATTGCAGTTACTGACTGTATGGTGACATACTATTGATTTATAAGCCGTTGTTGCAATAATGTTAAAATTGAGGATTTGTGGCATGCGTAAACAAGGAGACATCAAAGAAGTTTAAGACTCTTGTGAACAAAGCAGAGGAGATTTTGAAACGACTACCGTGGGGAAAAGCTTATGAGAAAGATCAGTTTCTGAAGCCTGATTTCACATCGCTGGATGTTTTAGCGTTTGCGACCAGTGGTCTTCCATCAGGAATCAACATTCCTAATTGTATGAGGTTTACTTTTTTTGAACAGTATGCTATTACTTATTGTAGAACTGAAGGCTACTCGTTCTTTTCTAGTGTTTTTCTGCGTTTTTTTTAAAAAAACCTAGTTTTAGATGATGATATTCGGCAAAATGAGGGATTCAAGAACGTATCCTTAGGGAATGTCATTGCTGCTACACCAAAGCAAAAAATGAACTTTATTAGCCAAGAAGATGAGGACTTATTGCACCAGCACCACAAGGATTCGTTTGAAGTGCAAGTTGGCCTTCATGAGCTACTTGGACATGGAAGTGGAAAATTGTTTCAAAAAAATCGGGATGGTACCTTCAATTTTGACAGAGATACGAAGGATCTTATCACTGCTCAACCGGTGAGTAAATTGATGCTCAGGGATGACGTATATCTAGATTTCATCTTTTAAACAACCATGAGGTAAATATTTCTTTTTTTCTGCCGAAAATGTGCGTTCTGGAATTTTTTAGCATTCCATTCATTATTTACTTGGTATTCATAGATATCTAAGTGGTATGAGCCCGGTGAGACTTGGTCATCTAAATTTGGACCACTGTCAGGAGCTTATGAAGAGTGTCGTGCTGAGGCGGTAGGATACGTACTAAGTTGCGATGCAGACATTCTAGAGTAAGTGAGATTTTTTCTATTCCTGTTGTTCTTTGTGTTGTGTTACCACGCTTGTAAATCATTAGGAAGACTTTTTCTCATTTTTCGATACCTTTTTCTCTCTAACGTTGTCCAATGTTATTCTATTTTGTTGGCAATTCCTAGCTCTTGATCGTTGCCTTGACTACAGGTCTAAGTGAACTAGGATTCTACCCTTTACTATTTCACGTGTGTAGAGCACTTCTCTTAGTGTCTTCTAATTCCGACTTCAGCTTAATCGCTTTGTCAGAATGTACGATCAAGTAGTCGTGTATCTGAACCCTGTCCAAACTTTCTGAAACCTTGTTCATTTTGGACTTTATTCTTAATATCCTTATATACATATAATTATAATGTACAATCCTCCTTCAAGGCTTTTTTATTCAACACTCATTTTAGACCAAGTGTTCAATTTCTGTTCATGTAACTTCTTAATCATCTATTTTGTAGAACACTGAACACATCCTAGAGCTTCTTGTATTCGATTAGTTTTCTCGTGTCCACCATCTACGAAAGTTTTTCGAAATTTTTTTCGAAAAAAATTTTGAGGATTCCGTTCTCATCATAAATGGCGTCGATTGGTGTGTCAAATAGATTCTCCTTGGATTCCTAGTTGTGCTAGGGCGTTCCCAATTGGATTCGAGAAAGTGAGCTTAGCTCAAACATATATGGGACAAATTTTCAGACCACAGAGTCGATGGGGACATGATGGGGCCGGACGTGGTTCGACCCAGCGCCTGGGTAAGTTGGACCGTCCGCCTAATGAACGGAATCAATGCCCTTGAGCTCACCGATGCTTGCGTTATCATTTAAATATAACTTCTACGAAGGACGTATTTACGGTATATTTTTTGGCAAGCTCCCACTGCGATGTTAACGCATTTTGATGGTGGTTTGATTTTGGTGGTGATTGGTTCTGAACCGAAATTTTCATGTTCATTAAAAAGTCTAATGGAATTTTCAATACTCGCAATTTTTATACGAAGTCTTGTGGCACGTAGTGGAGACAAGAAAACGCTAGAATAAACTCCGCTTTGTAGTTGCAAGGGTACAAATAATACCTGTTTCGATACTCCACTATTTCTCCAATGAGGCATTTTTTCCCTTTGCCTACGTTGTAGACTGTTTCTAAGTGAACGTTCAACACATGCGGCGATCAATGATTTTGCAAGTCGTGCCTTACATTTTTCTGACCAGTGTTCTCTTCGTATATTCTTATTATGACCGTTGCGTTAAAAGCTGCATTTTAAAAGCCGACATGGCTTTTGCGATAGCGACGTCTGTTTTTTCTCTGTGTTTGAGCTGATCTTTTTTTTTCTGACTTGTCAGTTTCGCACAGTTAAATCTAAGTATGTTGAAGTATGTGCTCTCTTTGGTAACTCTGACCGGTGTTGTTCTCCAATTGATTTCGACTGTGTCTACTTTTCTCTTCTAATTCCCAGAAGAAATCCTATTCTGAGATCATTTTTAAACATTTCCGCTGATTTCATTATCTTTTAAATCATATTGTGCTCGCTGTTGCTGGGACACAGATTCGAACTTGAATTATCGCAAAGAGCACTGATTGTCTTGGTAGTGAAATTGCATCATTAACTATCCATATATAGTTTTTTCATTTTCTTATTGACTTTTTGGAACTTGTTCTTTCATTTGTCACGATCAGAAGAGAAATTCTTTGAGGATATTTGGCTTCAAAGGCGAACTGGCAGAAAAAGTGAAGTACGTGAACTGGCTAAATGAAATTCGTGCTGGATTATTAGCCCTTGAATTTTACTCTCCGGAAGCGAAGAAGTGGGGGCAGGTAAATATTTGCTGAAATAACGATTTTTCGTCACTAACAATTGAAGTTCGTTACGTATTTCTTATGTATACAAAGCGATCATGATTTCTAAGATTGCAAATAGTTGCGGTGAGATGTTGAAAACAGTTGTGAATGCATCCAAATGTAAGAGAAAGTTTATCGTCTAATGTTTTAAGAAATTTAAAAAGGAGAGATTGAGCTTGTTCCATTTTTTTGAAGGCGAATCGATTATGTTCATATCTAGGTTGCTTTACCGGATTTATCCCTATTGTAATACTCCGCGAGGATTTTGATCGAGTTGTGTGTATCCCCCTCCCAACGGTTTACCGCCTCATCGTGGCTGGGAGGTGTTCCTGGGTGTCGGACTGCGATGTACAGCGGGGAGATTCGTCGCAACCCTGTAGGGTCTCCCAAGCTGAGAAGGAGTCCGGCGTTTCCATCAGGAAGCCTAGCTAAGAGTAAACCAATACCAGGATCCACCACCGTCCTGGTATCAAAGTCGCATGGTGGCAAAGCTCCCTCTGATCCACAAGAGCTGCGACTGCCCGTGGTGGTGAAGACCTGGGGCAGAATTTGGCCAGGCTGACATCGGGATTCCAGGGAACACAATGGCTTAACCAGTAAATCTCCGATAAGTGGTGATTATGCTGGGGCCCGCACAACCAGTGAGGATGGGGCTGTTCAAGTGTCAAGTGTCAGGTGTGTGTATCCACTTGTTGGGAATAGCTGTAATTCATTCATCTTAACTCATCATTCATCAACTGGCACATTACCTTTCATTCCCAGTTATTTATTGCAAAGTCGTGTCTTTCTCATAGAAGAAGTACAGTGTGAAATTTATTAGTCTCCATAAGTTTTACGCTGTTGTAATACAATGAGTATCTTCACACCATCGCATCTGTGACCTGTGGTCCCACTAATCATTGAGTAAATCGTGCGAGCACAAGTGAACTTCACTTGTTGTCGTCACTCAGTGGAGTTCCACATGGGTGCGAGAAATATCGCATTTTTAATCCAGTGCCCCCAAAGTTTATTTTCATTATTTTTTAAGAGAAATTAATAGTTGGGAGCGCGCCACGGTATCTAGTTATTTCTAGATGGTTTCCCAAATGGCAATGCTGCGCTTCTCATCTTGGAGATTCTGACAAGAACACCTGTTATATATTGTAGTTTTACACCAAGAAACATCCATAAAAAGCGACGCAGCGCGAATCCATTGGGATGGGCTTGCACCATCACCTGTATCATCTATCGTCCCTTTGATCGTCAAGTGATTGAGCTGATAGAACACACCAACACACACATGAATGAATATTCTTCACAAGCACGGAAGGTATTTACCAAATCGGCGCAGCAGAAACGGAGAGTCCATCCTCAGGGATCCACCCATGTCTTAGGAAAGCAAAAGTCACTTCTGTTCTGCATTTAACACCTCATTCACCACCTGGGGACACGCCACATTGCTCACGATTAAGAGCTTCGCACCATAGGTCTTTTAAATAACTGGTTTTAGGAGTGGTGTACTATCCCTTCTCTCTACCATGTCGAATTTTTTATTAGGTGTGAATGGTTTCTTCACTTTGATGTTGTTTTCTAGAGAGTTTCCCAGTACACTACTATATTATAATCGCTGTCGTTTACTGTTTATTTCGTTATCAAATGGGAACATCTGTCATTTCATTTGGTAATACAATTCAGTAAATTCTCTTTGTTAGGGAGGCTTGACCAGAGTTGCACCTGTTCTTTAACGTTATGAGCTCCCATTGAAGAAAACATGAAAACGGCATTCACTTTACGGCAAGGTATCTAACCACGATGATGCTGAGATATTTGAAAGACTTTGATCCCAGACCAGATTCGGATAATTGCTGAAGACATCATGAGGCAGAAAACTGGCTGAGAGAAAGCCAAAGGCAAGAGCTTCAGTGGTGCCGTGGTTCACGTGAACCGCCGGAGACGGTAATCTCGGATTCGAATGTGGGCTGAGGTCTAAGTTTTGCAAATATCTTAACATCATAGTGGTTGTGTATGTCACATCATACCCTGCCATGAAAAAGTAGTAATAGGCAGTAAATAAGAAGTAAAACACAGTGATTGAATTACTCGAGCTCTTCAGTAGTCGTATGATTTGCTCAGTATGGTGACCTATGACATATCAGATGTGGTGTTCTTGTTGACTAGAAATACGACTGATCTTACCATCATAATCTCGAAAAACTGCTTTTCTTTAAAATAAAATCGTTGCAGTTGTTAATTACCGCATATATAGAGTGGGTGCTTAACGCATTTCTTCTGAATCTAGCTTCGTAGCTTTTTTTTCGTATTAGGTTCATTAATATATGCCACAGTTCCATTCTGTAATCGAATCCGTAGTGTTATCTTATACGACTAGAAAGTTTCTAGGCTCACTGCCACGCTCGCTACGTGCTTACGAAAGTATGCCTAGAAGCAGGTCAGGGGTTCGTTACTATCACAGAATGTGTGGGCAATGACGGCAATCCTGATCTCATGTTCAAACTAGATCGCACAAAAATCGACTCTGTAGGGCGCACAGCGGTGAACTCGTTCCTAGCTAAGTTGCAGGTTCGTCTCATTCCTCATAAGTAGTAATTGAAGTGGTTTAGTTGAAATGTTACGTAATTTTGCTATAACTTCCACATTTGCACTTTTTTTTCGCCAAGATTGTAGGAGCTCGACATGCAAAGTGAAAGGATTTTTTTTGCATTGTTCTTATGCTTTTATTTTGTTTTAGTTCCTATTGTTTTTGTTTTAGAACAAGAGAGGAATTAGAATATGGATACGAACTTGTTTATATAGGCCTACAAATCCACTGGAGATGTTGAGGGAGGCACGAAGTTGTTTGAACGTTATGACAGAGTCACTGATGTAGAGATACGATGGCGTGACATCTGTATTGCTCGGCGCAAACCCCGGCGAATTTTCGTGCAAGCTAACACGAAGATTGACGATATGGGTACGAAGTTGTAGTACACTTCTCTTTCTAATGCGTTCATGTTATGTTCGACATTTGGAAGCTGACTTTAATAGAATTTATCGACTCGCATTCTGAAATCCTATCCACAAATTACTGTTGGTGGTTATCAAACTTCTACCGAGAATGGCGACATTCTTCTAAAGTTTAGTGTTTGATGAGTTTCAGGTCAAGTGAAACTGTTCTCCTACGATGCTTCGCCAGCAGGTGTCATTCAATCATTCGTGGATCGTTATGAACCCTGTGCTATCGACGACCTTGAGAAATGCTGGAGCAGTGATCGAATGTGGTATCCTCGTGCATATGGAGTTCAGTGTACTGTGGAGTAAACAAGCTATGGTTTCTGTTGTTAGTTCGAATCCGTTTTGGAAATTTAGATTTATTTGTGAGCGGTTCCATTAAAACAGTGCATCTCAAAGCATCAATCAGAGCCCGGAGATAGTGATAATTTCTATTAATTTACTCCTGTTGTCATCTTATCGGAAAGAGAAGGCCTTCAGTTGTTAGATAACTTTGACATTTGTTGGAATTGTTAAAGAACTTGTTGTTTACAGTGTTTACTTGCAAATCCATTCCATATTGAATGTCTCACTTGTTGTTTAGCGTGAAATGTTTTCTAAGAACAAACACTTAGAACACTTGCTATGGTGAATAAATTTCTAATAGAATGATCTTGTGATGTTTATGTAGAAATCTGCCATGGTAAATAAGTTTCCGATAAGATGATATTATCACGTCTATATTTCTCTACTGCTTAGAGTTTTAACCGCGAAAAGGATCTGGATATACCAGTGGCAGTACATTCTGAAAGAATATCATATGGGTAAAGATAATGAGAGGCCTGAACGGAAAACTAAGAAGAAATGAAATTGAAAACCATGGAGGAAGATTTGGTCCAGGATTCTGCTTTCTGGACAGCATGGTTTTATTTAGAACAGTGTGAAATGTTATAGTGAAGACGTCGAACTCATTCGCTGACCATATGACACTATCGGTTATGAGTCCCCATTGTAAATTCGTGTTAAGCCTCCAGCTAGTACATAAGTAACAATATGAAAGAAAAAGAAGAGCCAGATAAAGAGCGGTGAAGTGAATCCTTTCCTTCTAAATGGGTGGGGCGTTCGTTTACTTCTCAGGTCTGATAGTTTACATTCGCAGTTTAAGCAAGATATGATAGTTTCCACACTGTGTAATACTCCAAACAGGTATCAAGTAGGTCCTAAGTAGTATCAGCAACCACCTTCCTACAAGAAACGTGCCCTGTCGAGTGGTATTCTTGTTCGAGCGGTGCTGCAGACCAGAAGATTCGGCTTGACAATGCTTCGAAGAACCACATCACGATGAAAACGAGCGTAGACAAGCAAGTCGGATCACTCGGGTCTGAAACAGACGACGTCGGAACATTAGCGGAATAAAAATTTCCATAACAACCTCATGTGAACTGAACAATCTTTAAAGATATCAACTGAGTAGTGCTGGTGAGAACTGGCCAATATTTGCAGCACAAAGAGAAAAATAACTATTGAAGAGTATAGGGTTAATGGTTATTTACATATGAGAACTGTTTATCACCCTATGCATTTGTGACTATCGTAACTTTATAGTGTAGGTCCCAGCACGACTGCTTGTTTCTCAGAGCCGACTGTGAAAATAGTCGTGTTTTAGTCAACTGTATCTGCCCTCAACCGTGGATATCAGGATGCGGTCAACCACTACGTATTGTACTTTGGCTGACATATTTGTTGATATTAAGTTGGATTTAAGCTAAAACTTACAGAGATGACAACTAGGCGTATCTATGCAGGAGAGAGTTGTGTGCTGTCAGAAGACTTGAACACAAAATTTACATTGCATTATAAGCATTGTTCTTTCGAGATTCCATCGAATCGTGTGGATTTAACCGAAGGCACCGTTCGCCCTCTACAACCTTTGAGCAGGTTAGCATTTCATTTCCAGCTATTGCTCTTGAAGAACAAACGACACCTGCACAATTCAGAAATTTTACTGTTGACTAGAAGTATTCATTAAGGACGATTGCTGCATTTCTCAATACGGAGGGTGGAAATATTTATGTTGGTATTGACGAGAATGCGAAAATTCATGGAATTCGTCTCAGTACCAGTATGGTTAGTTCTGTTTAAAGTGAAGTTCATCAATGATTAGACTTTACATATAAAAGCAGAAACCTCCCGTCCCAAGTGCTTACTTGGGTACTTTGATGGACTGTCCTCACTGGTTGTGCGAGCTCCAGCATAATCTCCGTTTCTTTTTTTTCGGAGTGTTGCTGGTTTGGCCATTGTGGTTTCCTGGAGACCCGAAGTCAGCCTAGCCAAAGTCTGCCGCAGGTCGTCACCACCACAGGCAGTGGCCGCCCTTGTGGACTAGAGGGAGATTTGCCACCATGCGACTAGTTTACTACCAGGACGGTGACGGGGGGGACTGGTACTGATTTACTCTTATGGAAAGCTTCCCAATGGAAACACCGGACTCTTTCTCAGCTTGGGAGACCCTGCCAGGGGGATGAATCCCTCGCTGTACATCGCAGCCCGACACCCAGGGACACCTCCCAGCCACGATGAAGCCGTTAACCGTTGGGAGGCCCGTCCCGATTGTGGTGAGAATACTAAAATCTTTTTTTTTCATTGTTTTAATTGGTAATCATAAAGATGCAATAAGATAGAGCTGAGCTGAAAGTTAGTCGTCTGGTAACTGAAGGTGTTGATTTCGAAATCCTCTATTTCTATTATGTCGCTCGCAATCTTTTTTCTTCGTTTACTACATTACGAATCAGAAGAGGATTTTTCATCTGCAATTCTTCCCTTATTTAGAAAGATCACTTTCTACTGTCGATGAACTATTGCATCTCATTGTTTAAACCACCCGTTCCCCCAGAACTTTTAAAAGGTGAGATAAACAGTACTTTAAAGTAGGTATAGATAGATCTTTGCTTAATATTTCTTCGTCATTCTAGCAAATCAATTTAGTTTACAACTGTGTACGTACCTCAAAAAGACCCACATTCTGTAAACATTGGCATAAATAATCGATATATTTATTTATATGATCTTATAAACTGATCTTGTTGAGCTGATGCGATGTTGGTATAGATGTTGTTGTTGTCGTCGTCGTTCAATGGCTGATTTTCGGCGACCTCGCCTTCCTTAGAGCCGTGCGGTTACGAGGGGGACAAGATCAGTTCATAAGGACATATAAGTAAATATGTGTACGTACCATTTCAATTAAATATATGTGGGAATTATTGTGCTTTTTGTACGATTCTTTACTAAACCGATCTTCTAGTGCACTTTGTGGAATTGGTGGAATCTTTAAGCGAGAGTTCAACAGTTTGTCCGGCATCAGCTGCTACTCAATTCTGTGTGCCACCGGATGACAGCAATGAGAATATTCATCGACTTGATAGCATTTCGACAGATAACTATTCCTTAAATCACTTAATCGGCGAAGAGGCATGTCCATGCGAAAACACTGCAACGGCTGCGGATTGCAAGCTCTACTTGATTGTTATCGAGGTTTCGATTACTATTATTTGTTAATACCAGCACTTTTAACAATAATATTATTGACTTAATATCTGTCTGATGTTGTTGTATGTTTACGAACGGATTTTTTTGTTGTGCACGATAACTCGGCGTTGTTATGACGTTTACTTCGCAGTGATAGTGTTTCAGTAGACCTCTCCTTCTTCAGAATCAAAATGTGGCTTCATAAAAAATTGGTGAAAAATTCAGTCATTCTGACCTTTAGATCGTAGTTTATCATTCTAATCTGCTGAGAAAACATAGCTGATACGTCGTATAGGTGAGGCTAAAAGAATACCTTGAAAAGATAATAACGAACCTTGTTGTTCCGAATCGATTTATTGCAAAATACAAGTCATTTTTTAACTTTTTATTGGTCAGATACAGTACCCTGTATTGCTTTCTTTTCATTCTGATCTAGTTTTGTAACCGTTAGCCACCAATATTTACGGAGATCAATATTAGTACAAAAATTTCTCATCAGACTGTCAAAGGCGACTTTTAGTCAGACTGTCTAGCAGTGTTTTAACCTTTATTTACTGCGTGTTTTTTATGGTAGGGAACTATGTGCTACGCAACCATAAAGATACTGAAATATGAGCAAAACTCGAAAGCTCAGATGGACTTCGACCCACGTCAACAGGGCCGATCAACTGGTGATTGTTGATAGCACTGTCTGAATAAAAAAAACTGGTTAAGAGAAAGGCAAAGCAAGAGCCTCGACTAGTGTGGTGGAGATAGCACATAGGTTCTCGGCAAGGGTAGTCGCGGCTCCGAAGCCCAACTGATGGTCCGAGTTTTGTTCCTTTCTCAGTACCTTTATGGTTTTATCGTTGGAGTTCTCATAACTGTCCTAGTCAATCTTTATCTTTGAAAAATTTGTTTGTGTCTAGAAGTTCGGTTTGACTAGTAGATGGAGGCTTAATGGTGACGTTTTAACGTTTTCTTAGTATTGTAGATACATTTTTGGTTTGCTATTGATGCTAGCTATGGCGTCCTTCACTCTTTTGATTCCATTGCAGTAGGATTCAGATATTAAGGACCACATCTTATCATTATATAGTACAAATGAGTGCCTTTCTTAGACAAGCGTTTAGTAGTCAACTAGATAGATGGTTCATTCTCTATAGTATTTAATTATTTTCTTTCAAATGAGAAACTCCACTTTGATGTCTTTAAACGCTTGGAGTCAGACGCCTTATTTCATGTGGCTGCCAAAATTCACACGCTGTGAATCGAAATCAATTCATGACAGCCGACCTTCCCCACGAAGGTATTGTATGTATTTTCCTCAATGACATATCGAGGTAGCTTCACAAGCATTCCTTTCTGAAAGTGTTTTTTAAATATTATTGGATGTTGATAATAATCTCTTTCTCCTCACCTCTGTACAACAAAATCAATAGTCGGTAAGATAATGAGTTGTTATCAATTCATGCCACTGGTTTTGCTTTCTCGTGTATGAGTTAAAATTTTTAAACTCGTGTTCAGCTAAGTGTTAAGCCTCTTTATTCTTTCTTTAATATTCTTTAGAAAATCCGTGTCTAAATTAGCCTTGTCTTGTACCATTTAATATCCGCTGGCAAAGTGCTCTGTATCTAAAAAAGCGGCCTTCATTAAATCACGGCGAGAATAATCAATATTATTCTTAGTTAACCTATCAACAGCCCAGTAATCTTGGAGAAAAGGGCACTGTAGTTCGTTTCTCAGTTTTGAAAATATTCATAATCTTAATATAGGTACTCAAATCGTCTGATGGTACGATTTATCACAACGACGAAGGAGTAGTTTATCGTCGTCGTCATGGCTGGAACAAGATAGTTACAATCAACGAAATTGTTGCAGAGATAAATAACCAACAAAGTCAAAGCGAGAACTAAACACTGTTAGTAGTCATTTCCAATTCTCCTTAAACGTTGACATGAAGGCGTGCTGCGATGAGGTGAAGTAAGGGTTTTTGTCCTGCGCCTTGTCGCAAGTTCTTTTCTTCATACTTTCCAAACTTTCCATTTGATATTATACATAGTTGTTTCCTGTTCACTATCATTCGCTCGGAACTGATCAAGCTATAACAAGAGTTTTGTGAATGCACTGAAAACTAAATGTGAACAGAGTAATGAAGTGTTCGTTCATGTTTGGGTTTAACGTTAATCTTGGATTTTGCTGCGAGCTTCTAATCCTAAGACGTCTTATAGCAAAATTCAACCCGGTGACGCAACTTTCAGCGTCTTCGTTGCTCCGCTTCAACCTTCCATCATAGTAGTATCACTGTCTTTTTATAATCATTGGGAAAATGCTTCACAATGCAATAGTAGCCGTTTTTCGTTTTTCAGTTGTTTCTTTATTGTGTGAACTACTGCACGTTAGTTGTATTGATGTCAAATTTGCATGATAGCAAGTATAACTTCCTCCAATCTTTTTGGTGAGCCCTGTTGGATTGAGGGTAATGTGTATTCACAGTAGAAGCACTTAGAGCATAAATGCTCATGTTTTCTATTCTTTCTTTCTTCTCGTTCTTCGCTATATTTTCTGTATATCTTTGTGGGCCACGTTACTGTGTGTTTATTGACCTAATATAGATATTGCTGAATAAAGATTTCTGGGGAATTTTTAATACATCACAAGTGTTCTTCTCTCAAATATCTGTGTCCTTTTTTCAAATGAAATAACTGGGATTTGTGTAGTGATGAGCTCGGATCTTAATCTGTGGGCGACATGAATTCGAATTCGTTTGATGATCCTCTTTTTGGTCAACAGGATGTCGCTGTAACGAGCGGTTTTTTCTCGTTTAGTAACTCCATCTTTAGTATTAAACAAAAATAGATTTTAATGGGGAACATGGTATACGAAGAAGTCAAGGAATACTCAAGGTGGTTACTAGTTAAAAAAATGTTTCATTCCTAAGTAGGTAAAAATGCTTACTGTATTCAGTACCAAGAAGATTCGGTCTTCCACATTTTTTTTGAACAGGCTTTGGTCGATTAGTCGGATGAGTTGCTATCGTCCAAGAAGAATCGTGGCCACATGGCGGCAAATCTCCAGCTGGTCGACAATCTGCGAAAATCACGCTCAACCAGCATTCAATGTGAGCAACAAGGATATTTCTAACCAGAGTAGCGAAAAGAGAAGAAGAAGCGCTATTGGAGCCCTCATGATATCCAAGGAGTGATAATGTAAGTTTTTATGCTAACTGTGAAGGTTTATTGCAATCTGAAAACGAAGAATCGTCATCACTTTTTTGCGTAGATGATCTGAAACGAACTCCATTGTTGTCTCACAGCGGTGTCAATGAACTTATGGCGTTTCTTTTTTTCTTCTTTTTTTTTAATGATACGCCTTGCATTCTTTCTACTGCCGCACTGATTATCAACATGTCGTTATCACTTAATATGGCCGAACAATCGTTGCACATTCAACGAATTCGTCAACCCCTAGTCAATCGGTTTAACACTTTATCAATTACTTTGTCGCATTTCTCGCTTATAATGAAGGCTTTCTATGAATAAAGGAAAGTCCTAAGACCTAAGCACTTGGAATTTTCAGTTACCTAAAGTCGAACCTTTGCAACAGAAATCTTTTGCTCTGTTTGCGGCAGAAAAAAGATTCGATGGTTAACTTTATGCATTGGCGCTCATATTCACTACCAACATGTCTATGTCAGATTAACTTTCATTTTTCCATCTTTGCGTCAAATTTCCCAACGACATCATCACAAATGTTTGAACAGTCAAGGAAATTCGGAAATATGCTCTATTCTCTTCACCGATTTTCGTTAATTCTATATTTTTTCTTCTCGTACTCGTATGCTTCCAATGTTTTAGTAGGATCTTTTAGTGTAAATCTACTAAGAGATAGAACTAACTGAAGGGACATGTAGTGTCAGTGAACAAATTCGCACAAGCTATTTTTTCGCGAATGCGTAAAATATATTTTATCTTGTTTTTTTCTCTAATTTGTATCACCTATCGCCTATAGTGCTATTAATTGTCGAGTGACTTGAGCTGGAACGAGTAACTTTTTCTACTCTTCCCCGTCGCGCGCAAGAGTAGCCCACTGGGATCTGCTCTCTCTAGGGACTCGTTGAGCATCATATCTTTCTTTTAGGCTCTTCGTGAAGAACTCTGACCATCAGTTCGATGGTTTTCCTGCAGTACGTTTGACATCTCGAGGAATCCAGTCACTAACGGCTCTTATCTATCGGATGTCGTTCATACGCATTACGTGACCCGCCTATTTGCGACTGTTTGGCGTACAGGACGGCACCTTGATTTTGATCGTTGACGCAGATCGGAGCTTCGTATCCCTTCCCTTACTTATGTGACACAGGGATACTCCCAGCATCGTCCTTTCGACTGCGCCTTCGATAACTATGAGTGATCTTTCATCCTGCTTACGCATCGACCAGGTCTCTGACGCATACGTTAATGCAGGAAGTACCGTTGGGTCAAAAAAGGTAGGCACGGAGTTGGGTGTTCTTTGTTCTCTTCACTACATCCTCGATGCTCTTGAAAAGCTCCCCAAGCCGCTCTTTTCACTGCACGTTCAGTAACGCTGGGTGATTTTCATCCCACACACAGCGAACAGGTTTCTCACGCATGCGTTAAAGAAGGAAGAATCCTGGAGTGGAAAATCTGGGCACGGAGTCGTATGTTCTCTGTTTTTCTTTCACTACGGCTTTCATGCTCGTGAAAGCTCCTCAAGCCCCTCGTTTTCTCCTGTTCAACTTTGGACCTAAGTCGTTCATCATGTTGATTTTCCGACTTAGACAGAGTTAACAGGGAGCAATCGAGAATTGTTCATTCCTTTGAGCGTGAATAGGGCATACGTAACCAGTCCGTTCCTCGTGAACGTCGTTTTTTGTGAGATTTAGTCGACGACCATTTTTTCCACAGGCGTTATCAAAGTCGGCAAGCATTCGTTCCGCTTGGCAGTGTGTTAGTGTTATGGTGTGTGGTTTTATGCAAATGTTGTCATCAGCAAAGCGAAGGTTGTATTATTGGCGACCATCAATTTGCACTCATGACATTCTCAAGGGTGGCGGTAAATAATTTTGGCGAGATGGTATCGCCTTGCCTAAACCCTCGTTTGACGTCGATGTCAATATCGTTGTGGAATGGTGATATCTTGGTTGTGAAATTTCTGTACAGCTCACGAAGAATCTTTATGTACCGACTAGGGACTTCCTGACTATCAAGTGCTTCCATGACTACTTCTGTCTCAGTTCTCTTGCGATACTTCAATGAGTCTTGTTGTCGTGTGGATGTGGTCCATCGTACTATATCCTTTTCGAAACCTTGCTTGATCACATGGCTGCCCTTCGCCCAGTGTTCTATCAATCCTGTTTAGGATGACTCGAGTGAAAAAGTTTGTAGACGACAGACAACAAGCTAGATTGGACCATAGTTGCTGGTATCGTGGAGGTCACCGTTCTTGAACAACAGCAAGGTTTTGGTGTTCTTCCATTGAGTAGGGAGGGGGACCTTACATTCAGACAGGTAACGTGTGAAGAGCCGAGCCAGTGTGTTTGTGAGGTCTGGCGGAGGGTTCTTCAGGTGTTCTGGTCTTATCCTCTCCGGACCTGGTGCTGTTCGATTTTTCACTGACGAAATGACATGTCGGATTTGGGGAAGGGGAAAACCGGTGGTACGATATATCCATCCTCCTTTATTTTATATGAGGACAGCAAGACGTGGCTTTTGAAGAGATCTGAGTAGCAATCGTGAATGCTTTTCTCTATTGCCTTTCCGGACGTCATTATTAAGTTTCTTGAGATGTCAAACATGCCGCAGGAGGAGCCACCGACTCGATGGTCAAAGTTATTGGTGCTTGCTCTGAGTCACTCGACAATCAACAGGAAGACAGGTGATACAGGTGATATGAGGTTAAGTGAAATTTGGAAAGTTCCCATTTTTGTCAGCGTGGCATAATGAGTTAATCTATTATTGTTTTTTAAATTTTTGACAGTGGTTTCACCTTTTATGTCAACGTTATGTTACTACCGAGCCATCTCATATGCATTTATTTATCTCGATTCCACCTATTAGAGAGAGAAAAGGAGAAGAATTTTGTTGCGGTAGTTGTGAGAAGAGAAAAATGGAAATTCTGCTGTCTGAAGCCGTCAATTTGATATCCGAAACTCGTCATATTTCTTAATACTTGAGAGTTTTTCATTCACAGGTGGGAATGGCGACCGTAGCGAATCGACTTTGTTGGGGTCTAGTGATGTCGTTCATGGATGTAGGAGTATGCCTATTTTGCGCCTCATTCCATACCTCCATACCGTCATGGCAAGGCATCATCGTACAATTCACACAATTCTCCATATTCACAAGGTTAGCGAATTTTAGTTTAAGCGAAATTAAATGATATAATTAACTAGTACTTTTGGATGAGTTATCCAAGTTTTTGGAATTGTT
The DNA here is from genome assembly GCA_018806985.1 of Angiostrongylus vasorum. Lineage (NCBI taxonomy): Eukaryota > Metazoa > Nematoda > Chromadorea > Rhabditida > Metastrongylidae > Angiostrongylus > Angiostrongylus vasorum. The sequence goes on from JADANN010000420.1 coordinate 1,412,288, forward strand.
CATCCTGCTTATTGTGTCTTAGGAAGCCAGTTGAATGAGAAACACAAGCGGCTGACTATGACAGTGGCAATCACTGTTAGTAGTATAGTTGCGATATAGAACGCAAATCTGTTGAGTACGCGGTAATCGAGCGCTGTTTAAGGGCCAAATATAGCAGCGTTTTTTGCACCCATATTCGTTTGTTCATGTTGCGACGAATTTTTCCACGAGATAAAAAAGTGCTTGTATTAATCTTTTTTTTAAGTGTTATTGTTTTTTACGTTCCAGAAGTATAGGCGATTGCTGTAAAAAGGCAACAAAACAGATTATTGGCTTTTGACAAGAATCGTAATTTTTTTAAAATAACATTGTCCATACTGCACCGATGAAGACAGTTTGTGGATCAGTTTTTTTTATTCATGTTATTGTTTGTAATGTTGCTTTATTCCTTATTTTTCCATCAATGCGTCAAATGTAGTTCACTTTAGTGCTGTGGATTTGTTTTTGCTCTGTGCAGTAAGGATATTCTTATGGCTACTGCCAGCTGTTCTTCATAAGACAGGACTTGCTGATCATTTGCCCAGATTAAATACGGTATTTTCACAGCGTAATTCAAATCAATTATTTCCTTAAAAGCCGACATTTTTTATTGCCCAAGTAACCATGTTAACACTTCATTGGATGGTTAAGCTAACATGAGGTTGATAAAGAGATTTATTCGGCTAACGTTTCGGCGTCTTCATCTTCATTATCGTGATAAATAGATATTCAGTAAATCTTTAATGGTAAGCTAGTAAATCTGGTGATGGCCAACGGTTTCCCTATTCGTAAATTGCAAGGAATCTGTATTGCTTCGAGAAGATAGAGCGAGAGTGAATGATGCTTTATTCAATTAGTTCATGAGTGACTCTATAGCGACTCTGTCGCTGTTTGCGGTTATGACAAGATCACGCTACATGCTGGGTTACACTAATTATTAGGAGCAATATAACTTATAATATAGTATAAACGTATTCAAACAGAGGTAAAAAAGGATAAGAAGGGATAAAGCTCTCAGCGTTGATCAATCCCTGAGGTATCGCCCATGCATTCGACTTTATCGAGGATCGTTAGAGGCGGATGTAACGAGACAATGCTACTATTCTCCCAGTCAGATGTGGTAGCAGTTTGCGAGACCCCAGAGGGATGGAACGATTGGTGAGCCTGGGGCACAGGGATCGAATTCGAACTCATGTGTATTGCACGGCGCCTCCGACTACTGGGCTACAGGCACCGCCAGGATAAAAGTTTATTACGAAAACAATTGATTGCGTAAATAATTGCTTTTGATGTCTTTAAGTGATTTAAGGTCATTTTTTTGTACATCACTTCTGATGTATGCTGCAAGTCCGACAAAGCTACTTATTCTCACCGAAAAATTCAAACCTGGTAGGTAAAATATTTTGTGGAGAAATCCGATATGTTTGCGTTTGAATGTGCTCCAAATTGTTTTTACCGTCTATCGTAGCACATCGTATTCGAGACTAACCACGTTGAGCTCATCAATTGGATTGCAGTGAAACATTTCCAGTTATTTGTTTAGGTACTGTTTTGCCCATAGGTGATTATGCTTTCCTTGTGTGGAATTTTGTTGCGGCTTTAATTCTGGACTTGTCCTGGAAGTACTACTTTAGCCGTCCTCCATCTAATTATATGATTTTAGACGAAATGGACGACGTAAGTCTGCGTTTATATTTTTACGTTTTTTTTCTTACTTCTTGTATGTTTTTTCGTTAGTAGAAATAAGTTAGATTTCGAAAACTTCGGTAACGGCGGTTTTGATAAGGGTATGTACAGCAGCCACAATTACTGGAAAATCTTGCGATGGATTCATTCAGAAATTCAGACCTGTGATTAGCCTTGGCCAACCTTTAAACCATAAGCATGGCCCATATCAACTCAGTCTAAGACTATATAAGTAAGTGCGCAGCTCATCATCGTGCAACTGACAAACTGAGTGTGGTTTCTCAAATTTACCTTGAAACGTTTTACTAAGTAAAATTTTTTATCACAATGATGCTGAGATGTTTGCAAAATTCCGGACCACAAGTGTCTGCGGTGGGGAACGAAAAACGGTACTATCCATTTCGGAGGCTAACGCGTTCACCACCTCACCATGCCGGTCCTTCGTTTTGCCCTTCTGTCAGTCGTGTTTTATAGGTGTTATCAGCAAATTTGAATTTTTGGATAAAATTATGTCATAAGAGAATAGATTCTCGGTGTTCACTTCTTCGAAATCTTCGTTGAGCATTTTAGTGCAGAGAAAAAACGACAAGTTTGGGATATGTGAAAATTCCTGCGTGATGGAGATTCTTAAAATGCAATGTTGTCTTCACCTAGATTTCTGTAATTAGGCGATTTACTGGGCTTTAAAGAATAGTTTGTAGAATCGTAGGGTATGAAAAATCCTTTTAAATGTTAGAGAGCTATATTCTTGACTTGTAAAATCACAATGAAACTTGGCTTTACCAAATAGAAACAAAAAAATTATCTGTCCTATCAGTTTTTTCGCAGATTGTTGAGTTAACACGAGATTGTAAGAAGTGCGCTACATAGCGAGGACAGAAGGCTGTGAACGGTCGCCTCATATCATTGCAGCTTTGAGGAAGGCGAAGGCGCTTAATCGTTAGCGAAATCAACCTACTTATGACAATCATATCTTAGCTCAAGAATGTAAAAAATAGTGATCATGCGTACCGAGGTTAAATGATAGTCGGTTTTGAAAAAATATGAGTAGATTGCCATACCACCTACCATCCCGTTGATCGTCGAGTGACTAGAGCGGACGTCAGTAAATCTTCTATTTCTCCCTATCGCGTGCAAAGGTACCCCAATGGGTTCTCTTTTCTACTAGGATTTTCGTGAAGAACTGTGACCATCAGGCCAGAGGCTCTTCCTGCAGTGTGTGTGACATGCCGGGAAATCCTGTGGCTGACGAATGTTGTCCATCGGCTATCGTTCATACGCATTATGTATTCGGCCCACCTTACCCTCGAAAATTTGACGTATGGAACAACCATATTGTGTAAAAAGAAATCGTTTAGGAACAGGAAAGACCACCAAAAGAGACCTTTGAGCTGATATTTCGTCTGTTGCAATACTGCAGAAGAGAATGGGTTTGGCATATTTCCGGATTTTCATGGCTTTTCATCTATTCGATTAGTATGTAAATTTCTAAGATTGAGTAACATATGTTCCTTTCATTTCTTTATGAAACAAAGCAACCAAATTTAGAGTTCATGGATATGGTCAGAGGTTTTATCCTTTTTTCAGTAGTTCGGCATCTCTCGTTTTCTACGCTCCATGGGTGGCAAAATTATTAGGGAATTTATTTGTGGGAGTGTTATATAGGTTTTTCCTGATGATTTGTTCTGCGGATCAATGTACCCACTCATATAATGTAGTCGAAAAGCGCCTTTCAGTCGTGATTTAAGTTCTTGACATGAATCCAGAAACGGTGCGAGGGTTTTGTGTGTCGATGTGCATTCGATAACTAAGATCATTCCCACTGTTCAACACTTTTTTCTGTAGTTGTTCTGCAGCTTTTGAATGCGTGAAAGCAGCCGGCACTTGAACTTACTTGTACATTCTTATTTGTATACACAAAGGTCGTCTGCGCTGGTTATCTCTGCAATGTTGCAATGTGCCAAAATAAAAGCTGTCTACTCTCATTTTTAACTCACCGACTTAGTAAATCTGCCATTGGATAGAAGTAGCGTTCGAAATTCGTTGGTAATATACTCGGTTCATCATAGGTGTAGACCAAATGAGAGCTGAACATTGACGAAAGAACTTGACGCTTGACTTGTATGCATTACCTATTCGTAAATTTTTTTCCCTTTTTATTACTATTTTTGGTCCATATTGATTTACTTGTCAGTTAGATTTTTATATTGTTTTTGTATTCAGCGCGTATCTTTGTGCCGTACTATACTGGACAGGTCATCGCTACTGTAGTGGCGACAAAGTCTTATTCGGCACTTGCAGCATCCGTCTCTGTAATGGCATTCATTTCTTGTGTCAGGTAAGATGAGAATGAATTCCGCTTAAAGTTTTTTTAACGATAAAGTGTCTTATTTACTTGTTACCGCTTTAAACCACTATTTTTCTCCTGCAGTTTTTTTTGTTGTTTAATAGAGTCAGCGTAATAGGGCACGCTGAAGGACACTGATTAGAGATGCCTTGCAATATACGCGCGGTCGATGGTACAAACCATCCGTGTGATAAGCAAGCTCACATCTCTGCTGGGTAAGCAAGAAAGAAGAGTAATATGAAGAAAGCAAAATAGTTGATATAGTATATTAACTCGCTACTGTAAATCACTTGCTGAATCGATGATGGCCAAAGATATTTCAACATTTAAATGAGTCCTTTTGTCATTATTGTTACTGATAAAGAGATATTCACGGATACCTCGTCAAGCTCCATCTACATAATTGCTTCTAATCCGTGTTTAACCTCCTATCTTCGATTTATGGGCGCCCCACTTCACCGCGATCCAGGATTCCTCATACGGCTGCGACCCATGAGTGGTACATCACGCGTTGTGCAGAAAAACTGCCCAGTAGTTTACCACTTTTTGGTTATCTAGATGGTAATTGCGGACATTGAACTGCGATATCAAGCTAGAGCTAATCCCTCAACATGCTCTCTGAAGCTAAGAACGATCTTGATATTTCCTTTTGAAGCCCCACTATGCGTAAACCGATACTGGGAATTACTGCAATCATGGTGGCATTTAGTTCACTAGTAGTTGCATAAATGTGGGTTTCAAGGCTTTTCGTAACAGAGAGAAAAAATGTTGTCCAATCGATAAATGTCAAACATTTGGAGTTTTGGTGAACGTCGCCCAATTTTTCCTGATTCGTGATGGCGGTCCATTCATGTATTCAAATAAAGTGGAAGGAGAAGTCTGAAGGAAGCTGCTTAGCTGAACTGTGATGAAAGCAGAGAGGAACATGGTTTTCTGTGATGTGCGTATCCATGGTAAAGAGGTTAAAAGGTATCGACAGTTCCCTAAAAAGACTATACTTGGAAAAAGCTCGTATACAACTAGCTGATCTTCGTAACTGTAGTCCCGTGTCAACGTGCTTATTGAGTATATTTCATCATCACTTCACCAACAATGTTAGAGAATTACGAAGGTCTCAGATGAGGCTAAACCAGTTGAACATTTGCAATTTTCCATTGCTGTTTGCGTATGCTTTTTTCAAACTGAAAAAAAATTGCTCGACGTTGTCGAAAGAAGTGGTATTCCTCTCTGCATTTGTCCAGTAAGAAATGAATCCGTTCTCTTCCCTCATGAAACTATCTATCGTCTCTTAAAGAGAAGTTGACGACGTAGTGCCTTTTCCTTTGCAAGATTATGCGTTGCTGCCTTGTAATGGACATTGAAATATGTCAATCATATGGAAAAAGCAGTTGCGTATTTGTTAAAAAATTGCTGTGAAACATATGTTTCTTTGGCCGTACTACCGTACAAGTGAGGGAGTAGCGTTGTTTAAAAAGCTGAACAAAGCAAGGAATAACTGTTAAGAAATTGGTACGATGAAGAGCAAATCTCAAGGCTGACTTTCTCTTAACCTTTGCATTGATCAGTAATTCATTATTTTCATTGAGAGCAAACACGAGATTGTTATTATAGTGTTTATTAATATACAGTATCTGATGTCTCGGCAGTTTCTCCTTCTGAGCCTGGAAGAGTCAAAGTGACACGCAGTCCACTCAGACACTATCATAACCTCATCAGACAAAACAATATGCAAATGATTAATCTGTTCTCTTAAACACTCAACGTTTTATTGTTTTAAGTCCCTAGGCTATTATTGGAGACCAGCAACACGGAGTCTTCCGGAGTACATAAGAACAACAAAACGTCGTTGAATATTTGAAAGAAGCTGTTCACAATGGGTTTAATCATCAACGTACTATTTTGTCTGCTGAAGTTATTAGTGTTTGACTGAGTGGATGGCATAACAATTTGGCTTTTCCAGGCTCTGAGAGAAAATCTTAGGTTCATCGACTACAACAATGACACTGCAGAGGCAATTGTCATAAACAACTCTGCAATCTCTTGTTCTGCTTGGCAGTTCTTCCAGCGCCCTCGTGTTGAGTTGAGATGTCAGATTATGGCTAAACATTTATCATAGATGAACCATTCGTGTTATAAGAATTGTCCATATGAGCTTATGGACGAAGATAATGGTGAGGTAAGGTTCAAGATGTTGCAAAGGGTTGAGGGAAGCCTGTTGTAAGTTCGGCAGATTTCTTAGCTTATGTGAACCATCTGTGCTCAACAACATTGTTGTCACTGTGCGCAGAACAGACTGCCGTTGTGAAAGATGTTCATGGCAGAACAGAAATTGTGGAAGTTTTATATTGGTTATTTTATTTATCCGCACAATTTGCATTGGCGGTTGATTAAAAATGTTTATGTATGCTTCTGCACTCGTTCAAAGCAAATGAGTATAAACCTATAGAAGAGAATTTAAGCACCGAATAAACAAGCGACGCGTAGAATTCGTTGGAATAGATAGAAATCGGTTAAAACGAAGAGACATTAAGTTTAGTAAGATGTGTTAAATTCACAGTCTGGAGATCACTCGCACAGATGCAGTCAACTGCAGGCGATCTTTATGGCATTGCTGACTACGCTGGCTACTCAATAGTTTTTAAATTCCGAAATACTTTAGAGATGCATAGTTAATAGAAAGGCATTTCAGTGCTATAGCAGCTGGGCTTCGTGGTGGATCATTCGAGTATGCGTATTCGAGGATTAATCGTGCCATAAGATACGATTTATTCACAGGAGTGGTCAGACAGGAAGTCGCTTTCTTTGACGCTCATAAGACAGGTTAGTGTGCTACCGAGAGTCTTAGTGGAATCGCCTATGCAGAGTCTCTATGTTTTTTGACACAGAAGCTTTCTTACCGCGTAAAACTGAAAGGTTTACCGTTTGCGCATTGTCGTCCTCTTCGTATTTCGTCGCCCATTAATTTTTGCGATAGATCCAGTTAAATTGTTTTGGAAATTGTTGCTAGATTTTTTTATTTACCAGCAGAAAGACTCTCGTCACAAGACGAAGATAAATTGGCCAATCTATACTCAAACAGCGCTTATTTCACGACTTAAACGTTTTTTGTCCAAATTCAGAATCTAAGATTCAGCTAAGTGAATTCGGTTGCTGCGAAGTGAGAAGCTATCAAATTTAATTAGCCCTGTAGAGTTATAGAAGAAGGAAAGTAGAAAGCAATTGCTGCTATTGTTAACTCACTATGTAATCGTTGGTGGTTGAGCGACGAGGCTGAGATAGCAATCTGGCCATTCCCTTGATTATCGTCATCAGCTACATTAAATACATTCAGGTGAAATTGCTTCACGTATTGCTGCTGACTGTCAAACAATGTCCGACACGGTGGCGATGAATGTGAACGTATTCCTCAGGTAAATTTAGCGATTGGTTTCCCTACAGTTTCAAATATTATGTTCTATGATCGACTATATGATTTCCCTTAGAAATACCGTAATGCTGCTTGGATCGATGATTTTCATGATGACATTATCGTGGCGTCTTTCACTGATCACATTTATCTTGGTGCCGATTATTTTTGTTGCATCGAAAATTTTCGGATCTTATTACGACGTAAGTTGTTGTTGGTGGTTTTCGGTAGAATGTAGATAATAATAACGCCGACAATGTTTGGAACCCACATCTACTATCTGCTAAGATTCTATATCAGTGTTAAGGACCATTTACTGATAAAATTATTTATTGGTCAATTCTGAAACACTGAATGCATGTATACAACGAAATTCCCTCAGTCCAACCCAACACTTTTCCAGTAGGCTGTGTTTGGAGTTATTCTTCCAAATTAATGACTTTATAAGAAATCAAGTACGATTTTTCTATTACTTGTATAACGTGTTTCATCTGTAATCTCATTAGTGATCAAGTAGCTCGTGAAGTTCGAGAAGCTCAAGAGAATACGAGAATATCTCCATTTGTTCCTGTCGCCCGTTATATTTGCCCATTAAGCTTCATTATCTCAAGCACCCTTCCAACTTTTTATATGAAACCCCTTATTTGCAATGCGTTTTGCGATGATGTTAGTAGTTTTTGAGGCTGTATCTTGGAATGGATGTGGTTTTAGCTGGGATTTCAGAGGAAGTTGTTGGATTTTTCTTAACTATGATTGTTCCGCCTATTGGGTTTGAGCATCCATTATACAATGGTCGACACTGAAGAACATATCCAGTTAAAAAAACGTAATAAACCATTAGTTGTACATCTCTACGTATACATAGGGAGTTTAACTAGGCTATGCAATATGTTGAGTTCTTCCGGAACATAACTTCGCTCTCCGTCTTGCATTATGTACTGTTGTAAAATGAAGCACTACTCGTTGATAACTGGTTTGAACAATGTCTTTGGTGCAGTCATAAATATTTTGCTCATGATGTTAATCAAAATACTCCTGATCGCTACACTTTTACCTCTCTAGTCTCATCTTTTCAGTAGCAGTTAGGTCCTGACCAAGAGTGTGTTTGTTCCGCGTTTAGAACAGTTTTTTCCAACACAGGTACATAGGTACAACTGTGATCAATACTGTTAAGGAAGAGGACACTTAGTACAGCACAAAATGTGCAGCACAATTTTACGATTACAGTTGCTTTCCGAACGCACGCAGAACGCCGTCGCCGAGTCGAACGATGTTGCTGAAGAGGTTTCTATTTCATAGAGTATTTTATTAGTTGTAAAGTTAGAAGTAGTACATATTTACGTGCACAATCTGTTCGTCTAGGTATTGTCTACGATGCGAACGATACGGTCATTTGCCTGTGAAAATGTCGAAGGTGATCGATTCTACATGAAGTTGACGAAAACGCTCAACGTCACAAAGACCAAAGCGATAGCTTACATTGGTTTCTTATGGGTATCCGAGGGTTTGTGCCTTTGTGTTGTGTTGTGATTTCTTGTGAAATTGATAAGTCTTTAAGACTCCTCTCTTCTTGTGGATATAGTGCTGTCTGTAGAGGTTTAAATACACAAATTTTACTATATAAGCGTAGCTTTCACTAAATACAAGTAATGAGATTCAACGATTTCGTTGCTCTTACGGTTCCAGTAACTGAGCACCTTACGTTTTTTTCTAAACTAAAATTTGTTTTTCATGCGCTTCACACTCTTTTCACCCGTTGCACAAAGTTCACGCAGTAGAAGAGCGTCTACAAAAAGTTGAGTGTTCCAGCAGGGTCATTGTTGCAGTTATTTGTGAATAATCTATACCAAAGATGACATGCCTGCACAACCATTAAAGTTGTTATAGTGTACTGAAATATAAGACCAGTTGTAGTGCTCGGATTACCACCTCATTCGCTGTTAGTCACTGACATGGTTATTATTGATTCATGCTGTGATTTGTTCACTCTCATCTGAGGTTCCGGATGAAAATATCAAACTCCTTGGATTGAGTAACCCTACCTGAGGATGATCTACCGCTATCTATCACCGTTTGACATCCAGAAACACACCCATTCTACCTCGCCCACAGTAAGGTGGTAAACCGTTTGGAGTTTCTTCATTGTTTGATCGTTCGATAGTATAAATCTCTAACACTTTTGAAACTGAAGACGTGTATTTTTTGAAGAGTTTGTGTTTTCATAGCAGTTTCATGTAAGCTAGATAGCAAGAGATTAAAATTTTTGCACTTAACATTAAAGGGCATAAATTTAATTTCGTGATTACAACTACAGTGGTGCTGAGATATTTGCACAACCAACCTCTGACCACAGGTCGGAAATCGAACGTCGTTATTACCCTTTGCTGGGCTAACGTGTTCACCACCACACCATATCTATCCTTCGTTTCGCCTTTCTCTCAGCAGTGTTTTGTAGGCGTTGTCAGCAGTCACCCGTCAACGAGATTGATCATGGGAGCACGAATCGGCATTTAACTCATTTAGGCTGAACCTGTAGTATAAATCATAATGTAATCACTTTTTATTTACTACCTATTCTTTTTTTATGGAAGGTATGATGTGAAATACAACCACAGTGATGCTGAAATGTGGTGGACGGGTCCGGAGTTTTGCAAATATCTCAGCACCGTTGTGGTAGTATTTCGCATCGTACCCTGCTATGGGATAGGAGTGTTCAGTAAATAAAACGTGATTAATTGTGGTTTTTTGTATAAGAAAAATTGTAAAAACTGATATATTCAGTTATTCCAAACCTTCATCATAGTTGCAGTATTGTGGTATGGAGGGCATCTTGTACTAACAGGAAAGATGAAAGTTAGTTGTATTTTTCTCGTCTTTTGAGCTATTTTTTACACTTTTATTGGAAATACGTTTACAGGGAGATTTACTCATATCGTTCCTTCTTTATCAAATGCAGCTCTGTGAAAATCTACGACAGATGGGTGAGGTTTGGACAGGCTTAATGCAGTCAGTAGGGGCGAGTAGGAAGGTTTCTTTTGACTTCTAGTCTTACTTCTCTTTAATCCTTACAGTTGATTTTAGTTTTTAATGGCATTGTGAATAAAATCTTTGGGACCACTGATAGGTTTTTATGCGTATTTAGCTTAAATGTTTGATAGCAAGATACTTACTTAAATACGCGGATGCCCCGTTTTCACTAGCTGTGCCGGTCGCAACATAATTTCCATTGTTTCGGAGTTTTGCTGGTTTAGCCATCGTGGTTTCTTGGAGTATCGAGGTCAGCCTGGTCAAAATCTGCCCCCAGGTTCTCACCACCACACGCAGCCGCCGTCTTTGTGGATGAGAGGGAGATTTACCACCAAGGGACTAGTTTGATACCACGACGGTGGTCGATCCTGGTATTGGTTGGTATTTGGTAGTGGTACTGGGAATTGGTACTTATAGTAAGATATGATAATTTACTTCAAAGGAGTGTTTAGAAAGCGGGAAAGAAACCAGAGGAATTCTTTAGTCATTTTCATGAGTGAAAAGATCTTTAATTTTTTTATACAACCCATTTTCACATCTGGCGTTTGGGTCGCTGCACTTCTTGCATTCGATTCATTTCCTCCCATCGTTCACTCACAAACGTCTTCCAACTTTTGCATGTGGGTTTTAGCTGCTGCTTGAGTATTGTCCTCTTATTTATCGATCTCAATGAATGCTGGTTGAGTCGGTGCCCCTTGATTCCCGAGAAAGCTGAGCTAGAGCGTTCCCACATGTATTGGAGGAGTGGGCTAGGCCCAGACAGCCTGGTTCCAATTTCCTGCCCCCCGGAGGGATAAGAGACTTGGTGACCTCGAAAAGGGGTTGGACCAGGAAATGGTCGTGATGACCCACATAATTACCACTGCGATGTCGCCCTCTCGATTTCTTTTAAATTAAAACAAATAACAAATGAATTTCATCTCATGTTTCACAATCATCTCATCGTTGAAGGTTTTCGAGTACATTGATCGTGCTCCGACAATTCTTCACTATGGTACAACTCAACCGTCATTGCTCAGAGGTCGTATTGAATTCCGAAATGTGCACTTCAGCTATCCGACAAGAAATAATGTATCAGTCCTTTCGAGTGAGTTCAATATGAAGCGTTTCGGTTCGAAAGGATGACAACATCTTTTTTCTCCACGCAGTTTTCAAGAAACAATAAAACTACAAGTAAGAACTGCTCGAAGATTTATAATAAATAAAATAAAACGTGTGGACTTGGATTTAGAAGGTGCTGCTTTCAGGAACGCAATATTGACGTCTCAAATAGTTGATGAAATCGTCAAGGCTATTTGGCTTTCTTAGAGAAATTACTTTATGCGTATACTTTCACGGAAAGTAATTGGATTCCAGGACCTCTCGTTCACTGTCGAACCGGGAGAAACTGTGGCTTTGGTGGGACCGTCTGGATCAGGCAAGTCATCTTGCATCGCCCTATTGGAAAACTTCTACCAACCAATTGCTGGTCAAGTACTCATTGACGATGTGCCGATAGAAGAATACGAACATCATTACATACATAGAAAGGTTGATTGCATACTTCATTCTTTCAGTTTAGTTTGAATAAGAGCATACAATGACATCGGTGTTCATTTTGAGCTACTAATTATTCAGATCTCAAGAAATTACGAACTAGTTACTGAACATTTAAATTTAATTCTTCTGAGGAAGAAAGTCGTACTTTCATCTTACTCCAGTGGATTTCAGGAAACATCTCTCAATAATTTATTGTTATTTTTTCTTAATGAGCGTCTCAGAATAGTAACTTCTTGTTTATGTACTTTGTTTCATTGATAAGCTAACACGAGCTTATCACCAAATATTTGTTCGTCTACCGTTCTGACATCTTCATCAGAGCTGATAATCCGAGTCGATGGTCCACAGTTGTTCGTCTTCTCGATGTCGTGTTTTTATCATCTGGAGGTTTCTCTATAAAAGGGCGTTGCTGGGTGACGGTGCCTCATTCTAGCGGTACTCCACTGAAGAAGATTCGACTCGATACGAAGACTGAGACGCCACATCGAGCAAATGAACGACTGTGGACCATCGACTCGGATCATCGGCTCTGATGAAGACGAAGACGACAAAAACGTTAGTCGAATAAATGTTTCGTAACAACTTCGTGAAAGGTAAGGTTAATGAAATAAGGTACATTGATCATTTATACCGAGGTGAAATGAAATTCGGTTTACAATCACATTTCTTCTCGTTTATTTTCAATGGTTTATTTTATTTTTGTTTTACTTTATCTGACCCCTCTTCACGTCTGTCGTGCGGATCCCAGCACTTCTCACATTCAGTTCGTTTCCTCTCATGCACTGTCTACGAAGATCTTCCAACTTTAAGTGTGGCTTCGGTTGTTGCTTGAGGGATTTTCATTTCATGTTGAATGTCGTAGAATGCTGGCCGAGCAATTCCCCTGGAGTCCTGAGATAACCAGGCTGGAGCGTTCCCAATTGGATTGCAGAGAGTGATTTTTTCCCAGACAAGTCCGGTACCAATTTCCCTACCCTGGAGGGATGAAAGGCTTGGTTGGCCCGGAGCGGAATCGAACTAGCACCATGCTCGTGACGACGGACATCACTTACATAATTCATTGATACTCTCATTGGTACGTATTCCCTCCGTATGCAAACTATCAAGCAAAATAAATCTGCCATAGTTTCCGAATCTATGCAGCTGTTACGAATATTGAGGTTAATAGAAGTTGATGGGTTAGAACTAATTTATAACAGTCCAACGACTCCATAACGAAAATTATACCACTTTACACTACTAGGGTTCTAAAGAGAGGCTTGGAAGTTAGCTTGAATTGCCCAGTCTTGAGCAACAATAGCCATCGTAGGCGTCAACAAGAGTATCATTTCGAATAAGACAGTTACAATTAAAGCTACAACATTTAAGTTCGACGTTTTGAGACTGCCATGACTAGTCCAAGTAGACATCTCCACATCCTCAACAGTGCTATGTCCTCAAAGCTTTTTGTAACCTCCTCACGAAATGGTTACAGAACATGGAATGTTCTGGGAACGGATAATAAAGGATAAAGGACAAAGCTTTCGGCGTTGATCAATCCCCTGAGGGATGCGCCATGCATTCGACTTCATTAAGTATCGTTGGATGTGAATGAATGCATATCTGGCCTTTACAATAACTCGCGGTGGCCTACCGATGTATCGAGCCAGTGCTGCTATCCTCCTACACAAGTCTGGTCTGATTTGCTAATCCTGAAGGGATGGAAGGCTTGGTGGGCCATGGGCGCTGGGATCGATTCCACGTGTGTGTCGCAGTGGCGCCTCCAACCACTGCGCCACACGCGCTATTTTCCTGGGTACGGATACTACCCAAAATTTTAGTATGTCACTTCAAACGTTTTCACTCCTGCGTACTAAGGTAGAAAGAAGTAAGAGTGAATGTCGACAACCAATAACAGCTTAACAACTCTGCAGTCTTCGCATTGCCCACGGCAGAGCTGGTGAAATCACCAAGTTGAATTTCATGACAGAAGGTTCACGGAAGATTCCTCATGAGCATCATGGATATGAATATGATGCTTTCTCTATTCCAAGAGCGATAGGAGGTCACTGGACTCTCTAGAGCGTTATGTGGAAGGTGACAGCTAATTAGTTCATTTGACGATTTAACAAGATGACTATTCGAACTAATGGTAAATGTAAAGACATTGTATTACAGATTGCTCTTGTTGGACAAGAGCCAGTGTTATTCGCTCGATCAGTTATGGAAAACATTCGCTACGGTGCAGACGTCATGGAGGGGGGTAAGCGAATGATAATCTAACATCGCCCATGAACCAATGCGATCCATAGACTAATCCAGGTTTATCAGTAGTTGTTTGTTTCTAGTGGTTATAGAGAACCTGTAACTTCATGGGTGAGATAAAGGGATCCAAATACACATCTAGTAAGCCTACATTGAGGAATTATTGTCATGCTGATACTTGTCCTATCGAAGTATCACTTCACCTGAAATACAGTTTGAGTAAAACAATGTTATTTTTCCGACGACGAAAATGAAAACCGGCTTAGTGTTGTAGCGATAATACCTCGAAAAAAGCCAAAAAAGATCGATATTACCAAATTTAGATGGATTGTCTGTTTTCAACAAGCTTGTTGTATTTTCAACAAGTAGGATAATATCAACATAACAATTAATTCCACATATGACCGTCTATGAGATTCAAGATGTAATCACAATGATGTTGAGATATTTGCAGAACTCGGAACCTCAGGTCAGCTTCGAACCCGCGATTACCCTTCCTTGGTTTTAGGCAAACAGATAAATAAAATAGCTAAACGTTGTGTTTTAAACCGCAACTTCAGTTTAAATGCATTCAAATGCCAATTTGTACACCCCAGGTCAGTTCTCTTGACGGATGATTGCTGATAGCACCGTTAGGGTAAAAAAACTGGCGTGTGAAAGGCAAAGCAAGGGTCTCGATGGTGCACTAAATAACATGTGAATTTCCGGAAAGGGTAATCGCGGGTTCGAAGCTGATGTGGGGTTCCGAATTCTGCAAAGATTTCAGTATTACTGTAGTTGTGTTTGACATAGTACACTGGTATGAAAAAATAATAGGCAGTAAATAAACAGTTAGTATTGTAATTCAGGATGTAGTTAAAGCTGCGGAACTTGCAAACGCTCATGGATTTATTATGCAGACTATGATGAAGTACGAAACTAACGTTGGAGAGAAAGGCAGTCAGATGTCTGGGGGTCAAAAACAACGGATTGCTATTGCAAGAGCGTTAGTTAGACAACCAGCAATACTCCTACTTGATGAGGCAACATCAGCTCTCGACACAGAATCCGAACATCTCGTGCAGGAGGCCATCTACAAGAATCTTGGCGGTAAAACTGTAATAATGATTGCACACCGGCTGTCTACTGTAGAAAAAGCGGACAAGATTATTGTCATTAACAAGGGCAAAGTCGAGCAGATGGGAAAACATGACGAACTTCTACAACAACCTGGCACTTATGCAGCTCTGGTGACTAGACAGATGATAGGACCACAAGCACCTCATGTGGATCTGAGCCTCTCATCACAACCAAGAGCTATTGAAGCCACCAGTGGTCAATATAGTGCTACCTCACCATTATCTACAAGCCTGACATATTCAGCCAGCAGTGTGACGTCACGTTAACTATTCTCACTAGCATTGTTGTGTCCTGTGGACGGCAAATGCTTAGTATAGAAAGAAAGCCCAATAATTTGTTGTTGTTCATATGAATTCCTAACTTCCAACTTTTTATTTTCAGGTTGTTGAATTTCGTTTTTTTTGTTGATTTTTGTCGAAAGTAAACAATTAGAATTGCTTCGTAAACGCAGACGAAAACAAAGGCTTCAAAATGTTGACTTTAATGACACGAGGGAGGTTCCCAAGATATAATTGATATTCAGTTTCTGCAGCGAGATCTTTAACTGTGTGCCACAGTAAATGTTCTAAGAAGAATTTTTGGATTTAAAGAGTGATACACCTCCCAACGGTTTACCGCATCATCGTGGCTGGGAGGTGTTCCTGGGTGTCGGACTGCAATGTACAGCGGGGGGATCCATCCTCTGGCAGGGTCTTCCAGGCTGAGAAGGAATCCGGCGTTTCCATCAGGAAGTCTGGCTAGGAGTAAACCAATACCAAGATCCACCACCGTCCTCGTATCAAAGTCGCATGGTGGCAAATCTCTCGCTGATCCGCAAGGGCTGCGACTGCCTGTGGTGGTGAAGACCTGAGGCAGACTTTGGCCGGGCTGAAGTGATTCCAGGTAAACGCAATGGCTTAACCAGCAATTCTCCGAAAAATGGAGATTATGCTGGGGCCGGCACAACAGGTGAAGACGGGCCATTCAAGTATCAACAGTCAAGTAAAGAGTGATATAAACGAATTCCACTTTATTCTTTATTCCGATTTCGGCGGATTTCGCCTTGCTTAGTGTTTGGAAGGGTGAAGTTCTCTGCAATCTACCCAACGAAACAGAGAAGGTACTAAACCAATATTTCAATTGAATTGGAAACAAAATTAACTCTTAAAAGAGACAAGTAATAATAAGTAGGAAATAATAAGAAGTTGAAGTTGCTTTTTGTGAACGACGAGAATTTCCATAGAGTTTTGAACACTAAGACTCTGCTACCGTCGTCTACTTCCTCCCCAAGATCATTATCATCATCACTGATGGGATTTAAAGACGACAAACAACAGCATGTTTGTGTTATTTTTTAATTTTACTTCATATCATTGCAATATTTATTCCTCAAGTTCTGTGAACGAAGTACGGTATGGCGGAATAGCAGTGTTCAATTGCATTTACAACAAGTCTGGAATGGAGTAGTAGATTGCAGATCAGATCACTCCGCCAGCAATAACGTAAGTCAAGCTGCTTCACCACGTTCCGAATCTTATCCTCCAGGAGTTTTGCAAATGGTTGCTGATAACGTGTTGAGTGGATCATCTGCTTCCGTCAAGACACGATTGTTACCACAAAGGAACGATGTGTCGATGCATTTTGTGGATCGCAGTAATCGCACTTCACGATACAATGAAGACAAGCGTTCCAATTGCAATGGATTCGGACTTTCACTGTCGTCCTTTGATTCAAATTCAGAAGGTCACGTTGGAACATCCGATTTCTAGATTGGTCCATATCTTATGAAAGCATACAACGTTATCTGTGGTCCGTCCACAATCCACAATGCAATTGTCTGAACCACGTCTTGGATATAGAACTTGGAATGCGCCCTATGCAACGAAACCTCCACTTGCCGTACCGTCAAACATCGAAAGCTCTCGGGATGGTATAGGTAGGTACGTCGCGACCAGAGGGATCGGTATCATTAAATGTTTTTTCGTCGTCGCGCTATCAAAATCAAATACTAAACGTTGCTTATGGCATGGCAGCACTTCCTTTCGGTGCACCAACTAATCCTCAATCTAGTGCCAATCGTTCGACCCAGTCCTACTCAGCAATGGGTGGGTCGTCCTCACTTCCTTCACTTGCGCAAATACCATCTCAGCCCATGATGTACATAAAGCGCAAACGACCACCAACGCAATCACCACCGGCTCCAACACTAGGAGGAAATTCAAGTATTTTCGCTGGTGGAATTCCAACAATGCCGGAACTACATCTGGATCCAGAAATGAGTATTGAAGGATATAATAGTGCAGAAATGCCAATGTTCAGCGTATCAAGACAGCCGTCGAATATTAGTCACTTTGGCGGTTGTCAGGGCAGACATAGAACTGACAATAACAGTCCAAGACACCCAAACAAGAGTTATCTTCTGGACGATTTCAGCAACAACCGAACTGCTCACCCTCAAATAGCCGATATTCTATCACATGTAGCATAATTTGCTAAAGATCAACATAGATCTCTATTTATCCAACAAAAACTTGAGCGTGCATCTGCAGAAGAGAAGTAAATGCCTTTCGATGAAGTTCATTCACTCCTTTCTTTTTTCTTTTTCACTAATGCTCACATTCTAATGGTAGATGTCTTTGGTGATTACGCGATTGAGAAGTTTTTCGAATATGGAACTACAAAACAGAAAGCTGCGCTTGGCCACTCTTCGATCCGAAAGACGTTATGAACCTAGCTCTCAAAATGTGTGGATGTCGTGTAATCCAGAAAGCTTTGGAATCTGCAGGTGAAAAGATTCAGCTAGGAATTCTACGAAAGTTAGAAAATTAGGCAATGAAATGAGTGAAAGACCAGAATGGAAACCATTTAATTCAGATAATTGAAAAAGTGAGACCTGAACGGCTTTAGTTCATCACCGGCCCTTTTACGAAAAAACGGACCTGAAACTATTGTACAATTATCCATGCATCCGTATGGGTTAGAGTTATTCAAAGAGTGCTTGAGCATTGCACAAATTAACAGAGAAGACTTGCTCTGGAAACTCTTCATGCAAATGAACGCTCACTTGCTCTGGACCAATATGGAAACTATGTTATGCAACACGTTATTGAACACGGAAGTGATCCAGACAGAGATCTTACTATACAAGAGATAAGTGGTAACGTCTTGAAATATGCACAGCACAAGTTTGCTTCTAATGTCATCGAGAAGTGTTTGATCTGCAATGGACCTCACGATAAAGCACTTGTCATCGATGAAGTTTGCGTAGATAATGATGATCCATCGACTCCCATTCTTCTCATGATGAAGGACCAATTTACTAACTACGTTGCGCAGAAAATGCTGAACATAGTTTATCCTAATCACCGCAAAAAATGACGTACGCAATCAAGCCAAATGTCCTTACAATAGGAAGTTATTTTGTTTTTCAATGCGATTAAAATCTTGGTTTAGCACTTTCTCTGTTTAGTTATGGAGGTGTAAGGCTGGGTAGATTGTGTTTAAGAATATTGCTGTTGCAGCAGGATATCGCAAAATAGAGAACAAAGAAAAAACGATATGTTTATGACCTCTTTAACAACAGAAAACAATAACAATCTTAGTCTAACTAAAACAAGATAAAGGACCAACGTGGGTAGTACGGTAGTCGACCATACTGCCATTACAAAAAACCCTTTATGTTAGGAATAACGCATGCGTAGTGCTTCAGCAACACAGCAGCCTTTTGAAAACGATGTGTCACCAAAGAACAGCACAATAACCGCCTAAAAATATTCCCTTTAGAAAATCCTACAGAGTTACTTTATAACTACTAACTATTCACAAGGACAATTAAAGGGTTTCACATTTTAAGCAATGCATAGCCTTAAATCCTTATACGTCTCTTAGATATTTTTCACTTCTGTTGTTTTGCTCCGAGAGATGCAAATAAAAATACGATGTCCCAAACTATTGCACAAACCATATATCTCCTTCCATAAATGACAGGTTAAAAAATCTTTCTCGATTACATCACCAACCATATTTGTCGTTTCTATGGACACAATATTTCACTCTGTTACGTACAATACATAATTCATGTTACGGTACCTACTTTTTATCATTTTAAAAACTACTCTACCTCCATATTGTAATATCTATCCATGGAGATTGAAACAGTGATTATCTTCTTGGGCACGTCTTAAAAGCGACTTTGAATGAGAGTAAAATAGTAATTTTAATGAGTAAATAATCGAATAGTACCAAAATAAAAGGCTACAGAATATGGCAGTCACTCACATTGGGTATAGCATAGGTCATACTGTTGAAACTACTCGAGTGATCTAACCAATTTGAATCATTGGGTTTGAATACGCTTTGAACAGCGTCATGGTCGGAAAGGTAATTGCGATCTGCGCTGGACAAAAACGAAGAACGCAAACGGGCATAGTTTAACGAGCTGACTGGGATACCTGTAATCACGGTAACGTTGAAAAACGAAACATACTCAGTGATCATTGCACTGGCAACTCAAAAAACATCGTACCAACCCTCAGAAGGTAAACACACTCGAGTATCCAGTGCAAGTTCTTCACTTATTAATTAATTACTTAATAATTTAGAACAATCAAGTTTTTTAGTTATTGAGTAGTAATGTAAAATTCAATGAGAGTGTATTCCAACATTATATCCTAAATACTACTAAAGCCGGCAGACAACGATTTCGTATCAACTTACGCTTATTTGATGGCATCGGCTTATTATATGAAGGCACTGGGCTGTTATTATAAGTCGGTGGTAGGTCGAACGACTCCAACAGACTCTTCCGATAACCTGGACTTCGCCTTGAAATTCTGGAGAATTTCGAGGAATCTTCAATTGATGACAGTAACGACATGCAGTCATATTTGCATTTTGGTTTTGCTGGTAAGGCAGCTGCTAGATTCTCGTTAAGTTCTGATTTGACTGCGAAATCAATATCCTGAACATTCTTTGTCCTTTTGAAATCATATCGGCGACATACATAGATTACTGTAGCAATATGAAGCACCATCTGAAAATAAAAGAATCATTCCTAGATTGTAAAACGTGCCACTCATTATAGAAAGTAGGTGAACGTTAGAATCAAATCAGAATTTCGTGTAAAACTGTGTGTATCCACTTCTAGCCTTCAGTCAATCACCGAATATCTGCAGACGGCGCCACTGAATTGGCTAATTTTTCCAGTCATGCGTCAAAATAAAAAAAATGGCAGTACTTAATTCAACAAAACAAAGAAGAACTAAAGTTTCCGTCCAGTGTTCTCATGAAGAAAATCGGCCACCACTACGATGGTCTTTATCTTCTGCACTTAACGTCCTATAGAAAAAAGTCGCTGGTGCCTTTTCTCTAGTCTGGAGATTAAATTCTGTGATTGTATCAGGTTCTTCAGGAATTAATGTCCGATTTCAACCTAAATTCATAAATCAGCTGAGAACAAACTTTATTAGTCGTAATCAAAACGATTAGAAACTACACATTTCTTCCAACGAGGAAGAAGTTTATTTATATCAGTTGTGCGAAATTCTAGACAAAACATATTCCTTTAGAATGTTCAACTTTCACAAAGTTGTTATACAACTTTATCCTGCTAACGTTTCGATATCCTCATCTTCTTCAGAGCCGATTATCCCAGTCGATGGTACACAGTCGCTCGTGCTCGCGTTGTGGTTCTTCGTAGTCGTACAAGTGGAATCTTTTTGAGTGGAGCACCAGTGGAGCACCTTTCCAATGTAGTAACCTCACTCAGCGATGCCCTTCTATACAGGATGGTTGTTGACCGATTGTCAACTGATACCAGAGAACAACCAAAATAACATTACTTCGCGTAATGAGTGCTCTCGTCTATGACATCAGGTGGTGAGACGTCCAGTGGAGGCGACAAAACCTCGGATTTTGTAGGATCCCACCCTAACCGGGCGCCCTAATGAAAACGATCAAGACATTCCATAGAAAATGTTCCTTACTTTGCACCTATAGTCCCGAAACACTTTCCTAACGCGACCACCTTCACAATCTTCCGGAAGCCACAAATAGCACCAAATTCCATGTGATCGCTCCACAAAAACTAAAAGCAGTAAAATCCACATATGCCAATTAAACAACAGGACCCATGTCAATCTTATAGAAGAGATCCTGTTAAGAAATGTAGCTGCAGCATGCTTTGTCGTCCACCCGTCCGCCTATTGCCAATTTTGTCGATTCGCAAGAGATTCTTTTCTCTCCCATGGTCGTGCTCCATCTTCAATCAACGAGTTATGCGAAGATCGGTCTAACCAACTGCTACTCACCGAACAATGCACCTATGAGCACGAGTTAGATGCGTCCTACTATCACTTGAAGGATGTCATCTCCAATGATGTCTTTTTTATAAATTTGTTGTAGGAGACTTCAATGCCAGAGTAGGAAAGGCTAACGAAAGCAAATACAACATCGGAAAATTTGGATCAGGAGAAGGAAATGAGAATAAAAAACCGTTGTAGACTTCTGTCTTAATCAGGTGCCTCAGTTGGAAACTCATTTTTTCAGAAGTCGCTGGTGGACACCGGACTCGCTCAACGGTACGTCACATGCCAAGATAGACCATACCTTTACAAACGGAAGATAGTCTCTATTTCTTGCATCGGTGCTCCTACCATTCCGTACTGAGTCCGATTACTGCCTTCTTCGATTCAGACATAAACCGGAAAATAATTCATATTCACCAAGACGGAAAAGTCAAGCTGTATATGATGGTTACATTTTTTTTATTTTTTTAATGCTATCCATAATTGACAGATTAAGCAAGAGCAAAACGAAGACTACGATCTCCTTGTTGAGTGATTTAAAACATGTACCAAATTTTCCTCAGTTCCTAAAGCAAGAAGATCCGACCACATCTCCACTACCACTAAGTAGCTGCTGGAGAACAGAAAAAAAAAGCGGAAGTTTGATCCTATTCCAACACACTTAACATAGCTAGTAATAAATGCCAACTGCAAAAGAGTTTTTGCAGGACCTACATCGATGCAGAAAAAAAGGAACTGGTGGAAGCAGTACAAAAAGGAACCGGTCTGAAGAAATATCGTCGAGACATGGGTAACTATAATGTTGCGCTGTCAGCCTTGATGAACGAAGATCGACTTACTACGATATCCCGCCATGATATGGAATTGATAACAGAGACGTTCTATACCAATCTTTTCTGCACCGCTACCTCCGTCTCGGACCTCGAAAACTCCATTGAAGAAAAGCCGAACTGGATTCTATCCTCTGAGGTTCGAGTTGCGACAAAAAGCATGAAGGAAGGCCCAGCTCCAGGACTCGATAATGTCACTAATGTCACCGCTTATTTCTGTAGAGTTGGTGGCCACAAACTATATTTTCTCGCAATCCACATGACATCTCACCTTCAAAAAAGAGAATTTTCCAGATCAGTGGAAAACGTTGCGCATGGTCATCTCGCCCAACGATGGCCGAAGGGATCTTCGTAACTACCTGCCAATGCTTATTGAATATATTCTACAAGTTGCTCACGAAGATTATCCCTCTGCGCATATCGAAGACCTTACTAGTTTAGCAAGTAAGATTTCCAAAGGGATTTTGCTGCATGGACCACATCTAAACCGTGTCTAGGGCCACCGAAGTTTTCGGGGATACTACCTCCTCTACTCGTGACTTTTGTCCACTATGAAAAAGCGCTTGATGGAGTCGAAACGAACGGAATTCTATCAGTGCCTCTCAAGTAAGCAGTTGACCCGTCCTACATGAAAAGTCTAAATGACTGTGATCGCAAGAGCACAACGAAAATATAGCCTTCCTATAGACCCCTTACCACACCTAAGAGAAGAGGGATTTGACAAGACTACGCCGTATCGCCAAAGCTGCCTATTGACGCATTGAAGTGGATGAAGAAGTCACTCGACTGGAACAAGAAGGGCCTACAAGAAGGGGTATTGATGGAGAATTCCTACATATCACTATTTTTTTAATCTTTTCAAGAAGTACAAACGAAGCGGTGGCAATCGAACTGGATGGTTTCGATTAGAGACAACCTCGTACATGTACCTGGGAGGTTGATGGACTTGGAACAACATCCAGGAAGAACTACAAAGAAAAAGTAGAGGATCATGGACTGTATTCCAGCTTCTCCAAGCCACCCGACGAACCAAAAAATTCCGCTCTCACTTATTCGACTAATGGTCCTCTTAGCGATCTATTATGCAGAGGAGACGTGGGCTGATACTTCGAAAGAATACTGCGCACCACTCGCAGAGCGCTTGAAGGATCCCTTCTGAATTATCACCGCTACACACAACATCCAGCCATAATGCGAACCTCAGACCTTCAAAGTCTATTTGACCTATAAGGCGTAATACATCACATATCGATAGCGAAACACAGATTTGCCAGTCATATAATAAAAATAGACAACAGATTAACGAAAACAGGTGTAGCGTGAGCTCCACGAAAAAAGCAGGCGTCTCCTAGGACGACCTTCTACACGTTGGGGGTACGTGTTCGTAATGAAAATCATTCATCTGTACTCGAAAATGTTGATGTTGTGCAGATCATGGTACGACGCTCGCACAGACCACCATGCTCGAAGCAAACCAGCACCATGGACAACGAACGCGAGGCAAAGCAATAAATGGAAAATATGCTCGGGTCCGCACTAGTCGTGAAGATGGGTCTCCAAGTTCTAATTGCAATGGAAAGTACATAAAAAAGTGCTACAATCTACAAATTTCTGCGAAGAAGAAACAACTTGCTTAAAAATCTGGAGTTTTGGAAGGTCGTTGAGGACAGTTCTGCCCCCTCCCCCTTGAAGCATTTCTACTACAGGAAGTTGCAGAGATGCATGAAGTGGTAATTGGAAGGCCAGTTATCCGTAAAGTATGTTGGATGAGAGACAGTTTTGTAGGCCAGCTCGTTTAATATTTTAACCGTCGGTTATACGATGACTCTGCGCGGTAATGACAAAGTATTGGTGCCCTTCTGTTGAGCAAAGCGGGGCGCAGCCATTGAAGTTTGTGGTGCACTTCAACGGTTTGTTGGACCTACTTCTCCGTTTTAATCTTTTCACACAGATTGAGGAAGCTGGGATGGATGAAACTACCTGCGAACCACGAAACGTTCAACACGACCTTCTTTTGATGCAGTTTCCGTTTTAGCATGTGCCTCATTGCTGTCCAAACACTAGGCTTATCGTCCCCAGTTATCAAAGAGGCTTCATTTTTTCTTCGAACGTTTCAATAAGGGTGACAAAGGTGTCATTATGTTTGCGTAGAAGAAGTGTCGACTAAGGTCCAAAACGGCGACTTCCTCGAGTCCCATTCACTTCTTGCGGCATCCATTTGGGAAGCTTCCTCGACTTTCCAATTATCTTTACATTCTCTGAGATGGATGAGTTCTTCCGTAAATTCTCAAGCAGTTCTGCGTGTAATTGTTTCCATCAAAGCCTTCAAGTCATCGTCATCATTCAAGGTCGAAGTCACCACGATGAAGCTTTCTAATGCAACGTCGCAATGTATCTTCGCTGATATCAGCAATATTTCGAATCCTTGTGCTAGGTACATCCGAGTTTGAATTCGTAGCACGTATGTCGAAGATGTTGCCTTTAAAATATGTCAAAATCATATTCGATATTAAGGTTCAATTATACAAAGCGAAAGCGCATAAAATTTCGAAAAAAACAACTAATGCTACAAGATATAGAAGAGAAATGAAATTAGAAACCAGACATTACTTCCCGAGCATTCTAACATTTCCTCAGTTCAACGTATTTCCATGCAAAAATTAAGCGTAAGGAGAGTGAAATTCAACTAAACTCAGAGGAAAAACGATTTTTTTGCTTATGCACGCACACTCACCTCCGCCACGATGAATAATGCCAGTATGATCACAGAGAGCACAGCAAGGATAAACGAAATGGATGAGATGTTCAATTTCAGCAAACTCCATGTGGCAACAACAATGCCATTAAAAACTAGAACAGCAAATAAAACCTGGAAAGCTGTATCTCAGAATTTATAAATGCACAAAAAAGACAATAGAAACACTATCACATCCTTAACTGAAGGGCAACATTAAATCTATTGGTGGAAAATTATTCTGGAAATAAATGAATATCCCAGGAACAAACCATAAGGGGAAGATATACAATTATAACGAGAAAACTTACTTCGACGAATACACTTGGCACACTCATTACTATCCTTAACCATTGAGGAGCAAACCATGAGGAATTCTTCTCCATTTCAGACGTGTACAAGGTACCAAGCATCAATACAGAACCAAAATTGCAAAAATAGTACAATATTACATTTAATAGAAATGATAACACAAATAAAAATGTCCCATTGCCCATTATTACCTAAACGTGCAAATTAACTATAACGAACATCTTTTCGAAGAAATGCGTCTCAACGCCGGTACGTCATTCGAAATTATATTCCTCAC
Source organism: Angiostrongylus vasorum (assembly GCA_018806985.1). NCBI lineage: Eukaryota > Metazoa > Nematoda > Chromadorea > Rhabditida > Metastrongylidae > Angiostrongylus > Angiostrongylus vasorum. The sequence continues at coordinate 1,438,111 of JADANN010000420.1, forward strand.
TCCATGTGCGCATGTAGTGGATAGGAATCCTCTGCAATGCGCCTACGCAGACCTTGGTTCGATTTCGTGCACCGGGAAAACCAATCCTTCCATCCTTCCAGGGTCGTCAAAATAGCACCACACTTATGTGGGTGGATATAAACATTAGCTATGCGTCGCTACTACATTACAAGCCATTGTTTAGCACACCTCCTAACGGTTTACCGCCTCATCGTGGCTAGGAGGTGTTCCTGGGTGTCGGACTGCGATGTACAGAGGGGGGATTCGTCTCCTCGGCAGGGTCTCCCAAGCTGAGAACGAGTCCGGCGTTTCCATCAGGAAGCCTAGCTAAGAGTAAACCAATACCATGATCCACCACCATCCTGGTATTAAAGTCGCATGGTGGCAAATCTCCCTCTGATCCACAAGGGCTGCGACTGGCGGTGGTGGTGAAGACCTGGGACAGACTATGGCCCGGTTGACCTCGGTATTCCAGGGAACTGCAATGGCTTAACCAGCAAATCTCCGAAAATGGTGATTATGCTGGGCCCTGCACAACCAGTGAGGACGGGCCGTTCAAGTATTACGTAAGTAAGTAAGTGTTCAGCAAGCACTCCATCTCCATTACGCTACGAATGCAGACCACATTTCTCACAAATGGATCAATGTCAAACGCTTTAACCTTCACCACTTTACTACTTGCATCAAATCACGACAGAAGATGTCAACGTGTCCCAAAATAAAAGATTACCTCAATAAAACGAAGTATAAGAGAGCAGTGCAGACGGCACCAGGCAAATCATGAACAATCCATTGCGGCAAACGTAAAACAATCCAGTTTAACCAGAGACAAGATGCGCGCCTTAATTACTAAATGTACTGCTAGGAATTAGAACTACACTAGAAACTTCTAGTGTGAAACTAATCCAACAAATAAACCTGTCAGATACTGAACACTAAGAAGGCTTACATACAAATCTTCAAATTCGTCGTGCTTCCGATTGCAGCTTTTGTAGCATCGTAACAGTACAGATGCATGTTTAGATCTACGTGAATAGATCTTAAAACATACAGGAGCACCAGAATCTGCTTAACAATCGCAAAATGCTAAACATAAAATGGTCTTTGAAGCCTTCCAATAACGGCAATGATAGGGAAAAATGAATGAGTCAAGTTGTTCAATACAAACTTCCACTCCCACCTTAAAATGAAGCCGCTCTCCAAAAATTTTCAGGAACTCCATGCTTCTCGTATTTGAAGTGCGGCGCTTATTTGAAGTTCGACTAATCATCACAACTGATGATCAACACGAACCAGTCTCGGTGGACGGATAACGACCAATTTCGAGGCAACAGGTAACCGGATGATGAGTAATTACCTCTATGTCGCAGGCTTTCCTCTCGGTTGTTACCGAACCCCCGGAAAATCCTTCCACTTAACAAACTTTTAGAAAGATGAAGTGAAGATAACCGTGTTATGACAAACATTAATCATTAACGAATTTCTAATCAGTGCACTTAATTTGTTGACCAGTTTAGAAATTATAAAAGTTGCAAAAAAGACCTAGCAGACTGGTACAGGTTTCTTCGGAGAAACTTTGGCGCAAATATGAAATCTGAGTCTAACAACGGTTAGCCAGCACGGGGAAAAAGAACAATAAGGGTAGATACTAACCCAGATCAATAGCTGTCTCAAGCGACAATATTTCAGGAATACAACAACAATTTAATGACTATGCAAGAGCTATTACAAACTCTTTATCTGTAAACATAAAGTATAACAAAGCTGAACACCAGAAAATGATATTACAAAAGAAAAAAAATCAGAATTAGCACGAAGTTCGAGGCTTTCTTTTTTAGCGAAAGAACAAATTACGTTCTAGAACCACCGATGAGATCCGAAAACCAAGGTAGTAGCAACTTCGATAAGGGATGACACACTAAGCCAATGACAAAACTAATGAGAGAACTAAGGTTGGAAACGAAAGTATTGGTGACAAATTTGATAATAAAGACTGAAATACTCGTTCATAATGAGAAAAATCCACACTTTCTAGGTTTAGTAGAAGTTCTTAGGACTGGAAGAAAAACGACTGTCGTAGTGACTTGACGAAAACACCATCTAGGCAATGCCTTTTACCAAAGTATGAAAGTGTGGATGAAAGAAGAAAGGAAAGAGTTGGTTACCAGAATGATAACTGATTATGGCTATTTCTAAGCAAAATTATTCAATGTGTACGCAAGGAGTAGACATGTAGAGGTAGGCAACGTTTCAGAGGCATCATCATTTCTACAATCTAAAAGAAAAAAAAAGAAGCTAAGGAGGATATATTTAGAGATGAAATCATTTCGTCATTAAGTTCCAGTGTGGAAATAGGTAAGAAGGAAAGATGAACTAAACATAGACAAACCAAATGGTCTACATCCTGGTGGGAACATCAGGAACCGAAGAGATCTCAGAAGGCAACGGAGTGTTCTCCTGACTTTCATTCTCTTCATGAACCGTGTCCAGGTGGCGATGTGAATTATCGAACAAAACCGACTGACTCGTGTTATTATTCTCGCAGCTAGAATAATAAATACATTTTCAGAAGAAATCGAACTCACAAACAGTATTAAAAAGTTATTTGACCAACACAACCTACATAATGTTAACTTTCTATTTAGTGCCTATAAAAATTTTTTTACTGCAGGGTATCATTTGTGATACAACCACAACCGAAACGAAGAACCAGCATGGTGTGTTAGTGAACGGGTTAGCCCTCGGAAAGGGTAATAGCGCGTTAGTTCCCCACCGCAGACACCTGCGGTTCGGAATTTTGCAAATATCTCAGCATCATTATAGTTCTTTCACAATCTACATATTCACTAGTTAAATGAAAGGTCTCGGATCTCACCATGTCTCAGATCCAAAGCTGATATCGATATCATCAACCGATACTGATGGAGAACGACCATCTGTAAAACGTTTCATGAGAAGGAATACCGATATAAAAATAACAATGAATAATAACGATGCTAAGCATCACTTCAATAGACACAAAAAGGGTCCTCCAAGTTTTAAATCCGTCTCTACTCATCCACCGTTGTTATTCTACTTCTAAACACCAGTGTGACGACTAGAACTTCACAGCGAAAACGTACATATAATTCGAACCGATTTTAATTTTTTTACAGGAAATTGACTATAAACAACAGCGCAAAGTAAAAAAGAAACTTCCCTTCAATCTTCCTTGTATAGCTCCTCAAAATTGGATTTTCGGTAACCTTCAGGCTAAGCAAGCTGCTGTTAGTTCCGTTTAAACGAGATAAAAGGTCACCTAGAAGTTTCATTACAAGTGCGAAAAAAAAACCAAGCTCGAATAAGAACTTTCATAGAACTTACTTCTTGTATTTGCATGGTCACCTAGTCTGGTCGATGATGAGCCGCGATCTAGAAACACCAACAGAAACTAAGCAAGCACGTTCAATATAAAATTTTTGGAATCGAAAGACATGAACTGACAAAACCAATAAATGATTATAAATGAACGAAAAGTTTTACAAAACAGACTAGCGTCGCGGTATTTTTTTCACACATCCCACCACCAGATAATGTGCGGATTCCAACATATCTTGCCTTAGAATCGTTTCCACAAAACCATATTCCATGAAGTTTTTCGAACTTTGCGTTTAGGTCCAGCTGCTGCCTGAGGATTTGCGGTTTCCTGAATGTCATGAACGCTGGTCAATTCCACCTGGAATTCCAGGACTGCCCGATTAGCGTGTTGCTAGGATCTCTGGTCCCCGACCTACGAAGGATAGGAGGTTTGGTTGACCTGGTACAAGGTCGAAATAAGGCCTTATAAGTATTGAACGGCACTACTAGCATTACATTATTCACGCCGCAGCTAGAAAAAAAGAACAAACCAAAAACATGTAACAAAAGGATGAACATGGTGACAGAGCCTCCCAAGAAGTACCGCAACTGACATATAACATGGTGTGACAGAAACTTCCATCATTATTAAGTCGTTTCCAACAGGTGAATTCGGACAGCACTTGGTACAGTTATGGTTTGCGCGTCTGTGGTGGAAGAATTCTAATGAAGAGGCACCAAATCTCGGATCGATGTAAAGAAAGTGAGAACGCTAATGCTAAGGGCCCGAGAATGTTCATGCACAGTTCTCAAGATTCTAAGGAAAATCACTCTTGATCATTTAATGAGCGTTGAATATATCGTTAATAAGAGAAGATAAATCCTTATTTCGGAGCGAATCCGCGCGCATGTGAATCTGTCAGCCTTTGTGGAAGGAGACTGCAAAACAACGAAACGCGTAACGAACCCGCTTATATGTGAAGACAGTTAATTTAAGTGCACTTAAGTGTTTCTAGCTGGATATTTACACAAAATTAGAACAATGAAGAGGAAAAAAATAAATCACATAAGAATAAATAGCATTGTAGTGCATTTATAAGAGATTAACATCCATACCTTTAAAAGACCAACTCGTCGTACTTGTGGCTGCGATGTCACGTTTTAGTGAAGACCAATCCCAAGAATGACGGTACACATAGAGAAAACTAAGCACGCAGCCATAGACATAATACAAATACACTATCCACATTACAGCGCATGGTAAGAAAGTGAAACGAATTGCATCTAAAGAACAATAAAAAAAAGTATTTCCTGCAGCTAGTATCCTCACGTGCGAAAACGAAGAAATGAAAAAAAAAGGAAAAGAAAAACTAGCGGAGAGAAACGCAGAGCAGGGGCCTCTGTGGTGCAGTATGTAATAGGCGAGCCCCGGAAAGGGTAACGGTGGTTCGATCTGGCCCTGGCTCCAAGATTTTGCGAATATCTCAGCATCACTGTGGTTGTATTTCACATTATACCCTGCGGTGAAAAATTATAGTAGGCAGGAAGCAAAAGATTAATACTGAGGAAGAAATGACTTGAAAAAATCCACTTTCTGTGGTGGAAACGGCTTCTCTAATTAGCCGTTGCGAAAGAGAGTACGACAGCGTTGATATCACAGTGGTTTCCGTCAGTTTGTTGAAAACTCAAAGATTATCAATTTAACTCTAACATTAAAAACATAAACTATGACCTGAACACCAAAGCGACTTAGTTGGTCAAGGCCTTTTTTTTTACGATTACCGACCACTTTATTAAGAACTTATCTTCTCAGTTTGGTTTATAATGGGGGTTATTAATGATAAAAGTCCATAACTCTGTGAAAACTGCCACTTGTTGAGCCATAGGATATAACTCTCATTAGTTTAGCTTACCAATTATGAGAAAAGTTACGGCTTGATCAGTTCGGCTTTCAGAAATCTGATGAAGCTGCATGCGAAAACTACGAATACAGCATAACAGAAAACCAGCGCCTAGCGTTACCTAGGGATTTTATTTCTATACGGATTAAAAAATCAAAAACAAAAGTGATCAAATCAAACAGAAATCTGCTAGCTTCCCATGTGTCGTATAACAAACCACGCAAAAAAGTAGTGGAATTAGGAAGAAGGCCAGATTGATACGGAATAACGACGCCAGTACACCACGCTTCCAAGCACCATGCATTGCCGTGAGCACCATAAAACCCATCAATGCGCTGTAATATTAAATAAATTGGAGAAGTATGACCAACATTTGAATTCTACCATTTGCCGCTGGAGACCGTACAAAAACATTTAGTAACTTGAGACCGTGGCAAATTGCGCGTAAAACAAGGATTTTCCTCCGTTTTACTCATTAATGGGCGCGCGTGGCACAGTGGTCGGAGGCGCCCTGCAACACACACGTGGAATCGATCCCCACGCCCATGGCCCACCAAACCTTCCATTCCTCCGAAGTCGGCAGATTGTTACCAGACTTGTCTGGGAGGATAGCAGCACTGGCTCGATACATCGGTATGCCACCGCGAGTCATTGTAAAGGCCAGATATGCATTCAATCACCTCCAAACGCTTAATGAAGTTGAATGCATGGCACATCCGTCAGGGATTGATCAACGCCGAGAGCTTTATCCTTTACCCTTTATACTCACTAATTCCATTTTCTGGGCTTTATTCTATGAGATTATCCAAGAAACGAACCTGAAGAAAAACAAATAGCTAAGTGCTGATGAAACGTTCCGAGAAACGTTGAGGTAAGGTTTCCGAATATTTGGAGAGGTGGAGACATAGCTGAAAAAAGCAATGTGTTAGAAAACGTTTTGCTGCCTTATGACTCATTTTGAATAGCTTCTTGAGAGCATATGTTCCTCCAAAGGAACCATAATCGCTCAAGGCACCACTAACATCGACTCCCACTCTTGTGCATGGTCGAAATGAAATTGATGATGGAGGTGGAATGGTGAAAATCCGTCCAATCCAGGAATTTGCAACCCAGTGAAGTCAGCTACACCAACTTGCCACATTAGCCAGAGCGAGATTAGCAGAAAGACGATATGTGTAACAAGCAGCAAGTGCTAAAAGAAATTCTGACTGTGTGTTGTTGAGTCCTGCCACGAAACCTGATGAGCAACTGGGCTTAACCCTAAACAAAAGATAAAAGAGAACATTAAGTAGTAGCTGAAATATGTATTAGAGCGGTATCGATTCGATTTCGTAATATCCGAAATACCAAGTCCTAAGGACTTTGCCGCGCAGTTTTCATTCTGTAACCTAAGTGAAGTCTTTTCGACTTTTACAACTAACAGATTTAACAATCTAACATTACTCTCAGATGAAAAAAACTGTCCACGGTAGCATATTGTCAAAACTGTATGGTCATTCCTATTTCTCATTTTCCTAAGAAGGTCGCTTTACTCACGACTAAGACAACGTTTTAATGCCTTAAAAAACACACAATGATGTATGTAAAAAAAATACAGCATATTTCTCTTTTAAATATAATGACGCAATGCGGGGTGCGTAGCGTAGTGGTTAAAGGCGCCCTATAATACACATGTGTTCGATGCCGCGCCCCAGACCCATCAACCCCTCCATCCTTCCGGAGTGGGCAAATTGGTAACAGACCTGTTTAGAAGGATAGCTGCACTGATTCGTTACATCGGTTGGTCACCGCGAGTAATTCTAAAGGCCAGAAATGCATTCAATCACCTCCAAACGATGCTTGATGAAGTCAAATGCATGGCGCATCCTTCAAAAATTGATCAACGCCGCCATCACCATCCTTTATCTTTCAAGAAGATAACAAGCTGCAAGTACTAAGCAAACGTTTCCAATCTGTACAACTGAAAACGATTCACGTGCTACCGCCATGATACGAGGCTGACACAGTTGCAGCAATAGATAACATTCCTATGGTATTTATAGAAAAAAAAAGCGTAGGAACGAGTTCAGGACTATTTGAAGCCATGTCTCAATTTCTAAAAGACAAATATTACATATATACCAACTGTACATTTGCTTTGACACTTCATTTCAAAGTGATGAAATCGAAATCTTGAGAGTTTCAAGGTCTAATGTGTTTCTAACTCGTCGTATTTTTTCTTTTAGCTCAACAGCTAGCCAGCAATAGCTTAACAATTCGAAAACGCCATCATATTTGTTTAATTTTACATAACTCGTTATTACATTCACTTTGCGAATCCCAGCGCTTCTTAGATTCACTTCACTTTCCTCGCATTTGTCGTCCACAAACGTCTTCGAACATTTTACATGTTGTTTCGGCTGGTACTGATGACGATTTCGTCTGCTTCATGAACGTCGTAGAATACTGGTCGAGCCAGGTCTAGCTGCAACCTTGCAGATAGTCGCAGTAAGAGGTTCCCTCATGCATAGGGGGACAGCGTTGGGAGAGGTTGGACCAGAACCTCGCTTCTTGATGAACTGCATCACTAACCGTTGTGCTACCCTCGCTCCTGCACTCCTACGTACTATATAAGAGATAAAGAATAAAGCTCTCGGCGTTGACCAATCCCCTGAGGGATGCGCCATGCAGTCGACTTCATTAAACATCGTTTGGAGGTGATTGAATGCATATCTGGTCTTTACAATGACTCGGGGTAGCGTACCGATGTATCGAGCCAGTGCTGCTATCCTCCCATACAAGTCTGGTACCAATTTGGGGACCCCGGAGGCATGGAAGGCTTGGTGGGCCAGGAGCACGGGGACCGATTGCACGTGTGTGTTGCAGGGCGCCTCCGACCACTGCGCCATACGCGCCCTACGTACTATACAGTGAGCTTGATATTTAAATAAGCATAATCTAAACACAACATACCTTCACGTGGATCTGTCCGAATAGCCAGGCGTATCCGTCATGACGAGCACGGAATCTGCCGACGGCGTCGGCCCTACGAATCCGACGTATTAGCGAATTCGTTGGGCTCATCGCTTCGAGTGCTGGGGAAACCATCGCTTCCAAACAACTTAAATCACTTGAAAAAGCATGTAGGAGTGAATCCACAGTCATATAATCAACACTTGGCAAGAACAACAAACAATGCTGTCTATAACATACAATCGATAATCAGTTGAACCTCATAAGGCCATTGAGGCGTGAATCTGGAAACTGCGTGCAAGATTTCCAACAAAATTTCTTCCCAAACTAATTTATCCTACAAGCCTTACATGGATGAATGAATGAGTGCATAAATGAATGAGTGAATAAATGAAATAATGAATGGATGAAAGAACGAATGAATGGTATAGTACCGCATCAGGGACCCATTTCTATTTCAACCTTTACAATTACAGTGACTATTTGCTAGGTTTTAGATGGTCTTAGTTTTTAGGCAACATAGATGCACACCAATAAGGCATTACAGACATTAAGCGATAAAGAAAACTAATTTTGCTAAGTAAAGACAGCCAAGTATAACCGAAACAATGCCGAAACGGTTTCAACAGTAATCAACTCACAATTTTAGGAGAACAAACATCAGGTGATACTTTATTAAGAAGAAACTACTTGTAGTTTACTACTTGTAGTAAACAATCGATTAAGGATAAGGACTGAAGGCGAAGTTAGGCACCTAGTCGATCGATCGGGGAAACGACAACTGTAGGTTCGGAGAGCGATCGTTTGGGACCTTTGGGGTCCACAGCAAATCTTCGCGCCTAAATACTTATTTGAATTAATTTCACTATTCTTTCCCCAAGAGCCTTTTCTTCCACTGTTTTTGATGATTTGGGTTACTAGTAAGTTAATATTCCAGTAGGGTCTCCCAAGCTGAAAAGGAGTCTGGCGTTTCAATCAGGAAGTCCAGCTGAGAGTAAACCAATACCAAGATCAGTCACCGTCCTGATATCAAAGTAGTTACATGTTGGCAAATCCTCCTCTGAACCAAAAAGGTGGCAACTGCCTGTGGTGGCGACGATCTGGAGCAGACTTTGGCCTGGCTGACCTCGGGACTTCAGGGGAACCACAGTGGCTAAACTAGCAAAATTCTGGAAAAGTGGGAATTACGCTGGTGTCCGCACAACTAGTGAGGACGAGTCATCCAAGTATTCATGTGCGTAGTAAGGCAACACCCTAGTGATATTACTTCTCTGGGTGGGTTGTGTAGCCACGTGGTTAGAGGTGCCCTGCTATGCACACGGGTTCATTGGTTTGACACCTACCAATCGCCGGCAAATCTGGCCCTATCACTCAAGGCTTTAGCAAGCAGGTACCAGACTTCTCTGAGAGGATAAAAACACTTGCAGTGATACATGTGATACATCAGTGGGTATCGCAAGTGACTGTACAGCATACATATGCATTGATTGCATGATCTTTACGATATTGAGAATGGAGTCAAATGCATGGCCAATCCCTCGAGACTTGGTCAATAACCACTTTATGTTTTGTTTTTTTAAGGCATTAGTACAATAAGGAAGGAGCTGTTAAGAGACTCATATACTTGTATGTGAATAGCAAAAATGTCTTAAGGCTTTCACGACGGCTGCCGTTTCCGCGAGTGGGGCTCATCGGAGCGCAACCACGTTTGATTAGAGCGCAATCACAATGAGCATTGAAGTCAAGAAGTATGGTCACTGGGACCGCGTATGAGACACTGCACACTTTTTCATTGCCATTATCGTCCCATTGTTCCGTTCCATCACATATTTTTCGTGCCTTCTAGCTTTCATGTATCCGATATGATCTTCTACCTATGATCCCATATTTAAAAACCGCTTCTAACTTGGGTGTGATGAAAGAAAACTCTTCCACTATCAAATCAGAGTGCTGTCAGCATTCAATAGAGTTATGTAAATTGTACAAAGAGTATTACGATGTTTACTTCTCGCTTTTGATACCCTACCATTCCAGACATTAACAACGATTCGTCATAGTGTTTGAAAATGAGATGACTACGAGTTGCTTGTCGAAAATAATGCTTTGCACAACTTGCGATCCCAGTTCTTCGGCAGCTCTCAACAATTTTTCAGTGATGAGTGTATTTAGGAGTTTAGACCTTAAGAGACTTATAGAGGAATTGCGCTATCGTTCTATGGGTATTAATGTTACTATGTGTCTGCTCATTCCGTACTCGTTAGCCACGATTCACCGTTTCGACGTGGATGCGAAAGACTAGGGGAGCACTAATGTTAAGCCCGGAACAACCACTAAGCGGTTGGTCACATATTTGTATTATTTTTTTATATATGTACTTGTATATACATATTCCTCCCAACGGTTTACCGCCTCATCGTGGCTGGGTGTTCCTGGGTGTCGAGCTGCGATGTACGACGGGAGGATTCATCCGCTGGGCAGCGTTTCCGAAGCTGAGAAGGAGTCCGGTCTTTCTATCAGGAAGCCTGGCTAAGAGTAAACCAATACCAGGATCCACCACCGTCCAGGTATCAAAGTCGCATGGTGGCAAATCTCCTTATCCATAAGGGCGGCGACTGCCTATGGTGGTGAAGACCTGGGACAGACTTTGGCCAGGTTGACCTTGGGATTCCAGGGAACCACAGTGGCTTAACCAGCAAATGCCCGAAAAGTGGAGGTTATGCTGGGGCCCGCACAATCAGTGAGGACGGGCCATTCAAGTATCAAGTAAGTAAGTAAGTACAACGACAACTATACCAACCTCATACCAGTTTAACGAGATGAGTTCATAAGAACGTATAGATAAATGTATAGGTTATTTAAGCCGAGGTTTATAGAAAGTCGGTCTTTTGAGTTATATCGTGTATATTATTTCGCAGATGCTTATGTGTATATATAATGTACATGTATGTATATAGTGTTTTGTGCATTCTTTCAGGCTTAGTCCCGAACTTGGAGATTTCGGTGGATCCACAAGTCGAACGTCAAACAAGCAGTAATTTAAGCTTGCTTTCGTGGAAATAACATGCTAGAAAAAAAAACACTGTTAGCTACGCTACTAAAGAAGACATTTGGTTTCTTGTAAATGAAATGCTTTATATTCTAATGGTTTTCTTTCCATTTTACGTTCTTTAAATGTGAAAGACTAAATCAGTCTCTAGCAAGTGTGCATTTTAATGTGTTCCAATCATTGTGATTGTGTCAAAGACCTCTTTTGATGTTTCGTGGCTTTACGGGAAATTCTTTCTAAGTATTATTTAGGACTCGCTGATGGAATAATCACCCTTAAAAGCGGAAAAGCGAAAGGAAATGTATGTATCATGGCAGTAAGGAGGCACTTCGTATTGGTTCTGAGGCGAACATGTCATCGCTTGGAGACAGACTTGGCGACTGTCCCCCACTTCCACTAAGTAATTATAGGTGAGCGTTCTCCGATACGTACTGAGAGGTCCGTAAATTTTACACCCTGGCATGCGCTCTAATTTAGGTGTGCTGCACATTTTTTCTTTCAGTTGAATGCCTTCGGAAGCATTTCCTGTACTTTGTCCAGTTACGCCTCTCTTGACAAACTCCAATATCACCAGGTCCAGGATACTTTGGGTATATCACGGACTTTCTGGTCGATCACCTTCTTTCGATGGATATCCTCCTCCACTGACACCAAAGTGAGTAATTTCGGTTCTTCACAGTTTGTTTTACCTTCTCCCTATAGAAATTCCTAACAAGAATTAGGGACCATAACTAACTCTTTCGTAACAACCTGTCAGTGTTGATGGGTCTTCTGTTTGCATATGTAGACCCTGTAGATTTCTAGAAGATATTTGTAGTCGATGTATGCGAAAGAGGCACGAATACTTATGCGGAGCGGAAAAATTCTGTGTGATTAGCCACAGTTGCATCTTTGAAAAACTAGTAAGTGATGCGCATTTTTTTGTTTCATCATTCTGTTAGCATATCTAGTTCTACCAATACTTTGGCTGTACATAACTGTGCTTGTACGACAACCAAGGGTCAACACCTGTAGAATATGTTGGGTTGGCTGTTACATGAAGCCTACAAAATTGGTTATTCTAGACTTGCTGCAAGATATCCTAAATAGTTTCGTATTACTTACTTGAATACTTAAACGACACGTCCTCACTGGTGGTGCAGGCTCCAGCATATTCCCCATTTCTCGACGTTTTCCTGGTTTAGCCCCTATGCTTCCCTGGAGTCCCGAGGGCAGCCTGGCGAAAGTCTGACCCAAGTCGTCACCACCACAGGCAGTCGCCGCCCTTGTGGATAAGAGGGAGATTTGCCACCATGCGACTAGTTCGATACCCAGACATTGGTGGATCCTGGAATTGGTTTACTCTTAGCTAGGCTTCCTAATGGAAATTCCTGGGCTCCGTCTCAGCTTGGGAGACCCTGTCGGGGGATGAATCCTCTCCTCTGTACGTCGCAGTCCGACACCCAAGAACATCTGCCGGCCACGATGAGGCGGTAAGCCGTTGGGAGGAGATAACTTCGTATTAGGCGTAGTAATGTAAGAAACACTTTTTAGATCACAATTTTAACTTATTATTTACTGCCTACTCTTCTTTCTAGTGGCAAGGTAGACACTTGCGCTCTGGAGTTTTGCAAACTTTTTAGATGTTTTTAATGTTGGTCAATGTAGTTGTGCGAAGCGTAGTTTACATGCAAGAAGCAGAGTTGTTGTGGATGAAATCTGAGCTGTACGTTAGAATTGTGTATTGTATATGATTGTAGGCAATGGCTATAGATTCTATTTCGGAAATGTATTTTGCATACTTATATGATGTTATAAGCTGATCTTCTTTAGCTGATGCGAGGTTGGTATAGGTCTTCGTTGTCGTTGTCGTTGTTGTTGGTGTTGTTGGTCGATGGCTGACGTCTCGCCAATTTCGCCTTCCTATAGACCTGAGTCCCACTCATAACATCACGGTGAGTAGCCTTTCTCTTCAGTATGGCGTCTATTTAAAAAATTGATCTTCATTAATATCTTAGCCTTTTTTCCACCGAATAATTAAAGTATTCTAATATAAAATACGTCCGGGCTCTGAGGAAGGCGAAATCGCCGAAACGTCAGCCATTGACCAACAACACGAAAAACACCAACAATAACGACAACGACAACGAAAACCTATACCAACCTCGCATCAGCTAAAGAAGGTCCATTTATAAGATTAAATAAATAAATATATCAACTATCTATGCCGAGGGTTTATAGAAAGTCGGTCTTTTGAGTTATTTTGCATACTGTTATGAGTAATGGTTTGAAATTCTATACAAAAAGCTCATTATATGTTAACATTAGAAGTTTACCAAAGAAGGGTCAGGTTTTCCGTAAAGCTGTCGATAGTAGAATCGAATTGTAGAACTGTAGAGTTAGGCTGTAGAAACTGTGACGAAATAGATATTCTAAGTAAAAGACTTGCAGCATCAGTAAGACATTATGAAAATACGCCTTAAGAATATGCATTTTTCTATAGAAGTACCCTACACAATGATGAATGGATGATGAATGAATGCGTACCCTATCTGTTTACTCTTGATACACATTACAGGTACCTCCATATGAGCTTCTTCTAGTAGTTGTACATTGTAAATTTCTCTGAGTTAAAGGTTCACAACATAGGCGGTAATAAAGTGTAGTAAGAGTTGGAAATGTGTTCTTTCCCCAAAGGTATAGTTTACCTTCTGATAAATGCGTACTATGACGATATGCCATCTTTTCGTGACGATAAAGTGTCCTTAACCCCAGGACTTTGCTATCTAAGTGCCAACAGATCCACTGTGGAATTCAAGTAGACAGGCTAACTACGGAAAGTGTAAAGCGTAGCACACTTTTCGCCAGTACAACGCAATCAGAATACCTATCCATGGACCGGCCCTAGACCCTGTTTTAGATCCATACTCGACATACTATCGATTGACTACAAAAAGTCTGATAAAAAAGGTGTTCACGGAAAAACATTTTTTTTTCATCTTTCATCTAGAAAGCGTGCGTAATGAAGTCAAGATGTACGGTGCGAAACGTACAACACCTTACTTATTAAAATCGGTTGTCGTCAAAGGTTAATAGTGGTATTGGGAATCATTGAGAGGTGGAAACTCGTCCCAGATATCCTGTCTTCAAACGGAAAAAATTGGAGACCAGAGAGGACGTCGCGCACGGTTATCTAGCGCAAGAAAGGTAACCAAGGGGATCCAATAGCCATCGTTCGATATGCTTGTTCAGTGTACTATACAAGATGTTCAGCTAGATTATCCTATTACGCATTTCGGAGACTTTGGATGGGACACAGCTAGTACAGCAAGCAGGATTTCGACAGGGATTTTGCTGCGTGGACTACATCCAAATCAGGATCATTGAACTTTGCCAAGAATACCAGCTAGCTTTAGTCCTGACTTCCATCGACTATGAAAAAGCGTATGACAGTGTCGCAACGAATGCAATGCTATTAGCGCTCGTCGACCAAGGAGTGGATTCGTCCTCCATAAGAACTCTATCCGACCGTTATCGGAACTTCACTATGAAAACACAGCTTTAACATCGATTTCTAACTGTACCTATAGGAATAAGGATTCGACAAGGCGACAGCATGTTGCCAAAGCTGTTTAGTGCCGCACTGCTTTGGGCAATGAGGTGGCTCGATTGGGATGAGAAAGGCGTATGCATTGATGGGAAATTCCTAACAAATCTTCATTTGGGCGATGACGTCGTCATCTTCTCATGAAATACCAACGAAGAAGACGATGACTAATGAGATCAACGAAGCGAGGAAAAAAGTCAGACTGCAAATAAATTGCAAGAAGACCCAGTTCAACTCATGGTGCGAAGACAAACAGGTAGAATTGGATGGCTGTTTGATTCCAGAGACTATCTCATAAGTATGCCTTGGGCAGAGATGGAAAAGAACATGAACGAGGAATCAGACAGAAGAAGGAGAGCAGCATAAGCCACAGTCCGGCCTCTCAAATTCAACAAAATTCATGTTCGACCAACTAAAGGATCCGAAAATCCGCGCTCACCTTTCCGATTCAACAATCCTCCTAGCACTGTGTTATTCAGCAAAGACTGTTACGTGGGTTGATACTTCAACCATATCAAGAATATGCACACTACTTACAGGGCACTTGAACGATATCTAATGAAATACAACCTGCACATGCTCGCTGGTATGCGAAGGTCCGATTTTCAAAATCTATCATATCTTCGGGATCCAGGACAACACACATCGACAGTAAAACAAGATCAGTCATATAATGAGAAAAACAGACGACAGATGGACGAAATGAACTGTCGAGTGGACTCCACGAGAATGCAGGCGTTCCCTAGGTCGACCGGCTCACGTTGGACGGACGTGTTCATAATTAAAGTCAACCAGCTATACTCGTAGCTGCACTTGTTTAGCAGATTACGGTATAAGATCTGCATACATCACCATACTCGAATAAAACCACCATGATAAACGATGATTGCGATGGAAAGAAATGAATGGAAAATGTGCTGCGGTCTGCACAGCTCGTGAAAACGGGTCGTCCAAGCATTCAAGTAAGTGAACTCGTCCCATGTAGCGTTTTTTTGTAAATTTTAATATGTAAAAAATACTCCTTCTCAGATCATATTGGGATTATACCCAGATTGTATTACTCTTCTCTTATAGAGAATCTATCGATCTAATGTTATGGTATCGCAGAAGATGTAAGAAACCAAAGAGTCGGCAAAAAATGCGTTGAAAATTTAAGGAGGTTCTACAAGTTTTTTTTAAACTAGCAAAGAAACAGCGTGCTTTGACGAAAAAATTCGCAAATTATTCGAGAACCAGTGAAGTGGAATAAGTTTTTTCGTCCAAGTACAATTTCCTTGTCGCCCCTACGAAATTCCATCCAAAGGAGACTACCTAACATGCGTTGAAATTTAGAGGATTTCTCAATTACAAGCATACAATAGGATAAATTAAGTTCAAGTTTCTGTGTTTACAAATGATTTTAACTTTATTTTATTTTTAGTGCTTGTTACATTGGGATGGTATGATGACAAATCCTCCTCTGATCCATAAGGGCGGCTGCCTGTGATGGTGAGACCTACGCCACTTTGGCTTGGCTGACCTCAGGGCTCCAGTGAACCGCAATGGCTAAGCCAAGAAAACTCCGAAATAATGGGGATCATGCTGGGGCGCGTTCAACTAGTGAGGACAAGCCATCCAAGTATGCAAGTAACTAAGACATGAGTATTTATGGAGTAGATCTATTATGTTGCAATTTTTGTAAAAGAGCAGCAACCTATAAACTATAAGGAATGCTTTAGTTCGCTTTTTTCTTCTTTCTTTAATGTTCGACATCACATCAATGATCAATCTAGAACTTTATTGGACCATCAAATACTTCGATCAATGAACTATAACACTTAGCAAAGTAGTGAAGAGAACGCGTTTTCAGCTCTTTATAAAACTTTATTCGTTCTGGGGTGCTAGCATTGTTCAACACATAAGATCATTTCACGTCGATATCAAGAAACGAAAACGAACAGCATTATTAGTTTGGAATTGCGATCACATCGTCGTCGTTGACGTCAACAATCGCAGCCGCAATCTCACGTGCAATCCGACAATCGAACTCAGCAAGTTGAATATTGACGATGAAGTTCAGAAAGAAAAACCATAGAATGAGTGTGTATAATGATGACAGAAGATAACTACTCCATGGAGCAGTCAAGCTTGAGTGGGCGTTTGAAATGCTGTAAATGAACGAAAACGACTCGAACACCGATTCCATGAACATGTAGAACTGAAAGCACAACGATAGAGAGCTGGTTTTTTCTTTAACCTTTTTTTTCATGCCTTTCACTAACTTGAGCCTCAATTGTCGAATGTTTTTTGTAGCAAAGTGTCTTTGAGGAATCTATCTCAAGCTACCTCAGAACACTAGGAAACATGTGTATGACACGGGATTGGACCTGTTGTGTGTTGGTCCATGGACTTGTTGTCTTAAATTGAATGCTTGAAAACGACGTCCTCATGACTTGTGAATTATGATGTACAGTGGTAAGCTCATCCACAAGCAGGCTTACCAAATCTAGTCTGGAGAGAACGGCGTTTTCGTCAAAGTCCCTAATTAGCAGTAACTATTACCATCTTAATAGAAACAACTTCAAAGTTGCCAAATCCGTCTCAGTTGTCGGCCAAGATGTTAGGGAGCGTGTTTTTCACCGCAATGACAATAAGAAAGAAATTGGTGACTAAATATCAGTTCAGAACGGTTTAAGGTAGTGCGACTTATAACGCTATGGATGAAGTGGAATGCAGCTCACAAATGCCACTTCTGATGAGAGGTTCCAGAAATCTATAAAGACATGATTTGCTTCGGCATATTGGCGTACTCCACAGACACGCATACCACCACAATCTCCATATGGGACCGAATATTCTTATCGTTCATGGCAAGAAAGTATACATATAAAGCTAGCATATGTCGCTAGTCGACGTGCGTAACGGTGTATCTTGCTGAGCTTTATCGTAGTCGACTGGGAGCTTCTATGTTATAGGTGCAAACCAATTTTTAACAATCCACATTCATCTAAGCACACTCTTACAAACATACATGGTCATGACTATGACTATACGAGGGATAAAAGGTCAAGCTGGCATAGCACCTACCGAGCGACCAGCGACTTAACATTACGATTAGGCGATTCGTGACCATTTCTTGTAAATTCGAGGTCCTCCACGACATGGAATTAATATCGAGTTTCACTTCAACCATTTCCCTTCTACATTCCTCATACCAGACCGCATCGTCTGTGCTGAGTGAATAATACTCCGTTATTCTCTCCGTGATGTTCCAAATGAGATGAAAGATGTGAACAGCTCCATGGTTCCAAAGCTGAACAACACTGCGGGAGCATAACTGAAGGTTTCCTTGTAACACTCGTCTGACTCGTTTACAGTGTGTTTTCTAGACACAAGCTTCTCGCGAGCGTCATCCAATTGTTTATACGAGGTTTTGATGAAGCCTACCCTATCAAGCACACTGAATTCCGGAAAGAACATGTCATTTGGACCAAATTTAAATCGTTTGATACTAAAAGTCTGATGTTAATATGCCCTCATTCTCTTTGTCGCAATTTTTTAACAATGAAAAGGAGTTTTTCGAAAGAACGCTACCCAGTCACTAGCAGTCTGGCAAACATCTAAATCGCCCAGTATATGAGTATTATAATTTTTTACCACAATGATAGAGCTCTTCTATGGCCCATCAGCATACAAATGGTCAAAAGAATTCAAAAAATACTGTAAAGTATTGCCAACAGTTTTCAACCCCGCATAGCTTTTGTTCAAGTCGCTTAAATGGGACGAGAAGCGCACACGCGCTAATAGAAGCCTCTTACTAAACCTCTGTTTTCTTGATAACATCGTCATCCAGAAAGCTGAAATTGTGTTCAAAAAACCTAACAGTTCCTGCAAGGGCCAACTATGGGTTTCCGACTATTTGAATTTCACCACGGAGGACGAATCTATCATCGCAGTGCTGCCGTTCGTTACGAGCACTGTGCTTGTTCGACTCCGCAACAGGCTCACCAAACTGTTGTTCTTTCGGAGTAGAGAAATTGGTATCAGACTTGTCTAGGCACAACTCACTCCTTGAAATCTACCTAGGGACGCCCTAGCGCAGCTATCGCATGACTCATGGAGAGTCACCTCGACTAAGATTCTGCGACATTCATGACGAAGGCGAAAATCCTCAAGGAGAAGAAGAGCCCAGAGCGAAAATGATCGAAGGTCGTCGTCGATAATGGAAGCGATGTGACCAAAATTTTATCACTGACGCAAGGAAAAAATGGTACTTAAAAAATTTCTAACATACCAGCGAAAATAAGCATAACACGTGCATAAGTGTTGGGCTTATGACCAGCTTCGTAGATAGACGTGGCCATAACGTCATCAGTGGGCCAGTGAAAAGCACAACCAGAAGCGATAGTGTCGGGAACGAACCGAACATTAACCATCGTAGAACATATTGTAAAATCTGCTCATACAGCGTATTAGTAAACTTCAAACATTTTTTGATATGACTCCTTTTAATATATTCACAATCAGAAGCATCAGCCTTATTTGTCTTTTATCTTTAAGAAATCCGCGCTACAGAGTCCCCTGTATTCCGTATGTTTCAGAATCTGAGCTCATTCTTGCACTTAAAATGATGGTATTGCAACATTTTAGTGCCTCTTAGAAGAGATGTTCTTCTACAGTAAACATAAAGCATCCTGTTTCTCTCATGTTTTACATAATTTGATGCTCTTATAATATCAAAATAAATAAAATCATATTTCATGAACTAACATCTTTTCTATCAAGATCAGCGAAATTGTCCAGTTCACTATTTGGGGCACAAGTAAGAATAAATGAAAACGTTCGACATCAGTAGCAACTCGTCCTCCATTGCTGTGGTTCGATGTCTTAGCATCATATGAAGGCATGTGATCACTGTTACAACCTGTAACCACATTTAAATAACTAATATCCCAAAGTATCCAGGGACGGAGAAAAGCGTTTGTTTGACATCTATCAACATGTGAGGAATGTGCCATGCATTCGACAACATTCATAGCATCATAGAGGTGACTGGATACATGTTTAGGCAGGATTTTGGAGGTCCACCGATGTATCGACTCCATGCTTTTATCCTCCCAGACAACTCTCAGGGAACAGATTCGCTTGAAATCTGAAGTGGTAGAGAGCTTCGTTTACCGAAAGAGCGGAATGGAAAGAATGGTGGCGTGTCTGTTATGTGACACCTCTAACTATTGCTCAATTTCACCCCTATTGTAGAATGCATGGACGAAATTTTTTCACAAATTATGTGTTTCTTAAAAATTATATGGTAGTAGCTGGGCAGCTGCACGGAAAGTTGGGGCTCATTAGATCTATGTATAGGTATCCTTTGACCAAGAAATGAAAATATAGAGTATGATCTGAAAAAGCTGCAGTGCTTATCGTGTCCCTTCGAACCAGCTGAGGCCTAGTGCCCAACTTTCAAACTTACGGAGTGCAACTTTCATGGTAACCATTCCATGACTATCAAGATAATCACAGCAGCTGATAAATGGTCGATTCGAATAGAATTCATTAGCGAAGGCGGTAGATTACGGATAAACTTAACTTTGCGATATTTACTTCCACCCTCCTCCCAATGGTTTACCGCTTCATCGTGGCTGGGAGGTGTTCCTGAGTGTCGGACTGCGATGTATAGCGGGGAAATTCGTCCCCCTGGCAGGACCTTTCAAGCTGAGAAGGCCTCAACTAAGACTAGAGCAGTACTAGGATCCACCATCTTCCTGGTACCAGACTAGTCGCTAGTGGCAAATCTCCCTCTTATCCTCAACAGCTGCGACTTCCCTGTGGTGGTGATGACCTGGGGCAGACTTTGCCCAGGCTGACCTCGGCATTCCAAGGAACCACAATGGCTTAACCAGCAATTCTCCGAAAAATGGAGATTGTACTTGGGCCCACACAACCAGAGGACGGGCCATTCAAGTATCAAGTATCAAGTTTCAAGTGCTTCCACCCCGCACTTTTTTTCATTGAAGTATCGAGATAACCACTCCTAGCTAAACCCAGGTCTTTGCAACAGGCAGTCACCGTCTATTGTAGATGTGAGGAAGATTTTCCGTTTTACAACCAGGTTTCTTCAGGAATGCTGTTGATCCTGATCCTGACACAAGTTTAACACTATTAGCTGAGCTTGCGAATAAAAATACAGTACTCCTTCGTTAGCTTCTTGATCCTACTGTTGAGGACGACTCCCTTACTAAACATCGTCGGAGTTTTTCGGACACGATTATTTTTTCAGAAAATGAGTGCTTTTTTGTGAAGGATAGACTGAGGTTTTGGTGGATTAGACTTTTTTATTAGGCTTCTGCCATACAAATATCTTTCACAAGCTCTCACGGAAATTTAACAGACCCGAACGAAAAACTTTGAGCACGGATGCTTTGTAGGACTAAGATCATCCGCATTTTGAGGAATTTCTACCATGTCGTCATCCATGATTAGGGACGTCACTCGATGCACCTGTATGAAGTCAAAAAAATACAACAATGTTCTACAAATATTTCATAAATATCCCATCTGACGGAAAGTAAATCTGGAATTAGGTAGCCCTCAACCATCCTATATATTGTGATCATTAGCCTTACAAAAAGAAATCCTGCTAACTATCAAGATCAGAAAGCTGAAGAATGCGTTGCATACAGGCCGATCAAATGCTTTAAAAACACTTTCCTGCCCTGTACCGAATACCATACCTAGAACTGGAAAAATTGAAAAAACAGCAATAGACAAACCTTTCGTTCTGGTCTACCGGTTGAAAATGAGTTGCACTTACAAATACATTGTCATGTTGTTAAGGCATAAAGTCTTTGTTTTGAACTTCGTACATATATATATATATATATATATATATATATATATATATATATATATATATATATATATATATATATACATATATATATATATACGAGTGTTCTAGACATATTTGTATTTTTTCAGTGGATTAGAATGGTAGGCATAGGCATGATATCTTCAAGGAGACCTTTTTTACATAGTTTCGCTTGTGTCTGAAAGGTCAAAAATATCTTTATAACGAATGTAGACGTTAAGTGTTATCAAGTGCTTGCTTACTGTTTGTTGTTATTGTGATGTGATTACACTCAGTCTTCACATACTAAATAAACAAGTGTGTAAGTAATTGGTTAGAGGTGCCTGTGATGCATGCGTGGTCGTCACTTCGTGTACGCGCGCCAAGCAGACCAGGTTCCTATCGTTTTTGGAATTAAACAAATTGGTGGCAGACTTCTCTAAAGGATAGAAACACTGACCGAATATCTTGTTTAATTGGTAGGTTAGCACGAGGTCCATAAAGTTGTTTATTCGGCTCATGTTTCGACGTATGCAGCTTCATCAGAGCCGATGACTCGAGTCGAGGTTCATACTTGTTCGTTTTCTTGAGGCAGTGTATCGATCTTATTTAGACGAACTACTATGGACCATTGACTCGGATCATCGGCTCTGATTAGGCGAAGACGTCGGAACGTAGACATCTTTATCAACCTAGTGCTGTCTTCAATCCAAGAAGGTGTTGACTATTACTACCATGGTTAAATGACGGTCAGGTCGAAAATTACTGATCAGCTACATCGGTAATTCCCCCTTAAATCATTATGCAGGCCAGGTTTGCATTATATCACCTTTGCGGTGCTGCAAATGATGTCAGATGCACAGCATACCCTAAGGAATTGATTAACAGCGGGATTTTTTAAGCTATGTGGAATGCATCATTACTGTTAGAGAATGATTGCACTTTATGTGAGCACATGTCTGAATGAACAACGTCTGAAGTCAAATATTGGAATGAAAACCTCACAAGTGGAATATCACCGTCAAGAAGCGTTAGCTACTACTACAGCTTTTGACATTACTCTCTATGATATGGAACTAATAATGGAAATGTTCTCCACCAATGTTTTCCGCTCCGCAAGCCCCATCTCCGAAATTCTCACTGAAGAAAAAACAGCCCTGGATTCTACCCTCTGATGATCGAGTTGCGACGAAAAGCATGAAGTAAGGCACTGCTTCAGGACCAGATAATATCACCGTCCATTTCTTTAGAACTGCTGGCGACAAACTACATGTACTTTACTTTCAGGAAGAGAAAATCCCAGATCAATGGAGAACGTCGCGCCCGGTCACCTCGCCCAAGAAGGGTGGCTGAAGAGATCTTCGTAACTACCAGCCAATGTGTTTATTGAGTACAGTCTACAAGCTGTTCACGAATATTATTCTTTCCCGCATATCGAAGACCTTGCTAATTTAGCCAGCAGGTTTTCCAAAGGGATTTTGCTGCATGAACGACATCCAAATTTTTGTTCAGTCCTATTAAAGTTTGTTAGGGAGCAAAACCATAGTTTTGAAACTGACCGTCATTTATCCTTCCTAGCAAAATAATCAGCATGTGTTTATATTGTTGAGCTTATACGACATTGATAGAGATATTTATCCGGCTAACGTTTCGAGGTCTTCGTCTTCATCAGAGCCGAAGGTGCTTGTCGACTGTCCACAGTTGTTCTTCCTCGATGTGCCGTCTTCGTCTCGTATCGAACCAGATCTTATGCTTCATTCGAGATGCTCCGCTGAGAAAGGAACTATCGCCAAGGATCGTCGGCTCTGATGAAGACGAACACATCGAAACGCTAGCCGAATAAACATCTCTGTCAACCTCGTGTAACCTCAACAATATAAACTCATATGAAAAAAAGCGTTAGACAGAGTCAATCTCATGCAACCCTACTAGCAGTTGTCGACCAAGACGTGGAGCTGTCCCTACGCAACAACTCTATCTGACTTTAGTCGGAAATGCACTACGAAATCGCAGCTTTTCCATCGACCTCCTGCCACACCCACAGGAAAGAGGTTAGAAAAAGCGACATCATATCGCCAAACCAGTTCACTGCCGCATCGCAGTAGACAATGAAGTCATTTGCTCGAGAAGAGAAAGTCATACGTATTGATGGAGAATTCTTATCAATTATTCTTTTCTCTGATGACACCATCATCTTTTCAAGAAGCACCAACGAAGTAGAGACGATCACCAAGGAGTGGAAAAAGATCGGACTACCCATATGTCGGAACAAGACCCAGGTAATAAAGAACCTGTGGTGCAAAGACGATCAAATCGTAGTGGATGGTTCCCCGAAAGAAATATTTGAGAACGGGAAGGACATCATTAAGCTGCGCTTTGCGATTATTAATAAATGATGCCTGCGTATTTCGGTGACGTGACTTTTCTTCCATGGAATTTCGAAAGCCATGCATTTCCAAGTCCGTCACCATCCACCATTTAGTTAGAATGCTGTCACCAGGTAATGTGTTTTTGTGCTATTGGTTTAGTCTGAGCTGGACATCGGAATAGAAATGCGGCGGTGAGTCTTCGCTGTACATCGCAATTCGTCACCCAGGATCACACCCAGCTATGATGAGATGTTGAATCCTTGTGGATTATCGAGACCATCGACACCACAAAAGTCAGAATGAGAAATCATAGTAAGACATAGTTGTATTTTAGTTAAAACATTGTAACTATTGCCTTTAGTTATGTAGAGCATCATTTCAACCTAAGCATCACTACTAATATCATTCGATTGTTTCAAAATATGAAGCTCATTCTCAATTGAAAACTAATAACTAGGGAATGTCAACGAAATATTCACCAGAAAGAAGTTCTTATTTCGGATAGAGACATTATTGTAGTAGAAATTCCATTTCCAGGGACTTACTGACTACCAAGTTTTTCAGCAAGCGAGTGCAGCGTATGATGTTATGGAGGATAGGAACACCGACTTGATGAGTCATTAGACCCTCGCAAGTCACTGTATAGGTTAGATAGGCATTTAATCACTCCTGCGATGAATGAATGGGATCGAAATGTATAGTACACTTCTTATGGACTTATTAACGTTTTATTCTCTAATCTCTCTCTTCTTCAAAAACCGTTAGCAAATTTTTTAAATGATCATCCTTGTTCTGTTTATCATCAGCTGGAGGGAAGACATCAATGTGAAATATTGCATTGATTGCGTAGTATCGTTGATTCTTCTCCAACGACGGAAATGAATTTGTCTCTTGTGAGTCATTCCCAAACACTACAAAACCCCGTAATCAATCTTCTTCAAAATTCCAAACACTAATGCTTGAAATACAATCATAATGATGCTGAGATATTTGCAAAACTCTGGACCCCACGTCCCTTCGATGGGGAACGAACGCACTGTTACCCTTCCGCTGGCTAACGAGTCCACAACCACACCATGCTGGTCCGTCATTCCACCTGTCTCTCAGCTATTTTCTTATCTACCAGTGTCATCAACAATCACCCTTCAGTGGGATTGATCTTGAGAGCACAAATCGGCATTTAATCCAGCTAAGCTGAGGATGTAGTTGAAATCACAGTATTAACTTTTTGTTTGCTACCTACTACAATTTTTTCACCTCAGGGACTATGTGGGATACAACCACAATGATGTTGAGATATTTGAAAAACCTCTGACCGTAGATTACAGCCTTAAACTGGGTTAAATTCAGATTTGTGCTCCCTGAGTCAATCATGTTGACGTGTGATTGCTGATGGCACTGGTAGATAGAAAACTGGCTCAGAGACAGGCGAAACGAAGAACCCACATGGTATGGTGGTGAACGTGTTAGCCTCGGAAAAGGTAATAGCGCAGTCGTTCCTCACCGTAGACACTCTGCGGTCCGGAGTTTTGCAAATATCTCAGCATCATTATGGTTGTGTTCCACATAATACCACGCCGTGAAAAATTGCAGTAGGCAGCAAATGAAAGGTTAACTAGTGTTTAAGTTTAGTTGGCTGGACAGAATGCTCATGTTTTGTTTTTTCATCTTCTCTGACGAAGGTTAAATTATTCGATAGATTAGCGGTAGTTCTACGACATGATAAGACAGTGATTGTTTCAAAGATCATAAAGTTTATTAGACAAAACGTTCTTGAGCTGGTCGTTGATAGTCGTTTTTCATTTTGATAATGACCTTTATCACCTGCATAATCTGTGCTTCCGTTGACACTTGCGACGAATGGTACCTGTAGATGTCATAATTGTTTTGCAGGAGTAGCCGGTATAACAACTATAGGTCTCAGTTTCCCGGTGGTCTATTTTAGCAAATGGAACTACTTTCTGCAGCTTTCGTTATTATTTGATAGCTTGAAGAATCAGATGTTGTACTGTGCTTTGTTTGGAAAAAAGATCTACTCTGCACTTAGAATTATGCAAAAACTTTATACATCTGTGCCATACGTATACAACACATATATTTATCACAATTTTGACGTATTATTTACTGCCTACTCTTTTTAGCGGCAGGGTATGCTTTGCGAAATATAACTTTAATGATGCTGAGATATTTGCAAAACTCTGGACCGCAGGTGCCTATGGTGGGGAACGAACGCGCTATTGTCCTTTCCGGGGAGTAGCGCGCTCACCACCACACCATGCGGGTCCTTCGTTTCGCCTGTCTCTCAGCCTGTCTCTCAGCTCGCAACATATATTTATAGTGTGCATATACAAAATTCCTTAAATTTTAATAGCTAAAGTGAGTGACAGTCATCGTTTAGAGAGTGCTGGGACAAAAAAATACTGAAATAAAGACCAACAAGTTGCAAAGCGCTTCCAAATTCTGATAGTAATGTATGTGTTTACATGGTGAACCATGGGACCATGTAGTAGATAACACCATGAATATCATTTATAGCTATAGAACGAAAGAGCAAAGTCTTTTCACAGTTTTAACTTATTACTTACTGCCTACTCTTTTTTTATAACCTGCCGTTAAAAAAAAGAGTACGCAGTAAATAACAAGTTAAAATTATGATTATAACTGCAGCCTCAGCTAAACTGGGTTCGTTGCCGATTTGGGCTCCCCAGATCAATGCCGCTGACGGGTGATTGCTGATGGCAGAGATCGATAGAACTAGCTGAGAGACAGGCGAAACGAAGGATCGCGCATGGTGTGGTGGTGAACGCATTACTCCACGGAAAAGACAATAGCGCGTTCGTTCCCCACCGCAGACACTTGCGGTCCGGAGTTTTGCAAATATCTCAGCATCATCAAAGTCTTTTCTACAATCCTTCGTGTTCACGACCCACGAATCCTCAAATTATCCGAGAATTATTGTCCATTTAAAAAAAACCAACAACTCTGTAAAGGCTGAAAAATTAGGCGCCGCCCATTCCGCATCAATTCGAGATTAGGCATCGTCGCGAGGATGCTAATAATCGAATAATTTCAGCGGATATCATTAAAATTTCCACTGGTCAATATTTCGAGCCAGAGCTCCTCAGTTAAATTCAAATTCTTGAGAAACACGAAGTTACTTTTGAGCAATGCCTTTTTTACCATTTTGTTGGGAAATTAAGCACGGAAAGCTCATTTGACTTACGCTGACGCATGTAACGGTAGTGATGTTCAACACATTCAATATGCGCAAGGCACTGCCTCGAACACTCTTCGAGGCAACCAAGCCGAAAGTTGGCACCAGACATGTCTGAGATAAGCTTCCTATTTGCAATGCATGAAAGACGGCCCGTATTGAAAATCTGGGGGACGCCCTTGCACAGATATCCTATGATATCAGTGGGAATCGACTGTACCTAACGACATCCATAAGGAAGACCAGAATCCTCAGGCAGCAACCGAACCCACCCACCAGTCCGGTGGTCTTCACCGATAATGAGTGTGAGAAAATCCGTCAAAACGCAAGTAGTGCTGCCTCCCACAGAAGATGTGATGTCGAACCATGTAAAAATAAAGAACATAGAACAAATAATTGACGGTTCTGGTTATATTGTACTTTGGCGTCCTATCGCATTCATACTAATCTCGATGTTACCTGTTTCCAATTGGGAACACGGAGCTGGGTTTTCGTTAACCGTATTCGGTCATGCGTGTTGTTATAATCGTATTTTTTCGAAGGACAAAGAAAAAAACTAAACGCTTATAAGTAAACTGGTTACAATGGACTCCTACGAAATTCCTTGTAGGCTTGTTTTTTTCACCTTCCTTTTCCTACAGCTCTTTTGTTATCATCTTTTTTCTTCCTTTATGGTTCTACTAGTGAGCGAGTTTATCTTGGGAAAAGCAGTCCAATGTAAAAAATGTAGGCGTAAAAACGTTTGCAGCTGACCATTTCCTTATTGAAGCGCGGTGCATTCGATTCCACTTAAGAATCGTAGGGGTGATTGAATATATAGTAAATCACGGCGCCATAACGATAGATGAAATCTGCTTTTTTTCCTCCTAGACAAGTCTGGTGGCAATTTGCTAACTGCAGAGGCATATAACACTTGCTTAGCTCGGCACGCAGTATCGAACCAAAGACCACGTGTGTATTGCGGAGTGCCTGTAACCGCTGCCATACACGTAACCAATCACTGTTGTTCCTTGTATAATAAGAATTATGCTTGTATCATGGCGTAACTGCCATCTGCTTCCTGCTTTCGTTGCAATCGTGACCCATTTCCAGTACCGATTCCATCCGTAGTCCAATATTTTTTTGTTTTGTTTTCTAAATATTTTGTTAAGCATTTCTAATTTGGAAACTTATTATGCAGCGCAGAATACAAGAACGGATAAGAGTCTATTTTTTATTGAGGGGTTTTATGTCCAGAATCTATTTACAGTAGGAGACTGATGTTACTCTGAAAAACAGCCCGTGAAACATCAGCGAATATACCTCGAATATGCACTCAGTCACCTCTACGGTGCTACGAATGGAATCAAATGCATTTTTCATCCCTTAGTAATTATTCAACACAGAGAGACTTATTCTTCTATTCTTCACGTCTACTTAACTTTGATTCGGTCGTGTTTTTTTTTACCGTGATTATGAACACCAGTTCCATCGAAGCTGGAACAAGGTCGCGCCGCTACCGATGTGCATCCTCGTTTCTTTGTCCATACTCCTTTCACTCATTTATCAAGTGAAGACTAAAGGCTTGATTTTCTACTGATTCTGTATTTGACGTACTTCTAACATTGCGGAAGGTTTTTAAATGCAATTTCCCAAAAGTTGGAAATATCTTAGGTTATGATCACATTCTGTAACGCTCGTTGTCGTGAACCCTCTTTTTCCATGATTGCATTCTTCACTAGGATTCTTCTAGAGTGATTCTAACGATCGCTGGTCAATATCATACATTTCCAGCACAGTCATATCCACTGGTTGTAATAGTTTCTAAAAAAAAACAAAAAAAGAAGAGAATTAGACATCGTAGGACACAAATGTCTTCCCAATTTCTGACGAGTTTCCGTTTGACGAACTAACCATCCTTCGCATGCGAAGTGATGAAGCAACTATTGTTTTAATCGCTCTGAAGAAGGCGAAGACGTCTCGAAACGTTAGCTACAAATAACTAACCGCGTCACATATTTATAGAACTACTTGTAAATGTATGCTGCAAAAACGATGTCTTCCTGCGCAATTTTCACGTTTGACTATCGTCTTGTTCACTTCGCAAGGTGTTTTCACTGCACTCGCGACGAGAACCTCATTCGATGAGCTCTCGCATATCGTCATCTCATTTCTGGCATTCTCAGTAGCTTGAGAGACCTTGATGATAAAATAGACCTAGAATCGTATTTAAATCGCAGTTCGACCACCGGAATCGGGATCGTACCAGCTGGAAGCGGTGGTGTAAACCATCGAGGAAGGTAGTATATTGATAGACAGATGGATATAGACCACGACCATTATTACAGATGAAAGAATAGGCTAAACAGGATCGAAAGTGATATCGTAATCGTTCAGAGTTCATCAATGTGACGACGTAGTGTGGTGAAAAAACATGGATATTGATCGAATACGCCGAGCGCTCTTGTTACTGAAAACATGTCGTTGGTCATTTTTCTTATCGGTTTTAGATACAAGTGTTCTTTTCTAAAGATAATAATCAGTCAAATGATATGTGATTGTGAACCAGATAGTAGGTTCATCGCAATCTATAGTCCCCATAGTGATCCATGAGCTGGTGGTTTTATGTGCATTGATTGATTGGACAATCTGTTTAACGAAGGAGTAGTTAGAAAAAAAAATGAAAAAAATAGAAGCACGGTAACTGACTTTTGCACTAGAATTTTTTTATTGGAGTTTCTCACCAATGACGGTGGATAGTGGATTTCTAAAAAATCCACCTTCTTTTGTTACGTTATTTTGCTATCAGTAGATCGTCGTCTAGTCTTTGATATTTTCGAAATGGCCTTATGCGCTCCTTCATCCTATCACCATTACATTCTTCCTTACTACAAGTAAACTCTATAGGTGTCATAACGAAATTGCGTGAATGGCCGATATGATATCTATAGGTTTCATTTCCTTTCCGGTTATTTATCTTGACGCGCAGAAGTTTTTTTCCTAGACTTCTTGTAATCAGTCGCTAGTTTATCCAACGTAGATACCGTGACGAATGTCGAACCTGGGAGGGTGTCTTGTTTATAATTCCTTGAAAATTTGAAGAGGCGCGAAAAATACCTCTGCCTAGAAGAGCTGCTGGCATCACCAACAGTACGCAGCATCATTTTTTTGAAGCAATTTTTCTAAAAGTTTTCGCTCGCTATTATGACTTTTCGACATTGTTCGGATTGAAAAGATTGGAAACTAAAAGGTAAGCACCTTAAAATTTTTCGTACCCAAGAGCTGTGTGTGCACCATAACATAGGACGATGTACGGAAGAAAATGGAGCATAAATGGGATAACAAAAGCAAAGAAACTTCTCGAAAACCAGAGATAGATCGAACTGTGGAGACGAAATCACAATAAAGGGAGGCGGGGCTACATAAAAACTGTCACAGTGGCCGTCATGACATCTATAGGTGTCACAGCGAGCACAGAGAAAAATTTGGCGTCGTCCACTCCGCGCCAAAAGCGACGTTAAGTTTCATTTGGGAGTGTCAAATTCTGCAATTTTTTCTCTTCTCCTGTTTTTTTTGTTTCTCTTGTTTCGTTATATTTGTCCTAGGTATGAGAAACACACCATTTACTAGTAAATGTAATTTTTTATTTTAATAACTGACAAAAAAGCAATCTCGTGACTTCTGTCATATCACAGTAACAGAGAAATGTTTTTTTGGTGTTTGCTCGATTGTAAGAGTTTTTATTAACAAAGGACAAATCGGTTTCCACAAGCATTTTTTTCGTATAACCTCGTTGCTAATCAAGTGACTCTGGCGATGGTCAGATACAGTATCCACTCGTCCCAGTTGAGTATTTATTCTGCGCAAGGGGTTCCACTGGCTCAAGAGATACATGCAAAGCCTTAGGCCTTCAGTATTAGGCTTCATATTAATCGTACCCAGAAGCTACGCATAGAAGTGTCGGTCGTACTTTAGGTGGCTGGGCATGTTCATGAGCAGCTTGCTGGGACTTTTCCATAGCGTGGAGTGGAACTCATTTGTTGGATGACGACCATGAAGCATCTTTGATTCACTTCTCAGTCAATTGGCTACATGGATTTTGGCGGCTTCGCTATTCAAGATGGTTCGCATGTAAGCACAGAAATCTCCGTATCCATGGATGTGGTCACGCTTACATGGAATGTACAAATGAGTACAGAAAAAAAGAAACGGGAATTCTAATTCCTTCTAGATCCACTTACATCGCAGGGAAGGTAGCTTTTAGTTCGCGTTTAAATTCTTCTTTACCACATTGACAAACGCTACCTAGCTTCCTGTTCCTTGTTAAGGATGAGATCTGCTAGTGTCCACCATGCATTTTTTCTGAATTTTTGGAACAAAAAGAATTCTTTTGGACTTTGAAACTGACCCAAAAAAAAACATAAACAGGAAAATGTTCCAATCATACGTAAAAAGAATACTTAAACGCTTGTTCAGAACGTCTGGGTCAGTGCAAATGGAAGGAAATAAGCTCTATTGCTCTTACTTTTCATGACTTCCGTAGCGCCACTTTATTTTTCGCTTCTTATCAGATTTCCTGAATCTCGAGTAGCGAAGGGTTCAGTAAGGGCTATCTAAATTGTGAAAGAAAGTCGAAAGAGGCATTGTGATTTGGAAACCCGGTTCGACGATCCAACGAGTCTCATCATACCAGTATTTTCTTGATCGCGACAGCAACTTGCTAGCAATACAAGGAAATAGTGGTCACAATCATAGTGCATTTTAATTACCACGGATTTTTTTGGATATTGTCACTAATTAGCCATCTGTACTTTACAAATGTGGCCGAGGTATGGTAGCGAAAAAGCACACACATCATCAAATACCTCGTCGTTAAAAATGTATAGCAATGAAAGTAGTGACGCCAAGAGCTGTCGATTTGGCATTATGTTTAACAAACGAGTAGATAAAAGTAATGTGACATTTTATGACCTTAAAAAACCATCTGGTTTTTGGTCAGATCGTTTATGTCGTAGATTGAGAGAGGGAAAGGAAAGCAACACGTCCTTATAAGAAAGGGGGAAAAAATATCACGCTAACTGGCTTTCGATTTAAAGATTTCTTGCTGAAGATTTCCATTAGTGACAGCAAGTAGCAGGTTTTTTCAGAAACGGGCTTCTTTAACTGCATTATTTCATGCCAGTAGACTGTCGTCTAATCATGAGGATTTTAAAAAACAGGCCCAATCCACTCCTTTTTGTCTCTTGTCATTTTGTCTACAACCTCTTTTGTTTCATTCATTTCTTTTATAACATTTCTCTAAATATAACAAACACATCTATTTCCATAAGAGAAAAACGATCTCTGACTCTTGTCATATCACAGTAATACAAACAGGCGCTTTTATTTCGTGTTTTTCAACTAAGAAGTTGCTTATTGGTAACAGACAAATGGGTTCCCATAAGCATTTATTGCCTATACGCAACCTCGTTAACCTATATATAACCTCGTTAAATATGAAGTGACTCCAACAAGTGTTAGGCACAGTATCCTTTCGTCCTATTTGAGCATCCGTTGTACCCAACGTGTTCCACTCGCTCGAGAGATGCACGGAAAACCGTAGGCTTTTTTTGTTAGGCCTTATATTACTTGTGGCAAGAAGTACGCATAGAAAGCTCTGTTATGCTTCAGGTGGCTGGGCATATTCATGAACAACTTGCTGGGATTTTCCCATAGTGGAGTGCGGACTTATTTCTCGGATGGGATGGCGACTTTGAAGCACCTTTCAACCTTCTATTCAATTGTCGGTTACAGCTTATTCGTTAGAAGCTCTAAAGCTACCAACTCTCTTATTTATCAGTCACTTAGTTATGGCTTTTTCTCCGCTTCGCAGTGAAAGATGCAACCGGCACCTGCAAACTGGAACACCAGTGTCCATATTCATTGATATTATTACGTTTACACAGGATTTATAGGTCAATATAATATATCAGAAATGGAAAGCTCATTCCATCTTGGGTCGATCGTACATTTCAAACCGAGTACACAGTTGGGTTAAGGCCGTGATTACCCCATCAACAAGTCATACGTAGCCACGCATTTTCTCTGGTCCCCTCTTATGAAGGAAATCTGTAGGTGTATAGTGAGAAATGTAATGCCTTCATGCGCCTACATATTTCTTTATAGGTATGGGAAAAAAGCAAATAAGCTTTATTGCTCCCATTTCTCACGAATTTTATAGCACCACGAATTTCGTCGCTTTCCATTTATTCGGTTTCAATTTAGCCTTTCGGTTGAGTTCATATTTGAGTAGTGAAAAGTGCTAACACTAGATAGGAGCAACTCGGTTAGAAAAGTGTTGCATGAAGGTTCTTACAAGGAAATGTTCTATAGAATAATCTCCATTCTCTATAGTTTACCTCTTTGTAGCTGGTGAGGGACAGAAAGGTGAAAAAAAGTACGAGAATTCCCAGGATCTTGAACAGTGATGAAGAGCGAAAGGACCAGCTAGGATTATTTTGTTCCGAAGAAGTTCCACATCTGGAGGGCCACCTAGCTCGGTGTAAATCTATGCCATTAAGGGTCTTCTTAAGCTACCATTGGTCGTGTTATCAATAAACACCTTAAAAACAAAGGTCATCATGCCAAAGGAGTTATTTCCTTTGTGTTCTTCTACACTTTGTGCATAGAGGATGCTGTTTTGATTTTCTAATAATGCGTGGTCGAATTTGATTGATAAAACGAGCTCTTGAGGAATGCAGTAAATTGGAACTACCAACTCTATCAGAACGATTTTCGTCAACTTTTAGTCCACTCTACCATGTCACAATTAATATTTAGTACCATAGCCGATTTTCCGGCTATCCTTAAAGGATAAAGGATAAAGCTGTCGGGCATTGATCGGTCCCCTGAGGGATGCGCCATGCATTCGACTTCATTAAATATCGTTGGAGGTGACTGAATGCATATCTGGCCTTTACAATGACTCGCGGTGGCCTACAGATGCATCGAGCCAGGGCTGCTAACCTCCCAGACAAGTCTGGTACCAATTTTCCGACCCCCAGGGGATGGAAGGCCTAGTGAGATATGGGCACGGGGATCAATTCCACGTGTGCACCGCAGTGGCGCCTCCAACCACTGCGCCACACGCGCCCTTCCGGCCATTCTTAACCTATTAAAATTAGAATATCTTCATCAAATTCTGCGCTAAGGATTTTTGAGAAGAATTCGTAGAACATGAATTACAAACCATTGATTCATTCGTAGCAATGGTCTCAGTTTCTTCATCTTAGTTGCATGTTTATTATAAAATGCTTCAGAATCCATCACAGGAAAAAATGGAAGTCGTTGGTCAAAAATGAGTCACTTGCAATGTTTTCATCCTTGAAAGGATAAAGGATAAAGCTCTAGGCGTTGACCAATCCCTGAGGGATGCGTCATGCATTCAACTTCATTAAGCATTATTGGAGGTGATTGAATGCATATCTGGCCTCTACAATGACTTGCGGTGGTCTGCCGATGTATCGAGCCAGTGCTGGTATCCTCCCAGACAAGTGTAGTACCAATTTGGTGAACCCGGAGGGATCGAAGGCTTGGTGGGCCATGGGAGCTGGGCTCGATTCCACTTGTGGGTTACAGGGCGCCTCCGACATCTGATTCGATCAATAACACTTTCCATTCTTCAATGATGCTGAGATATTTGCAAAACTCCGGACCGCAGGTGTCTGCGGTGGGGAACGAACGCGCAACGCGTTCACCCACCACACCATGCGGGTCCCATCGTTTCGCCTCTCTCTTAGCTAGTTCTAACGATCTCTGCCTTCAGCAATCACCCGTCAGCAGGATTGATAGAACTGGCTGAGAGACAGGCGAAACGAAGGACCCGCATGGTGTGGTGGTGAACGCGTTACTCCCCCGGAAAGGACGATAGCGCGTTCGTTCCCTACCGCAGACACCTGCGGTCCAGAGTTTGCAAATATCTCACCATCATTGAAGTTATATTTCGCAATATACCCTGCCATTAAAAGGAGTAGGCAGTAAATAAAACGGTTAAGATTGCCACTATAACAAATTTTCAGTTGGAATTTCACAGGCCTTATAAGTTTTCTGTAACGACAAGTTTTCCCTCTTGATATTCTCTACACGTTAAGAAACTCGTTTTAAGTACGCAAGATCAAACTGACAAACTGAAGTGGTCGCCATAGGTGAGATACGCGTTATTTTTACTGAGCACGACTGACTTCATATCGAGTGGTTATTCCAAATTGACAGAGGTCCCCCTGATCGTAGAAACTTGTTTTCCAGTTAATCGTCATGTATAGACGTTGTGATGTTTTTTGTTCTTCAACAGTGGTTCGCTGATGAGGACCGAAGACAACGCATGGCGCATTCCTCAGGGGATTGGTCAACGCCGAGAGCTTTATCCTTTATTTTCAATACCACATCGAGAGTACGAAAGGCTGTGGACATCGACTCCGATTATCGCCTCTGAGGAACACAAAGACGTCGAACGTTATCCGGATAAAGTTCTTTATCAAGCTCGTGTTAGCTTATCAATGAGGGAATACATGTCGACTAGTCATACATAGTCAGTCATAGTCATAGTCAGATGACAAGGAAAAGTCGGTTTGTGAAATGTTAATTCGATATGCGCTGGATGATAGTTATACCGACCTCTGCAAGCTGGATTGTCCAGGAAAAACAAGTTATTATCACCGGACAATCACTATCAACAACAACCGTCCTGGGCATCGCCAGGTGAATTTGCCTCATTAAGCGGTGTTCCACTGAAGAAGATCCAGCTTAATGCGATGACGGAGACATCATATCGAGAATGTGAAAGGCTATGGACATGAACTTGGATCATGGGCTCTGAAAAAGGTGAAGGCGTCGAACGGTTTAGGCTAAAATAGTTTGTTTTATGAACCTCATATTAGCTTTATCAATGAAAGA
This sequence comes from Angiostrongylus vasorum, assembly GCA_018806985.1. Classification (NCBI taxonomy): domain Eukaryota; kingdom Metazoa; phylum Nematoda; class Chromadorea; order Rhabditida; family Metastrongylidae; genus Angiostrongylus; species Angiostrongylus vasorum. Next base: position 1,474,254 of record JADANN010000420.1, read on the forward strand.
ATCAAAGAATGCATATTCATATTTTATCTTACTTTCTGTATAGTATTATCGTGTTGAGGATCCACGAGACTTTTTTAAGAGGCAGAATTCATACGTTACTCAGCTACTATAAGTTCTTTGTCTACTATATTCAATGAAAGAATGCATATTCACATTTTATCTTCCTTTCTGTACTGGTTGTGGCACAGGTGTTCCCAAGCGTTCCATGTGCCGTGTGCAGCAGGAAATTCTTCAACCGGCACGATCACCCGAGCTGTGAATGGGTGAACATTTCTATCCCAACGACCAGATAAAAACGTATAAGTGCTTGCAATCAACGCCGTATTAGATGAGACCTACTCGAAACGTTGCTGTCAAATCTACCAGCGATCCACTAGAGTCGGCAACTGCCTGTGATGGCAGCTTTGTAGGGGCCATAGCACCGCTATGTCGTCACTCCAAGGAGTGAAAATCTTACGATATCAGTAAGTTACTAAGTGGAAATCATGCTGAGATTTGTACAATTCTTTATGAAAACAGTTCATTCCAGTAGGTTTTCAATTAAGTGTATCACCTGTATCACTTGTAGTCCCGTTGATCGTCGAGCGACTCGACCGGGCACCGGTAAGCCTTCCATTTTTCCCTGTTGCGTGCAAGAGTAGCCCAATGGGTTCTGCTCGCTCTAGGGACTCGTCGAGCATCATATCTTACTTCAAGGCTTTTAGTGAAGAACTCTGACCATCGGGTCGGTGGTCTTCCTGCAGTACGTTTGACATCCCGAGGAATCCAGTCACTAACGGCTCTTGTCCGTCGGTTGTCATTCATACGCATTACGTGTCCGGCCCACCTTTATCTTCAATTGTTTGGCGTAGAGAACGGTATCTTTGATTTTTTGATCGTCGACACAGATCGGAGCTTCGGATCCCTTCCCTTACATTTGTGGAACGGAATACTCCTAGCATCGCCCTTTCGACTGCGCGTTCGATAACGCTGACGTGACCTTTCATCCTGCTTACGCAGCGACCAAGTATCTGACGCATACGTTAGGGCAAGTAAGTGTAGTGAAGATTATTGCTGAAGTAGCTAGATATCTTGTACTACTACTTAGTACTGTACTGATGCTTAAACATAGTACTTATTGCTGAAGTGCAGGGCAGAAATGCGTCTAATCTATTGAAATGTGGTGTCGTTGACCATTATATGATGGATGGTACGTTTCCTGTCGAAATCGACGAAGCCATTATTACTAATGGCGTTATTCAAGTGATGTCAATCATTTACACAAGGCGACCCACAAAAGTAAGTATCGGTTAGCCTTCGTTGATCTTTATTGTAACCAATTTGAAAGTCTAATAAGGACCTTACCGACTCGATTTAAATGAGTATGAATGCATAACGTTCGAGATGCATTGATTTCAACACAGTCTTTGGAAAGCAAAGTTTACAGAGCGCATTGGTCTCCATGCACTTCCTTTTCTGTGTCTTATTTAGCCGTGATGTACGGAAGCACATCCGAAGAAGCTTTATCGATGGCATGGACGTTCGCATATCGTTGCCATTCGAACAGATATGCAATGCAAAAAAATAGAAAAGATCAGTTTAAAGCGACTTACTTTACTAATGAAGAAATACAAAGGCTTGTTCCAAATTTCCTTTACACGAACTGGTTCCTTTGTATATGAACAATATTGTGGAATAGAAGATCGAATACTTGAACTTACTTGATACTTGAACGGCCCGTCATCACTAGATGTGCGGACACCAGAATAATCACCATTTTTCGGAGATTTGCTGGTTAAGCCATTGTGGTTCCCTTGAGTCCTGAGGTCAGCCAGGCGAAAGTCTGTCCCAGCTCGTCACCACTACAGGCAGTCACCGCCCCTCGTGGATCAGAAGGAAATTTGCCACCATGCGACTAGTTTGGTACCGGGGCGGTGACGGACTACTCTGGTATTAGTTCATTCTTAGCTGGGCTTCCTGATGCCACCATGCGACCATGTGAAACCTCCCAGCCACGATGAAGCGGTAAACCGTTAGGAGGAGAAGAAGATCGAATGCTTTGCCAAATCATACTCTACGGATACATATGTAGAATCATCATTTCGTACGTGCTGTCACAATTTAAAGGTTGTCATAACTTCAAAGTATTCAAAGTTAATTGCTGAACTTCTCCTCTTTTCCTTCTTTTTTCTCTGCTTTCTCTCCCTCTGCATCTCTTTCTCTTTTTTCTTTCTTGCCGTTCATTTTATATTTATGGATCGTCAACATTAACAACTACGATTGATTTTCATCTAGTCATTCCGCGTGTGATGACAGCAATGTGAACTTCTACAACAACATTACTGATTTCCTTTTCGTTTAATAACTAAGACTTCAGGAAGTGTAGTGAATTCTAGACAGTAATAGTCAACTGTATTCGCAGTATTTTTTTCTAGTTGAAGTCAACACTGTTTTTTTAGATACGTAACAAAATATGGGGCGGATATCACAGTGGTAGTGATGTGCATCATCATGAGAGTGGTGCTAGTTCGATTCCGCTGCGGGTCTAACCAAACGCTCTCATCTCTCCGAGGTCAGCGAATTCGTACCGGACTTCTCTGGGATAAAATCACTCTCTGCAATCCAACCGGGAACGCTCCAGCCCGGCTATCTGTTGTGGAATGCTGGTCGAGCAATTCTCCCCGGACTGTATAAGACTCCGGGGAGAATTGCTCGACCAGCATTCTACAACATTCAAGATGAAATGAAAATCCTCAAGCAGCAACCGAAGCTACACATAAAAGCTTGCAAGACCTTCGTGGACGATGGATGCGAGGAAACGAATTGGATATGAGAAGTGCTGAGATCCGCACAGTAGAAGTGAAGACGAAGCAAATAAAATAAAAAACAGAAAAAAAACAAATTTTTTTTGTTACTTAGACAAGCGAGATAGCTGAGAGACAAGCGAAATGAAGGGCCGGCATGGTGTGCTGGTGAAAGCGTTAGTCCCCGGAAAGGGTGATAGCGCGTTCATTCCCCCACCGCAGACGCCCGCGGTACTGAGTTTTGCAAATATCTCAGCATCATTGTGGTTATTTTACTACTTAATAAAATGTCATAGGTAAATGGAACGCACTACAATGTTCGTGGTAATAACGCAGTTCTATTCCTATCAACTATATGCGTTATTCTAAACTTATTATTTCGAAGAAAAAAAATTATAAACAGTACTGAACACTCTTTGCAGAGTTTCCAGTGATTCAGAGATGATCCGTTTCGAATTGTTAGAAATTGTTCTGGCATATTCTTGTCAATCTAGACGCTTACTAACTTTATATTTTCCTGAGGTGGCATAGCGTAAGGCATGCCCGTCCGTCTCATCAATGTCTAATTGACGACGAGTATACGGCAAATAAAACAAAAGAATTCGTCCACATCGTAAACAAGGCGTCCAAGTACGAGTTTTCTCTGTTCCACTATACTATTCAGATTCATCATTACATTATTAGAGCGTTGTCTCTTTTGTCATGAGTTTGTTTATTATTTAGCAATCGTAATGACGAATTCTGCTCTTCCTTACTTACTTAGATACTCGGATGCCCTGTTTTCACTACCTGTGTGGGTCGCAACATAATTTCCATTGTTGCCGAGTTTTGCTGGTTTAGCCATCGTGGTTTCCTGGAGTATAGAGGTCAGCCTGGTCAAAGTCTGCCCCAAGTCGTCACCACCACAGGAAGTCGCTGCCCTTGTGGATAATAGGGAGATTTTGTACCATGCAACTAATTTGACACCACGACAGTGGTGGATCCTTGTATTAGTTTACTCTTAGCTAGGCTTCCTGTTAAAAACTGCTTTTACCACCTGTGTTAATTATTTTAGAATACACAAACCTTAATAGTTCGCTTGGCCATCAATATAGTTGATTTGGATTATTCAAGATAGAATGACCCTTTATTTGCTCTTTCTCTTTGCTGGGTATTCGTTCCATGTCACACAACTGACTTCAGAAACATCCGGTTCTCCTATAGATTTATCAATTTTTTTCCTTATCCATTCTATTGAATGTTCGATCAACTTTACTGACAGAATCTGGTACAGTTGTTTATTTGTTTAGGTTATCTAGAGCACAAACGACTTGTACACAATGACATTTCAACACATTTCAAAGATTTCGATTAAAATTTCAATAGCCAGGCCCTCTGGCAGGTTCTAGGAAGAGATTGGTGGAGAACTGCATGAACAGAAATATTCCTACGCAGAATGGAACGTCACGGAGTGATCATTGGCGATGGTCGTCATCTGAAGGGGGAGTGAAACAGAAAACTGGACTTGGATCTCTTGTAAAACAATTGATTTCGACCACAGATGGTAGGATTCGGTGCCATTCTCCTCTCGCCCAAGTAATTAAATGAGACAAACTGTTGGTCGGTTACCGGTAACCGGTTCTTTCTTTCAGTCACTTTACACCGAACACCATTTGTCGATAAATGTTGTCATTCTTGTCGTCGTCGTCGTCTTTTAGTGACCACACTTTAGTGTAATATCAAAGCTATATGAGGTATGATATCAGTTACAACCAATAGATTTGCTGCTCACCAGTATTTTCGAGGCTTTCCAGTTCCTGCGCTTCAATTTCCTATCACTTTTTCTAGGAATTCTCGAGCTAAGGATTTTTTTCGAAATGTCGTAGCCTTTCTGCATTTTCTCGTTCTCTTATAGACAAAAGTTGGCACAGCACTTCTCCATATCGTTATCGTTCTCTGTGATAGCGTCTGTTAGATGATTGAATGCTCATGAAAGATTTCTTACGGTCACATAGAAACGGTCTCGGTCATCTGCTCCCACAGTAGGCATTTCTGCAGTAATATAGGCTGAGATGTTAGATCTTTTCAGTTTGCATCGTCAGGTCATCAATGAAAGCCACCGATGCTGGCTAGCTTACGTTCATTGTGAACTCAGACCATTAGTTTTCCATTTCAGATCACTAGCACGTTTCTTCTTTAGATTTTAGTAACCTGTTTCACTGCTCGTCTTAAACCTCTTATCAAAAGTCCCTACTTCAGCGTTAGACCGTTTATTTTTTACTCCCAATTTGGAGAAAGTGAACTAAGGGCAAATTCTATGGAGCTGCTGCCTTGAGGACTGTGTATTCTTAACGATGTCATGCATTGGGAATCTACTAAAGCAGATTTATGGTCTCGATTTCGATCTCAAACTACGTTCAAGAAGCTCTTTAAATTTCCTAATGCTTAAGTCGTTATCTTGACAGGGAACCAGCATAGCGTGTTGAATCATCTGCATTTCCATTAAGACCTGACGATCTTCGTTTGCTTCTTATTTTTGTCATGATTCTTGAAACGCCAAACTCGAGATTCCTTGAAATCACTCACTCTGATTGGAAGAAGGAAATTGATTGGTTTTCGTCGATAAGGGAGATGCGGTAAAGATATAGCGATGGGGAATTATTAAAAAGTTATTTTAGAAAAATTTAATAGCACATAAAAATAAACGTTTTTTCATATCGGATCTCATCAATTCACCAATTCACTTTTTCCTCACACTTTTTCTGAATCTCTTTGTTAAAGTTTCCAATAAGAGTTGTCACTTTCGCTTAGAAAATACCTAACACAGGTACCACCAGTACTGCTATGCTTAAATGACCCATCTTCACATGTCGTGTGGCTCCTACTGCCTTCAGCCGCTTCGTTATCTTACGACTCTCTTCTACTGATATTGTGGGATTTGCATGCGGGTTCGATTGCAGCTTGACGACCTTTCATTTTCTCTCATTAGCATGTTAGATGTTGGTCGAGACCTTTTCTTTCTGAAATCCTGAGATAGTCGTGCTGCGGAATTGCCTGACCTTCACCACAGGCGTTCATTAGGTCTTGTGAATAGAAGAGTCGTTTGAGACTTTGCAGTGCGATTTTTTTGAGGACGACAGCTAACTGCACGACCACTCGAGGACGATATTACAGGCCGAATTCTGGTTTATAAATTGTGTTCTGCTGACAATGTTCAACTTTTTATTTGCTGTCTACTATTATTTTCCACGGCAGGGTACGATTTGAAATACAACCAATGTGAAGCTGAGATATTTGCAAAACTTGGGTTCCAGGCCAGATTCGATACGTCGACTACCCTTTCCGAGGTCTCGCGTGTTAGCCACTGCACCATTGAGACCATTAGTTTGTCTTTCTCTTGGCAAGTTTTCTACCGATTTTTCTACCCCCAAATTCGAATCTGGCCTAGGGTCCAAGTTTTACGAATATCTCATCCTCATAGTGGTTATCTTCTACTCATATGACACACTTCTTCAGAGAGTACGATCCAAACCTATTAGATGTCTCCATTTGTTCATTTCATTTCACGTATGCTCATGACGAAAGGACAAACCGTAGTAGAGCTTCTGTGAATAGAATCGAGTGAATAGTGGCTTAGTTTCTGAGTTTTTTGTTTATCTTCCCATTTCAATCTTTCATAGTTCGTCGTTTCTCGTCCAGTAATCATCAGTGTCACCTGTAATCCCGTTAATCATCGAGTAACTCGAGTAGGTATCAGAACTGTGTAGTGGGTATCGCTTGTTCAGCGGACCTAGATAAGATCATATTTTTGATGTCACTTTTTAGGGGTTTCCATCGAGACGATACCCAGTGGTAATTCACTAGACTTTGTTACGGCCACATTTACTCTTTCGCTGAGCTTCTGGATTGAAATCTCAAAAAAGATAGCAAATCACTGGTGAGGGTAAAATAACTAGATTATAATCCAACAATGTTTTCATATTCGGTCCTTATGTACGTTAATTTCATACTATGTGTTTAATAATTCAGTCGTCATTGTGTAGTTTCCCTCTGCTTGTTCCTTTGCATAGGTTTTTCCTTTCTTTCATCCTCTTTTCCTTCTATTCTCGTCATTCTTTTTTCTTTCATGATGTTCCCAAAAAAAATCTTGCTATTTATTGGCTTTTTTTTCAAGCTCATTCACTATGTATGATTTTTCCATCGCAGGCCAATATCGAATCATTTATTGCAATTATAGTATATTTCCGATCAAAATGCAATCAACCTGTATGATCTACTTTTCCCATAGTACTACCTGTTCTCATTTCATCAACTGATCAACATTTGGCTTAGATTTTGCTGCACACTTATTTTTTCCTTTCGTTGGATTAATGGCTCTACATTCGTCGTGTATCTAAAGCTCTAGCGTCTAATTGTGCTAAAGCTGGAGTCTAGTTGCCCTCTTGTTGCATACGGTAAGGATTCATCTCAGACAGAGCTTAGAATGGATTTAGCGTTTCGCTCCAGAAACACATTCAAAAGCTAGTCGACGTTTTGAGTGGACCCATTCATGGAGGAAACATTCGCTAGGTGACGAACTTCACTCCAAATCCGTAAGGTCTGAGTGGTGGCGACACAGACATAACAGAAGTGTTTATGGATTCAGTGGGAGTGAAATCACTGAGTTATTTACTATGCTTGAATTCATATCGTGAGGAAGATTAAGCTAAGTGTTGAAGTTACTGAGGGCATTCGTCGTTATTTTCTCTCGCTGGAGAAGAAAGTGAGAAAAATTCTCGTAAAACAGGTAACGAAAGTTTTACTTGGATACTTGGATGGTCAACCTTCACTGGCACTATGGACCCCGGCACACTTTCCATTCGTTTCTTTTTCGCAAAATCATCGTTCTTGGTGCCTGAAATCATTCCCAGCTACAGATGGTTGACATTAACCACGAACACGTCAGCTCATCGCTTGGATGGTCGTCCAAGAGGACGCTTGCAAACCGTTGGAGTCCACTCCACTGTTCTCTTCGTTCTTCTCTCTTCGTTCTGTTCTTCTTATTGTGCGACCAGCCCACCTGTATTTCGCTATTGATGTATATACAACTGGATCCCGAAGATAGGACAAGTTCCTAAAATCTGAGCTGCGTATTCCGGTGAGACGTTGTGATTGGCAGTTAAACTTTAGAAGACATCGTTCAAATGCTCTGTGGGTGGTGCAAAGATTTCTTGATATGGTTGAAATATCAGCGCACGTTTCTGCTGCATAACAGAACGCTGAGAGGAGTGTTGAATCGAGAAGCTGAGTGCCGAGTTTTTGCTTCGTTAATGAGTGGGTGGTTTCCTTGAGTGCCGCGAATGCGGCCCATGCTGGTCTCCTTCTTTGTAATTCCTCCTTCGTGTTTTTCTCCGTTTTCATTGAACATCTAAGGTGCAAGTACGAGACAGTCCCGGTAATCAGCGAACCATCCAGTTCGAGTTGTTCGCCTTTACAGCATAGGTTCTTCATGAATTAGGCATCGATTTATGCGCAGTCCAATTTTTTTTCGCCGCTTCATTGAACTCATTTAGTTTCGTCTCTGATTCACTGGTATTCTTCGAGAAGGTGACGATATCGTCAGTAAAACGAGTGTTTGACAAAAAACTTGCCGTAAAGTGCATATGTTCTTCCGGTCCTAGTCGAGTTTCATTATCCAGCACACTAAAAACCGTGAGCTGCTTTGATAAAGCTGATAGGACTACACTCGTTTAGCCCCTCTCAAATGCGTTTTCGTAGTCGGCAAACGCTAGGACAAGAGGTAGATGGCGCTCCCGACAGAGTTCTTTGACCTGTGATACGGTTTCAACATGGTCCCTGGGCAGAATCCCTTTCGGAATCCTGGTTGATCAACTGATCGTCCATGATCCAAAACCTCTGAATGCGTGGTAGGATAATCTTCGTGAACAGCTTGTACAGAAGACTAAACAAGCATATCGAACGATAGTTATCGAGATCCCTTCGGTCACCATTCTTGAGCTGGATGACCGTGCGCGATGTTCTGCGCTAGTTTGGGATTTTCAGCCTCTGAAGGTAAGATGTCATGTGGGCTGCAATAAGTACATGTAATTTGTGTCTCCAACTCAAACGAAATCTGCGGTGATATTATTAGACGTCGGTGCTGTAGCTGTCGTTATGATCTCTATCGCAACTCTAACTTCGACTAGTAGAATCTCTGGTATTTTTTTTCTCTAATGTGGATTTCGGTGTCCGAGACAGAGACTGTGGAACGACGAAGGGTGGTATAGAATTTTTCCGTTATCAATTCTATATCAGGGTGGAATATGGTGATAGTCCCTTCTTCGTTCATCAGAGCGGATAACGGAACATTGTAATCGTACGGATCCTGACTGCACTTCTTCAAACTAGATCATTTTTTGTGCTGCTTCTAACAAGTTTTTCTGCAAAGCTGTTTCATACCTGAGATTTATCACCAGCTACGTTAGGTTTGACGCTTTGTTGCAAAATAATTGAACTTCAGTTTTCATCTTTTTTTGGGCAACTTCTTACTGGCAATGAAGATGCGGTCTGAAATTTATGTTCGCGGAACTGAGACCAGTTCGGCACTAGATTTGTCTCTCGACAAGCAATTTTAAGTACTCGTTCAGGTCTTCCTTTATCGGTCGGTCATGTGAGAAGAGGACTTTATTGAGATTGTTCTCGTCATAGACTTGTCTTGTTCTTATTCGACAACCAAAGTGCTTTTCCAGCTTAGGGTTAACCTTCGTAGTTGAACTTTTGCACGGGAGAAGTCGGTGGTCGGAACCGGTGCAGAGTCCGAGCATCACTGAAGTGTCAAAGGGGAACCATTCTCTGTTCGTGAGAATATCATCGATCATCCATGAGTCGTTCCTTTAGGAGACTTCCATGTATATCGGCGATTTTCTCTCCTGTCGAGAAATGAATTCCCATGGAAAAAAACTTGCTGCAGACAGAAGTCCTTCAAGATGGCTTCCATCCTGACTTCGTTCTCCTATTCCGAATTTCCCCCATCCTGTGTTCATTTCGTTGGCCTTTCCTAATCTGGCGTTGAAGTCTTCAGCAGTGACTTCATAAATGGACTTCTTGTTGTGGATTACTACCTCCAACTGATTGTGAAACGCCGCTATTTCGCTCTCATCCGCCATACAACTTGGTGAATAAGAGTTGATGAAATTTCTTTTTGACGCGGATAAATGGGAAACAGATGGTTAGATGGGTGTACGACAAAGCCAACGTCTTCGACATTTCGTAACGTAAATTTTTCCTCCACGAGATAGGGGTTCCTTCATCTAATTAGCGTCTGGCGATCTCCGTGCTCTTTTTTTCTTATAGGGCGATCAAATGGAATTGATACGATCTGCGGCTCTCGGAATAACATAAAGATTGGCGTCGGAAGAGGCTGTTCTAGTATTATACGCACTGAGTCAGAAGCAGTCTCCATAGCGTTTCGTGGGCGTGTTCGTTTTGTCCGGTTCCAATGACGTCCTGTGCAACCTAAGATTTTATCGCCTGTCACCGGTTGTCCCGTCGCACAACGTCGTAGACGGGATGCCTTGTTTTCGAGCTGGACTATGACTGGATGAGCCATTTTTGGTTCTCTGAAGTTTCGTGATGGACCTAACCGAAGCATTCTACAGGTCGTCACCTCCACAGGCATTCGCTGGATCAGTGGGAAAATTCCCAGACTGCGACTGGTTTCATAACACGGCGGTGGTGATTCCTGGCATTTGTTTACTCTTAGCTCGGCTTCAGGATTCAAAAGTCACGCTCCTTATTAGCCTGGGATACCCTGCTGCCTAAGGGTATCTATTTCACTGTACATCGCAGTATGACACTCAGAAACCACTGACGGATAACGACGATAGTGAGCTAAATTTAAAGAAAAGTTTAGCGAGCAACAACTGGTATATTCTAAACTTTTGTTTGCAGCATCAAAAAATATAGAGTGATGTGTAAAGAGAGGTCGGCTCGATAACCTGTAGATAATCCAGTGACTCGAGCTGATTCCTGAAAAATCTCCCCATTTGTAGGTGCCAGACTTCGTTACATCCCTGTATTCTACTCTCACAAGAGGCACGAAGTGCGCCACATTTTTCGTAGCCTTTTATTTCAATTTTTTTTCAAAAAAGTAAGCCAAACAGTATTTTGTGGAGTTCCGCTATGACATGGGTTTACTGTTACCTAACTATTGCAGGGAAAGGAACAATCCAGTTGTAGAAAACTTAGACTCTAGTTGTTGATGGGGCGCGTGGCGCAGTGGTCGGAGGCGTCTTGTAACACATACGTGAGGTCGATCCCCGCGCCCGTGGCCCCACCAAGCCTTCCATCCTCCGAGGTCGGCAAATTGGTACCATATCTGTCTGAGAGGATAGCAGCAGTGGCTCGATACATCGGTAGGGCACCGCGAGTCATTGTAAAGGCCAGATATGCATTCAATCACCTCCAAACGATGTTTAATGAAGTCGACTGCATGGCGCATCCCTCAGGGATTGATTAACGCTCAGAGCTTTGTCCTTTTATTTTATTTAGTTGTCGATTACATTACTCTTTAAATCTTTTAAATGAGAGCTACTTTCATTTCGACGGGAAAAAAAAGAACTATAGCTCTGTATTTCCTACACATCGCTGAACACGTATTGAATATGGCGGCCGCCGCCCACGCTCTACTTCTCTGAACTCTGCCTACCCTGCGTCTCTGCAAGTTCGGTTTTCGCCCTTCGTTATTTCGCTCGTTTCCAGCCGGCAATCTAATGAGCAACACGGATAGAATTCATTATATCCATGAATATTGTGTGTATTTTTTGACGATGATTCAACTTTTGGGTTCCATACGATCGTTGTAAATTTCTGTTGAAGAATCGGTTTTAGCTCTTCTCTCATAACCGTCGCTTTTTTAAGTCCTTGAATGTCGCGAAATTAGCGCTAATATTATTTCTCACTACTTATATGCTTTTCACAATATTCTGGATAGTTTATAGCGGCTAGATCGCTTAAAAAGCCATTCGATTCACTTGTGTTAGATTGTTCAGTTCCTGCAAACACAACTTGTCTCCGTTCAGCTGCCCGGGTTTTCACAACGGTTCTCAACGATTTCCCACCACGATTGGGTGACTAAAAACGAGTTAGAATAGTAAAAGTGCTGAACAACGAGTAAATTCTGTAGAAATTCGATGATTCATTTGATCCCTCATCAGTTGTTGATGAAAATCTGAGTTTGGCTGTGAAACCACTTCATATCCGTACCGTGAGCGAGTTTCATTGGCGTTTATTGCTTCGTTCACAATCGTCTATGGATTTTCTATGGAAGAAATCTGCGTTTCTCCCAGGTGAAACGCAGCTCTGTAACTCGGTATTCAAATGTGGTCGTAATCGAGTCACACCAATGAAGACTTCCTACTGCTGGTCACTTTTCGTGACTCATCGTCGAACGAATCATCTCTACAGGTCAGTCGTTTTATCATATCATCCTGTCATCAAGCACAGAACCAAACTATGACCAGGATGTACAGATAAAGCTGAGCACACAAACCGAGAACTCCTTCATCGTTGACTTTTCGTCTTAGGCTTTGAGTTCGACTTCGATTACCATCGTTTTCAGGATACTGTATATTAGGAAGTGGTGACATCATCTGTTTTCAGATCGAACTCCCGAACTCGTTCTTCGTCACGCGCGCGTTTTTCTGTGTCGACAACGACTGTCACTAATTCGTTGGATAACGTTTGGATAGCGAATATTCGAAGAACGATTATTGGAATAATCGAGTGTCTTTGCGTAAATGGACGTCGTTTTTTTCGCACTGAGAGCAAATTTCTTCGTCTTCAGTTGACATTAGTCCTCAGTGCGTCGTAATCATCGTCATCGACGTCCCTCTCCATGTACTCTCAACTAATCCGCTGACCTTAGCCACATCACCCAGCGCTGGCGCATCAGTGATTCATGTTCAGTTCCATTATGTGAACTTTGGAGGACCACTGTTGATTTGGTTTGACTTTGTGATTTGCAAATTGTTGAGGAAGAATCGTATACATAGAAATCACTTCTCTTCTTTCTCTGCAGTAAATCAAGCATTCGTCAATGACAATGTTTGATGATGAATTGTGGAGTCACAGTTGCTATGGAACCATCAACTATCTAATTAGCAGTCGTACATGTCTGTCCTTGTAAAAATCGGTGTTTTAAACTTTATTTTTGAGGTTTCGTCTTTTAAATTTTGGCTTGGCGATCTTCTTTACGTCGAAACACTCTGCAGTACCGTTTTCTTCTCGGCAATTCCAAGGTTGTTATACTGCACATGCATGTTTTCACACAAAAACACTTACAACACACCACTAGCTGACGTTTCAGCAGTACTGCCTTTCTCAGGAGCCTGGGAGGTTATAGTAATACGCAATTTATTATGCCAAATACTTCAATAGTACAAACAGAAAAAGAAAAATTTGCGTCGTAATGACAGGGTCAGCAGCTTCTCGAAAACCCCTGCCGTCTTTTACGTGCTTTGCACTGAGGGTGAACAGCCGGCTAGAGTGAGGTTGATAGAAAGTCGATCCTGGGATCCCTGCAGTACTTTATCACTCCACACTCTTAATCAGTTATCGTATTTTTCTGCGTTCGGTACCTTCTCTGTTCTCATTCCTCTCACACTGTTATATCTTGCCTTGTTTCATCTTGCTCTCCCTCTCTTTCTTCCCCTTTTCCCTCTCTCCTTTCCTGTTTCTGTCTCTATTCTATCGTGGTCTTTCATGACTGTTTACACACACGCGCGGTCAAAAAGCCATCGAAATGGACAACTAACGCGTTTATCGCGACCAACCGGAGTCGAGTTCACTGGAGTGGTCCAATTTTTGTTCTTTCCATTATTCTCCTATTCTTCACTATTCATTATTGAATAAGAAGAATCTTTAAGAAGAACAGCAAAAAGTAGACAGTTTCCCTCGTAAACGCTGCTCATATGCCACACTTACAGTGTCACCTCTCTTTTGTCTTCATTAATTTTGTTCGTTGGTTTTTGTTTTATTACCATGAGCAACTATTCCTTTTTCATCAAGTAAACTCCATTGTTATCATTAATTGTGGGCGAGTGTGTGGCGCAGTGGTCGGAGGCGTCCTGCAACATACATGGGGTCGATCCCTGACGCCCATGGCACAGCAAGCCCTCCATGCCTTCGGGGTCGGCAAATTGGTGCCGGACTTGTCTAGGAGGATAGCAGCACTGGCTCGATACATCGATAGGCCACTGCGAGTCATTGTAAAGGACAAATTTGCATTCAGTCACCTCCAACGTTGCTTAGTGAAGTCGAATGCATGGCGCAACCCTCAGTGATTGATCAACGCCGAGAGCTTTATCCTTTTATCATTAATAGCAACAGTAAAGTTTTGCATTTAGTATAGTATACTGTACTCAAAAATATGGTACATAGTATTTCACATTGTACTCCGCCATGAGAAAGAAGAATAGGCAGTAAATAAGAGGTTAAAAGCATCGTAATTCTTCGTATCTTGTTGAGCAAACACGAGGTGCTACTTTATTCTTTATTCCGTTAAAGCCGACGTTTCGGCAGATTTCGCCTTCCTCAGAGCCTGGAAAGGTCAAGCTGATTGACAGCAATCTATTTGACCAAACACCTCCATAACCAAACAGAGAAAACATTTCTTTATTTCTTTCTATTATAGAAATATTTCTCTGTTTGGTTATGGAGGTGTTTGGCCAAATAGATTGCTGTCAGTCAGCTTGACCTTTCCAGGCTCTGAGGAAGGCGAAATCCGCCGAAAGGTCGGCTTTAACGGAATAAAGAATAAAGTAGCACCTCGTGTTTGCTCAACAAGAATACGAAGAATTACTTGATCAATGCCGAGGTTAATAGAAAGTCGGACGTGGGATTTAAAACATTGTAATAGTAACTTTTTTTTCTACTAACTTCCTCTTAGTTTTTTTTCTTTGGCCGCAACTTACGAGGGTTGGAACTTTCGTATGGTGCTCATCTAAGAGTACATTCGAAGATATGAGTTAGTTAAGCTTCAAGGTGGAATTGTTTTAGAACATCTGAAAGAATCTTAATGTGTCTTAATAGATTTGTTACAAATTTTATTAATTTTAATTTTTTTAAAGTTTATTTTAATATGTTTTATCATGAATAAATTTATTATTATAGAAATAAATCTATTTAATTAAGTAGAGGTTTTTGTAGGGGAGAAATAAGAGTGCTAATGACATGTAAACCGGAACAAGTTCATTTATGTTACAACCATACGAATTTCGTTAACACCTGTCTGAATGGGATTCTCTCGTGAGACTCGCTTTCTCACTGATTCATCAACTCTCTGAAGTAATCAGATATACATGCATTGTTTCGCTAGTACTTCCATCTCCACAACAAATCCGCAACGTTGACCTGCCACTTCCAACAGATTGCGACCACGTCCAGAAGGTATCGATCGGCGGCTGGACAGCTGACTGGATGTTGCCGACATTTGTCAGGATGCGTAAATATACACACACCGACACACACATACACACACATACACACACACACACACACACACACACACACACACACACACATACGCACGCACGCACGCACGCACACACACAAAACATGGGCACACTTTTCACAGACGCCTACGCAGATACGCGCACATACATACAGATATAGATTGATAGAAGCGTGCGCAACGTCATACGAGCACGCAAGAGTTATGCTTTTTAACAGTCCTTTCTTTACCGATAACTAGCTTCTATGAGTCTGAGAGTGGCATTATTTTCTGGTCACTTCTAGTGCAGTTCGTCGTTCGGCAAAAATTGTTGATAATCGCGGTTTCTGAGCTTTATTCTTGGTCATTTCGTGGTTCTTAGCTATAGAGTTTGGATCACAGATAGTAAACTTTTTTCATTTCTCGATAAGCATTTCTTTCTTAGAACCTGGTATCCTTTTGTGTTTGAGACCTTAAAAATGCTTTGCTGTGGAATTCATGATGGTAAAGGAATGCAGTTTAAAGCGCTTTAGTTAATCTCATCATCGCTGGGCCGTAGTGTTTAATGTGTACTAAGATTAGGGTATGACATTTGCCGACTTCGGTCATTCAACTGGTATTCACAGCTTTTTTTTCTTCAAGAGATCATGTACATACGAAGAAATGATCGTTAACGACGTGGAATATTTTATACTTGTAGGAGTAGAATATTTTTAGAAACGTCATAATGCACTTCATTGCGGATTAATAGTCGAGAATGGCGGCATCAGATTACTAGCTGTTCGGCACTGCACTACGGATTCATCTCGTTCTCATTCATACTTTCCTTCTATTCGTCCAGTCATTACGGAATCATCAGTGTTCTGTGTGTCGGTGATGACCATTGTTACGCTCCTATTCATCCTGCCACAATAACGTAACTGTTTGAATAGGAAGCATTTCTATGCGAAAAAGTTGCACCATGATGACGTCATAGAGTCGATTACAATCGATTCACAGATATTCGCTTATGCTTCTAATATAAAGCATCCCATTTTCCAGATTCACATTCTTTCAGTGTTTGAACGTTGCATCGTTCTCTATCGCTTTGCTGGCCAGATGCCTCCTCATGCCTTTTGATTGTATATGGTTGTGGCGTCGGTGTAAAACATATGTTTGAAGGTTCAGTAGGGAAATCATTTTATGGGGATCTCAATGTATTTAGCAGTGTTTTTTGCCTTGAGAGTTATCTTTTTGAAACAGATCGAACTAAACATCACTGAACTTGATTTTCTTCCTTTAGTATCATTTGTTTTCAAAGCGGTTCTTTAACCCACTGGTAATGGAGCAGTGGTTTTCTACAACTGCTGAAACGTTTTCGGTAGGTCAGAAAGCTGAAGAAGAGATAATATTATAAATCGTCGCTCTTAACTATCAAGTTTCATTCAACTTGACCTTTTCCAGGTTCTGAGAAAGGCGAAACCCGCGGAGACATCAGCTTTTCCTTTAATAAACAATAAAGTAGCATCTCGTGTTTGCCCAATAAGAGTGCAAAGAATTATTGGATCATTGCGGAAGTTAATGGAAAGTCAGTGATGGGGATTCCTTCGTAGAATATTCTTTTAGTTTTGAATTCGTTTGAAATTCGAATGTTGACGTGAACGAATTCAAAATTCCCGGAATTTCAAGAAGTGGATGGCAACTGCAAAATGTTAACGACGCAATCGCGGACATCACTTCGTCCTTCTGAATGAAATCCTGTTTTTTTCAATCGGCTCTCTTCTCGATTTATGAGCGTTTTCGAATGGACGATAAAGTAGAGAAAAGAGAATTTATATCTCGATGGCAAATCTCTGTAGATTTCTAATAGTTTTATTTCAGTTAATAAAGTTCGCTATTAGTTGAGATATGTCTATTCAAACTCAAAAGTCTGCGTTAATTTCGCCTAAATATGGCCTGAAGGCAATTCGTATCGTCCACTATGTGATTATGAACGTATTAACATTGAAAGCTGTACAGTTCCAGTCATCATTCTTATTTAACATAGGGGCTGATTTCATCCATAACGTAGGGTATTTCACTAGTTTATGGTTTAAAAAAAGTCCAGTGTTTTCTAACAATGTGAGACAATTATCTTTAGCCTCCCACCATTAAACGAGGACGAGTTTTCATGTCCGGTCGCCGTCACAGTTTTTTCAGCCTTCGCCTCATTCGTAATTGGGCAAATCCAGTTAGACTCGCGCCCCATCTAGCGAATGCGTTTTTTTCGTCTGCTTTTACTAGTTTTTCCGTCATTGGTCAGATTTTCTGTGATCATATAGAGTATGGACCTACTTCTTATCCAAATTGAAGACTTTATTACGATTGTTTAACAGTTATAATTTTAGTCACTTAAATTTCTCTCTGAAAGCTAACATTTGATTGCTTGATTCATGCTAAATAGCCTAATTTCATGTAATACTCCACTTTTTGTCCCTTCATTGCAGCTCAGTTCACCTTACACTTGTCAACATGGGACCGGCTGATTGGTCGATACACATGAAATGGTAGAAATCCTATGTATAGAGCCATGAATTATCGTTTCTTATCTTTATTCAAGTTGTTATCAAGTGGCAAGAAAAACGCGCTTCCTGGAAATCCCGTGTGATAGTGCACGAATAATCCATGGTTCAATCCAGCTACGGGCCAACCAAGCCTCCCCATCCTTCCGAGGTCTGCAAATTGATAACAGGCTTATGCGAGAAAGGCTCTTTCCGCTCCACTAAGGCCAACAATTGCGCTTTAGAAAACTTTAGTACACCTATATCAGATTTCTAAGGAAAATCAATTCTGCTAGCATTGAACAACATCCATGAAAGATGACAAAGTTCTTAGGTGGCAAGCGAACCAACGAGCCACTCCTCAATGCTGGAATGCACCTAACATATGGGATTCTGTTATATAAATAGATAAGAAGAGTTCGTGGGGATTAGTTCGAATTTTCGAACTGCTTATGTATTGATAAGGATGATAGGGTGAGAATAAATGACGCATGTAAAAAAATATCATACATAAATCTGAAAACTCTTGCATTGTGTTAGGGTTATCTATTGTTGACTCATCTCATCTGTGATATATTTCGTTTTATATGTACATTGCTCTGTATCTCCTAGAAGGGTTTAATCTATGCGGTCTGGCATTGTGTTTGTCACCATTTGTATAAGAGAATTGTTCGAGCGCTCTGTGAGTGATACGAAAAATCATTGACGTATTTCGGGTGTCATCCCACGTTTCAGCTGTGTAGAGCGCTGTAAGATCTGATATGTCAGAGATGTCAATGGTGAGACCTGAATAAGTGGCTTCCTTGAGACGGACTGCACTGCATTACGCGTTTTCTTTGTCCACTTTTCAATTACTCGATTGAATAAGAAGTGTTTTAATGTGATTAGAAACTAGTGTTTATTGTGCAGAAGCCAGATTGCACCATAGTCGAAGCAAACCACCGCCACAAACGACGATTACGAGGGAAAGAAACGGATGGAAATTTCTTTTTACGGTCCATAGTACTCGTGAATAGGGACCGCCCAAATGTCTAAGCATGCCAGTTAAGCAGCAGCTGGCCAAGGTTCTCATGTAACAGTGTGGACACTGTTCACTGCGTGAGCAGATATGATGACGCTTGTTGTCAAACGTAGTTTCAAACGTCAAACGAAAGTTTTTTCGTTGTCGACAAGGGTTAGAGAGAGAAATAGGTGGCATCACCGGCAGATTCTTGTGACTCTAGCTCCGAATTGGATGTGTTTCATATGGAGAAATCCTTGTCGGAACTTCACTTGATTGTTTTGCACTTGATCCAAAATTCTTGATTTGAGCAGTACGACAACTTTTGTGAGGGGCTTGTAGTGCGTATTCAGTAATTAAGTAAGTTAATGGTAAGTCGGAAAATTTCCTCAAGTCGACCCTATTTAAAAAAGAATAGTTGCTTTCGGCGTCTTTCATTGATGTAGAATCTATTTTTTACTAAAGTCTGTTATCATGCGGGTTGCGAGGGAGACGGATAGTTCCCCTCTTCCAGCTCGTAGGAAAATCAATCGTCGTGATACGTGGTCGTGGAGCTGCGTAATTTTTCATTCAATGTTGTTATTTTAATTGGAAATGAGGTTTCATAGACGAATTAGAATTAGACGTTTTCTAGAATTTGTATTAGAGGAATGAAGAAAAGGAATTTCCAGCTGGTTACCACGATTAGTTTTTTGACAGCACTATGGAATCCAAGTAGAGTCGTACAGCACCCGTACGACGACTTTTGTCTGTACCACTGTAGCAAGACATCGCTTTAGTGTTAAATTACGGGAAATCGAAGAATTCAACGCCGAGTCTCATCTCACTTGCATAGCGCTGTCACTGCCTATCGTTATCGTGGGGTGCTGTCTGTTAAGCATCCGAGACGGTATAGTAACGTCAGAATATTGTTAGTTTCATAGTTAAGGATTTGCTTTTTTGCGCTGATCTCAACAAGTATACTGTTTACCCCATCACTGAAGCCTTAAAAAATCCCACATATTTGTAGCCGCGATAGCAGATTGCTCTGGGAGGATTTAGAAGAAGTTTACCAAAGTTTTGGAAATCATAGTGGTTTTATTTATGCTTGTTGTTCTAATAAAATGTAAATTGCTTGCTGTCTAACTTTTCCAATATTTATGTATCTCACTTTACAGGGTAGAGTTTTGTAATCTTTAGCGCCACATAGCAGATTTCGAGAGCCAGTGATGAGGAGTATGTGGGAATCGACTTTTTCTACAATGTTTCTGCCTGTTTTTGTCTTTCTTAAAGAACTTTCTCTTCCTTTTCTTCTAAACTAGTTCTTACCTGTTTAATATTTCTACATGACTCCAGGTTTTACACCTGGCTAACAGCTTCTTCTGTTTATTGCAATTAGGGGAGTTGCTCAGTTATTACTTCGTTACTTTCACTTCTCTTTTCAATTTCAATTTTGTCGCTGAGCAATTTCTCAAGTAATTCGTTGAGTCTATGATATGCTGAAGGCAGCTGAATAGTTACGCATCTATTTTGCTTTATTTTACCTTTTTTTATTGCTCAAATTTGAACGATTGTTTGTATATCAACACTACTGATGCTATGACGCATTAGCCACGGACCTCCCTTATAGAGGGATCTCGTGCTGGTTAGTCGCGATGCAACGTGGCGCGTTCCTAGGTGACGAATAGGAGTTAATCGCGGTCCAAAAGCGACTTTATGCTTCTCTGAGACGCAGGTTGGACGCCGTTTCCGCTGCACCGATTTCACACATGCCTTCTATGTTTACGAGTACGCATCCATACGTGCGTGCGTGGGTGTGTCTTCGTTTACGCAGATAGTATTCTACGAGTCAATTCGACCAGAGGCTCGCAATCAAGTGACAGGGAACTACATGTGAGGCGGTTAGGAGTCGCCTCTAACAAATAAGCTTCTCGTCCATTCTGGGGAAAAAAATGGCAAGCGACCCGTGAGAATATCTAGTCCCTACGTTCAGACGTCAGCAAGCCACACGTTGTGGGAACCACATGTTAAGCAGAATAAAGTAAGTGTGCTTTATTTCCCTGACCCTCTGATACGGCAGTGCTGAATAGGACAAGTAGCGAGAGGCTGCTGAAATTTCAGGGTCACTCTAAGCTGCTTAAATCGCAAAAGGCTAAGGTGATAATCTGTACCTACAATGCACCCATACTTGCATCCAAGTTCGCAATTAAGGTGATAATCTGTACCTACAATGCACCCACACTTGAATACAAGTTCGCAATAGAGGACTCGATCATACAGGCAAGATGAATAAGGTACTACGTCGTCAGAATGCGTAGACGAGACGATGCTACCCATTCAGCGCCGTCTATGATACCGGAGAAAAACTTTCCCTTGGAAAATGTGACAGTAGAGGAGTCGGCGGTGTCGCTATTTTCGTCAACGTAATTTTGACAATGAACATCGATTCATTCGAATAATTAACAACCCGGGTAGGATGTTTACGCTAGAAGTGATATGGATCAATACCAACTTTGATAATCTTCGTCATGTCCGCACCGATGTGACGAAGACGAAGTCGAAGATCAGACATTTTTTAAGGTCATAACTGGGGATTTTGATGCTAAGACATTATGAACAACGGATTAGAATGACACGAGCAGCTCGAGCCGCTGTCTGAATATATTATGACGACTATGACCATTCATAGTGACTGGCAATTCTAGAAGCCCCACTCTCAACGCTGGACGTGGAAATCTCCCAATGGAGAGTACCATAACGAAATAGACCACATCATAGTAAATAGAAGGTTTTGCCTAACCGATGTCGCTGTTGTCCCAAAATTCTACACGGAATCAGACCATCACTTGATTCGTGGAATGTTTTATTCCTCGCGGAAAGGAGAAAAGGCTACTAAATTCAAAAACAAGCTCCCAAAACCACCATGAACTGAGATTTATTTTCATTAGACCGTTGTTTGGAAGATGCTGTTCTTTATAACATCTACGACGAATACGATCTGCTCTTTCAACATCTTGACGTTAGCGGTGTGAAAGCTGAGAGTTCGAAAGTTTCCAAGAAGCGTCTGTCTCCAGAAACATTCGCGCTGATACGCCAGCGAGGTTTCGCACAGGCTACAGGCAAACGTCATCTCACGTCTGAGCTTGCAAAACAGTGCAGACAGGCGATAAAAGGTCTTAAACGGAGAAGACCAGCAGTTATGGTCGAAGCTGGAGAGACGGCGAAAAGCATTTGCAAAGCCCACCGAAGCTTCGCCGATTAACCCTCTGATCTTTTCAATTGCTACATCGTCCTGTCCTCAAACGAAATAAAGGAGGAATAACATGTCTTCCCACTGTTCTCCCTTCCAAAATATGACATGCTATTTCGTCGCAGAAGCATCGAACAACAGTTGATCCTGACAGGATAAGATCTGACCACCTGAAGAACCGTTCGCCAGTCCTCATAAACACACTGGCTCGTCTGTTCATACGTTACCTGTCTGAATGCAAGGTTCCTACTCAGTGAAAGACCAACAAAACCGTGCTATTATTCAAGGAGAACGATCTCCGTGATAACGCGAGTCATCCCTATACAGGATTGAAAGAGCACTGGACGAAGGACAGCCATGTGAGGAAACAAGGTTTCGAAAACGATTCGGTACGATGGACGTGGACCGCGTCCACTCGATAACAAGACTTACTGAAGTACCGTCAAGGAACAAAAGACTGCTCTACTTCACTTTCATCGAGTTAAAGAAAGCTTTTTTACTCAGTTGAGATTAAAGAGGTCATGGAAGCTGTGGACAGTCACGGAGTCCTTACTACCCAGTATATAAAAAATTCTTCGTGAGCTGTATGAGAATTTCACAACCAGGATATCCATTCTACAACGATATTAACATTGATTTCAAAAGAGGGGTTAGGCAAGGCGATACGATGTCAACAAAATTATTTACCGCTACCCTCGAGAACGTCATGCGAACATTGGAATGGGACAACATGGGAGTGGAAATTGATGGTCCGCAATTACACCATCTTCGCTTTGTTGCTGATATCGTTCTTATAACATCAAGCATTGGCCAAGTGAAGCGAATGCTTGCCGATTTTGATAACGCCTATAAAAAGGTTGGTCTTCGACGAAGTCTCACAAAAAAAGAATGTTCATGAGGAACACAATGGTTACATAAGCCTTTTTCACGCTCAAGGGAATGAATAATTCCGATTGCTCCAGTGGCGTCTATCTAGGGCATGAAATCAAAATGATCAACGACCTAGCTCCAGAGTTGAGCAGGAGGAAGCGAGTGGTTTGAGGAGCTTTCAAGACCATGGAGGATGTAGTGAAGAGAACAAGGAAAACCCGACTCCGTGCCGACCTTTCGACTCCACGACTCTTTCTGCCTTGTCAGAGGCTGGTTGCTGCATAAGCAGTATGAAAGACCACTCAACCTAATCGAACTTGCTGTCGAAAGGACGATGCTAGGAGTCTCCCATATCACGAAAGTAAGGGAATGGATCTGAAGTTCCGATTATCAACGATCAAAAAATTAAGGGCAGCCTTCTATGCGCCAAAATGTGGAAGATAAGTTGGGCAGGACATGTAATGCATATTAACGACAACCGATTGACAAGATACGTTAATGAGTAGATTCATCGGGGTGTCAAATGTAGTGCAGGAAGATCAGCGATCCGATGGTTGTAGTTCTTCACGAAACTACGAGCCCCAAGAAGAAAGATATGATTTCCATCGCGCTTCCCAGAATGGGCTGAACCCGCTAGGCTACTCCTGCACGTGAAAGAGAAATTTGAAAGATTTACTGGCGTCCACTCGAGTCACTCGCCAATCAATGAGGCGACGGATGATACCAGGTGTTGAGCCACCGGCCGTTTTTTTGAGTTTTTTAAAATGGTAGTTAAAAAATATGTAGCGCAGTGAGATTTTTATCTAGAAGCATCTACCATGGATGAATGTGCTGATAACGAGCTTTGGTGGTCTACTGCTCTTTCTGTTAAATTTCGATGCACTTTTGATTCAGTTGTCCCACATTTCCTATCTCGTCGTGCGCTAGGCTTATTTACGATCTATTGTTATCTTCATGGTTTTGAACAGCAAAGTCACAGTTCCAACGTTATGCACAACTTCATTTTTTTAGATTAAGAAAGCGATCCCATGGTAATGATACGGTAGCTCAGTGTAGTTCGTAGAAACTTAACACATTTGAAACAATCCACATTCAATCCATATTGCGCGTAACTGAAAATAATTGCGCTTTTTATCTTCATGTAAACATATATCAATTCTTAGTAATATTATCTTCCTTAGATGAAATACATTCATTAAAGTCTGAAGGTTTTTGTGAACAGTGTGCACTTTTCCGTGTGGCGCAGTGGTCGGAGGCGCCCTACGACACACACGTGGGATCGATCCTGGCGTCCGTGGCCCACCAAGCCTTCCATCCCTCCAGGGTCGGCAAATTAGTACCAGACTTTATCTGGGAGGATGGCAGCACTGCACTGATGCATCGGTAGGCCACCGCGAGTCATTGCAAAGGCCAGATATGCATTCGGTCACCTCCAACGATGCTTAATGAAGTCGTATGCATGGCGCATCTCTCAGAGATTGGTCAACGCCGAGAGCTTTATCTTTATCCTTTTATGTACTTTTTGAAACTGTATATGTTAAACAATTTTGAAGCGTTTAGAGCAAGGTCTGTTCTTCTACAAGCCTATCAGTTTCTTTTTTAAATTGTTCAAGTTATTCAGTCATCGAAAACCGTGGAAGGGCGAATTTGTTAAAGGATTCTTTTTTCTCCTACGATGTGGACCATAGAACCACTCTGAAGATAAGTCAACAGGTGCGAAGAATTAAAAGTTTCATTAATTTGACAGTTTGTAGTGTTCAGATAAGTTGGCTTTTTAGCAGAAGATCTTTTCTGGGCAATAATTTGTCTACGTGGAAAACTTAATTACATTCTAGACTTGCTTTGTCGCCTTGTCCGCAATCATTAATCCTCTAGTATTCTCAGTCAACTTCGCTTTCTTCGAGCTTTTAGCTCTTCGAATATTCTAGTGCTTTTGGGTATATGAAGTCTACTTTATAATTATTTTGTAGTTTTTGGTACAGCGATCCTTTCAGTGTAAGGTCAGATCTGCGATGGAATTTCTATACACGTATATAATAAAGAGTGCACGCTTGGCTTCGTGCCTTTCACTGTTATCCGATCTAATGACTTGAACAAGCAAATGATTTGAACTAGTAACGGCTACTTTCATCGTCTTTGTGATTCATACCACACCCTAATCAATGGCCTCTAGGGCATTTCTTGATTTTTCTGCTTAACGTCAACGGCTACCGTTTAAAGTTGATCCAAACTTATACTGTTAACAGCATTTATTTGTTCGTCGGTCACATTTCCTTAAGATTTTCCAACGTTATAGCCTCGGTTTTTTTCCCCATCTCTCTTTGTCCGGTAGAATGTCTTTTGAAAATGATTCCTACTGGTAATTTCCGCTAGAGCTAGCCTATTACAATTACTGATTTTTTAATTATGGCTTATTATAATCGAAACTCCTCCTACTTCTCTTCATCCCTTCGCCGTCGCTTTCTACAGCTGATTACTAATATTTATAGCAATTTCAACACTGTTGAGTAGACTGCAATTTCGTTCGCTTCTCGTGTGTGTTTGCTTAGTGCGTACTAATATTAATAGACTATTAACCGATTTTCGAAACCTTTGTGAAGTCATACAAATAATGCCAAACGCGGACCAACAGTCTACGACATTCATAAAGAGGACGAAATCTAGAAGCAGCATCTGAAACAACATGCGACATGTTCGAAGACTTTTGTTTGCGGATGAATGGGAGGAAAACGAATCGAACGCTAGGATGTGGGAAATGCTAGGATCTGCATAGTAGATGTGACGACGGGTCACCTAATTAATAAATAAATTTATGACGTCAATACATTTTTTCAAGAGTGGATATTTCATTAATTGGTACTTAGCATGGCAATATTTTTAAAAAACGACTTCTATTAAACCTGGACAAGAATAGGCAACATTTTCCTAGGTTAAGCTTTTTCCCCGTTCATCATTGAAACGATCAATGTGTATTCTTTTTAATCAACAGATGATCAGGTACAGTATGCATGCTTAGGTTGGATATGCGTCGAATATTATTCCATAGCGTAGATTAATGGAGGATGGCTTCTCAATGAGAAGCTTTACAGCGGTATTTTGGTAGATTCGAAGAAAAGAGGGTTCTGCTATGGCTCGCCACGAATTTTCGAGCGTGATAGTTTTCCTTTTCACTGGAATTTCTATGGAATCCTCTCCTCTGGGATTTTTCAAGTGTCTCAGACTTAAGACTTCGGCCTTTGTCAACTGTTAATTAATATCTAGTAAGCATCTGAAAATTCAGGTTAATATCAGGTTAATAGTTTTTTTTAATGCTAACGGCAAGAAGAAGTGCAACTACATTTGAACAAACATTAGGAGCCTGAAGTAGTTCCTGAAAATATCAATCTAATCCTGCTTCGGTTACGCTTTCTGTGTTAGGGGGGTCTATTAGCACAAATCATAACTTAATAGAATATGGCTTCAATTTTATTAAGTTCCGACATAAGAGAATTAAACAAAAAAGGGTTGTTCCTTCCTAATTAGATTGTCCACTGGAACAGTTGTAAATCTCTCATTTTACTTCACACAACCATCCAGCATTGGAACTTTTGGGAGGGACTTTATATTGGTGACGTGTTGTGTATTAGCACATCATTAGTTCTAACAGGAATTGCGTGGCACTGATTATCATGTACAATTTAGCACTCCTCCTTTTCGGCACTCCTTTTCGTCTAACTTTCCGTTTTCTTCTCTCTTCCACTTTTCATTTTATCATTTTTTTTGTGTTTAAAGTAATTTTTAGACTCTAGAGAATGCAGCTGTGAGTCAACAAGAACAAACACATACCTGACATCTCGTTGTTAACGAGGTTGATTTTATTCTTGGTCGCTCGAAATACTGATACTGATTATGGGTTATCTCATTCTTTTGCAGTAGTTTGTCACCATCGAGTAGATGAGGTTTTCTGGATGTCGAATGTGCAGCCGTGAATTTCCTATCTCCGACAAAGCTAAGGGCTTGGATACTTTCATGTAGAAGCACAGGGTCTAAACTGTGTCATATCAGAGTTCAGGGAGCTTTTTGGTTGCTAATCTTACGCTGTAAACATTAAAGGAAGGGTATAGTATCAGAAATTGAAGCTTTTTGTTGATTGAGGATGTGAATTCCACTAAGCAGCTCTAATGAACAACTGCGAAATGAACAAACGAAGTTCAGTTGTGTTCCGCTTGTGTTATTCGATGTGTAATGAGAGTACAGGTGCCGGACAAGTCTCTGTGGCTCAAGAGCAGCCCAAAAGTAATTTAATCTCTTCAATATTGACGATGTTGACGTGAGTAATGCTCTTTGGTCGGCATTGGATATTCATTGAATTCTAATGAGAAATCCCTGATACCGTTTGTTCAGTATGATAACACCGCACAATAAGCAAAAGAACATGATGGAAATCACACATTTTAGAACGGCAACTGTGAGCGAAGAACCACCTTACTATTTCACTGTTTTTCTTGATTATCAAACATGATACTGTTATTAGAGCATTTATTAACTTACCGTCATTTGTCTGCTTACTATCAGCTCTTATCACAATGATTGCTTTGTATGCCTGTCGTACAGCAACGGTGAAAACCAGTTTGGTATACCTATATTTTTTTTACGATTTGTACATCTCTAATGACTGGAATGATTGGCACGTATTCATTCGTGAACATGTGATCAAAATAGGACCGAAGTAGCAAAGATCAATGAGGTGTCTGCAAAAGCTTCATTGCAACATTTGTTTCTCGTTTCTCAATCCGAGAAAAAAATGTCGTGTGCAGTCCAGACCACTCCCGGTGAAGAATGATTGCTGATGGCACTGATCGATTGAACTAGCTGAGAGACAGGCGAAACGAAGAACCCTCATGGTGTGGTGGTGAACGCGTTAGCCCCTGGAAAGGGTAATAGCGCTTTCATTCCTCACCGCAGGCATCTGCGGTCCAGAGTTTTGCAAATATCTGAGCACCATTGTGGTTGTGTCACACATAATACCCTGCCGTGAAAAATTGTGCTAGGCAGTAAATAAGAAATTACCATTGTCCTGTGCAGTGTCTTTTTTCTTCGTTTCCCTGCATTTTTTTGTTACGTTGAGTTTTGTTTTCTTCGGATTGTCGTCATATTCTAAGGGAATTCACAAAATCGTCCCAGAACACTTAAAGATTAGGATGGTGTCTCTGTGTAAATGTGACGGACGTGAGCAGTGAGAGGTTTCACTTTCTCTCACGTCTTTATTCTGTCGATTTGTCGTCCTTGTGTGATTTTTCTGTGCAGTAAGAGTGATCGAGATCGTTGCCCATTTGACAAATGATATTCTCTAGTGTAATTGTTTGAGAGTCACCATGTATCGTTTGGTGACAGTATTCCTCAACTGCAGAACTCACACTAATAAACGCCTCTTGTCGTTTGTTTATGAGCTAACACGAGCTTGTTACCAAACATTTATTCGGCTAACGTTTCGACGTCTTCGTCTTCCTCAGAGCCGATAATCCGAGTCGGTGTCCACAGTCCTTCGTACTTTCGAAGTGTTGTATTCGTCGTCCCTATCGAGTCGGATCTTTTCACCCATACCCATTCTGTTCCATTATTAATACGGTACCTAGAACTGCTTTGTAATTCAAAAGTGGAAATTAATACCTCTATTGCTAACTAACAGTTTTTTCTTTGGAATTTGCAACCATGAAACTGTGAAGTGTTGATAGCTTAACAAGAAATCAATTCGCGTCTTTTTCGTAATCACTATAACAACTTCACTGTAAATCTTTTTCTAACTTGTTAACGAATTTTTTATGTTACTTTATTAGAATTCACATCCATCAGCGCACACATGAGATCGATCCCAATGCCGCTGGGCCAGCAAGCCTTCGGAGTCGGCAAATTGGTGCCAGACTTGTCTGGCAGGATAGCAGCACTGGCAAATTGGTGCCAGACTTGTCTGGCAGGATAGCAGCACTGGCAAATTGGTGCCAGACTTGTCTGGCAGGATAGCAGCACGGTAGATCACCGGAAGTCATTGTAAAGGCTAGATATGCATTCAGTTACCTTCAACGATGCTTAATGAAGCTAAATGCGTGGCGCATCCCTCAAGGATTGATCAATGCCGGGAGCTTTATGCTTTTTTTATGTTATACTTTTATTACTGGAATCGAAAGTCTCACTGCTTCTTTTCCAATATTTTATACCGTTTTATGACATTTTTCTCCAAAACCAAGCATTTTGTTGGAAACACCGTTATTACATTGGTTACCCTTTGTTTTTGTTTCTTCTTTGAATATTTCCGCAATCTTGGCATTTTGAAAGGGGAAGTTTGTGCTCTGTACCAGAAGAACTATAGAGATATTTTGGATCCCCCTGAACGCACACATCATTATTCTTCTCAGCTGATTTCTGTTGATCGGATTCCCTTTCTCTATTTCGGTGAGTTTTCGTTCACAAATCTAGGAAAACGCATCCATTCAGTAGTTTGTCCAACCACTGTTTTCCAGAGTTCTGTCGCATGACGCCACTCCTCTTTTCCATAGAGGACCATCGACCTTCTCTTCATTTTGCCGCTACTTTTTTTCATTAAAAGCAGAAATAATTATTGTTTCTAAATCACTTAAGTAGTCTAACGTCACCTTTAATAGCAGCGTTTTCATTTTTCTCTTTTTTTTCTTCTTTTATTTGCTTCTCGTCGAGGAGGATGGACTTTTTGCGTTACCCTCAACCAGTCGACTGATCGCAGAAAACGCCTCTGAACTGGAAGAATCCTGGTCACAAGGCATCATAGTCTACTCATATGCACAAATCGACTGTTCGTTTATGTTCTGTGAGCTTGAAGTTTTCATTAATTCATTTCATTGTCTTTCAACGGTTGTTTGTGAAAGTTGTGTGGTCGTATCGTGGTTTTTGCTGCGGACTAGCGGCCTGTCATCTTCTTTCCTCACTATCAGATATTATACTGGTTAAGTGTACTTTTTTTTGTGGAATCTTTAGGTAAACCTGAGCGTTTAGAATCAAATGACTCAGGAGAGCGTTCGCAGGTCTTCACTATGGGCAGTCACTGCTCATATGTGTTGAAAAGGAGATTTGCTACTCTCTGACCAGTATTCATCGAAATCAGTAGCAATTCCTGCGATTATTTGTCGACCCACCAACTGATCAAGGTATATTGAATATGTGAAATACAACCATAAGGATGCTGAGATATGAACAAAGCTAGGAACATCAGCTGCGTTTCGAACCCGCGATTACCCTTTTCGGGGTTCATCGGAGGTTCCGGGTTTCTCATATATCTCAGTGTTGTCATAGTTACAGGTTCACATAAAACCCTGCCATGAATATAAAATAAGCAGTAAATAAAGGTTAGATATTGTGATTTCGACGGCGGCTTCACCTTGACTGAGTGCATTGCCGATTGGTGCTTACCAGATCATTCCCTGTTGGCGAATGATCGCTGATGGCACCGTTAGGGTAAAAAAACTGAATGAGAGAAAGGCAAAGGGCCTCGGTTGGTCCAATGGATGACTTGTGCGCTGCCGGAAAGGGTGATCGCGTGTTCGAAGCATACTTGAGGTTCTTAGTTTTGCTGATGTCTCAGCATCATGGAGGTTGTGTTTAACATCGTACTTTACCATGAAGAAAGTAGTGGACAGTCAACAATTTGCAGTCAAGTATTTTTTCAAATAAATAAAAGATCAATTCCAATGCTGATAGTGTTGATAATGTCTGCATATCTATAAATGGCGGTTCATCGTGTTCTCATTTAAGTTTTCTGTTTAATTCCTTGAATTAATCATGAAGAAGCACTCTGTAATCATCTGTAAAAAACGTAAAGGATTGTAAGAGGAAGATTTTAACTTCAGTTTATTCTTATCAGCTTCTTATCCGCAGGTCCCTAATCACTGATAATGTGGCTGAACCTGACTTTACAGCGGTGGCGTCACTCAATAGTTAGGGCGCGTTGAGTCTGCTTATAATTTTCCACTTTTGCTTGAAAATAGATAGTTTTACTTCTACATTCATTTCTTTCAATAAAAATTGGGATGTCTTCTTTTTCTGCGTTGTGATCAAAAACTAAGAAATTCGGTCGAGTAACGGTTTACTGTGCACTTTTTTGTTTTCTTCTTCTTCTTCATTACCATCATAGCACTGGTCATAATGAAATCATACGGAGTAGAAACTTGTCTTACAGCGCAGTACCACTGATAATTATGTTTTGCTCCTTGTATCTCATCGTATTTCCTGACTTTTAGTTCATTCTTTAATCTTTTTCACTTTTTGTCAGTCTTCGGCTTTTCTTTGCTTTTCTTTTTTTCGTTTTTTTTTCCTTTGCTTTGCAATTGCTGGATGCCTAGGAAGACGTTGGCCCCTCTCGTCAATATGAGACGCTCGTACCATTGGTAGTCCATTATCACGTACTAAAACCGACGGGAATGATTTGCAGTACAGGAGAAGTGTGAAGATAATCATTTAATGAATTGTTTAACTCGATTTAAGATTATTGATTTAGAAGATTTAAGATTAAGATTATTAAGAGTTTGTGTCGTTGGATAACTGACGACAACTAGTTTTCGAATGATACGCTTCGCTTCAACGATAACACTTGTGCTACTTACTAATCAGGTCAAAATCCACTTGACTACTTTTTTCTCCATTTGGTGTCATTCCTTGCATTTTTGGGAGACGACCTCATAGGTGTGTCTTTGAAGAAGCTTGGTAAGAACTGTAATAAGTATTATCCGTTAGCTTACAATGCTTCTTCACTCCAAGTTATGCCTGCATATTCTGTCGTTCTTTATTTCTATGATCCATAAGGTCTCTTTATAGTTGTCGTTTCTTTTTGAAGATCCAGCAGACTTGATTACCAAGTTTTACCTATGTCGACTAATTGGTTGTCGTTTCTTCTATTATTGACCATATTTAGTGGTTTCGTAAATTCTTAGCTAATTAACACAGGAAGTTCAAATTCGTTAACGCCAGTGATAGGAATGCTGGAAAGCTTACGGTGGTATATTGGCTTCTTGCTTCCTATCGCTATTAAGTCAATTGGTCAGAGCTTGCGAAACGGAAAAACTTTTCTATTGCAACTGCTTCGTTTTCTCTCTCAGCAATCGCGAGATTGTCGTACAGCATATGTTTACTTCAGTGCAAAAAACACACATACAACACAACCGTAGCAGACGTTTCGGCAGTATCGCCCTTTTCAGAGCCTAGAAGGGTATAGTGATATGCCATTTACTATGCCAAACGCTTCAATAACACTGACAGAAAGATGACAGTCTATATGATAATCACATGAGCAACAGCTTTTCGTAAAACCCACCGTTATAATCGAATGCCGAGGTTAACAAAAAGTCGATCCTGGGAACTTAGTCTGTTGTTTTAATCTTGTAATACTGTGTGGGGCAGGTAGTGCAACGCGCAGTGATGTGCTATTGTTAAGTTGATGTTTGTTCGATATGTTTATAGTCTCATCAATCTCTCTATAGCTTTGTCTGTTGCTTGAGTATTGTGTTGCAGAAGGTGAAAGACCTAGTAGTACAGCCAATGGACATGTCGTTGCAGTGGCTAAGTCCAAATATTGCTTGGGATTCGTTTTTTCTTAAATCTTTATTTTAAACCGATGTAAAAATTACTGTCATCATAGAAAATCCTAGTCAAAATGCTGTAGGACTTCCTTCGTTTTACAAAGATCAGCTTCTGCAAGGGCTGTGAATCGAGGACGTTTCACCAGTGCGGGTATCACATGATTTCAGATGGAAAGCATGCTCGACCAAAATCCATCATGTGAATATGGCGGAAGGTGGAAACATCAGATTGGCTATCCGCAGACGAACATGTTCGCTCACCTTCATGGATTTCTATTGTTTCAAGATAACAGATCGAGTAAGAGAAGTTCTCGACTCCTCACCACGTGATTGGTTGTCGAAATATCTATGTGTTTTTCAACGATTTTATAAGCTGAACTTAAGTGCTGAAGCGAATCTCTATGGTTAAATAATGCCATTAACGTTATACTCATTTTAGGAAATTCTTGGTACATGACTGAGACTTATCTTAGAATGGGAGTGTATCCAGTTTGAGCACACAGCTACTCAGATTTGTTGCCTCACGTAGTGCCATTGCCATTTTTGTTTTTCGATAACAACCTCTCGACGCAGTGAGCTCAATAAAGGGGAGAATTAAGCACGTTTGATTGCCTACTCTATTCATGTGTGTTTCGGAGAATTTCGGAGTTCATTTCGCTGAAACGATGGATACAACGTCACTTTTGCTGTCCAGGAGTCTTGGCGAGAATCCGTGCTCCCATCTGCTTCCCAAAAAAAAAGGATATCGTGGTTTTCCCGATCGTTGGAATGGAGTATTTTAGCTGGGTTTGGATACGCTGGCAAAAAAAAACGTCTAACTTCTTCTTCATCTGCTCAAATTCTTTACACTTTCTGGTGTAATGTGTTGTTCAATAACGACTGTTTTATTGGCTGGTGAAGTCTTTGTTTTATTGGCTGGTGAAGTCTTTGTCAATGAAAGTGTTACGGTAGAAAGGGACAGCTTGCTTTGAGCTCGTTATTGCAACTGTTTGAACGGACGAGAATCAAGAACACCGTGCGGTGATCATGCCTTTAAAGGTTAAGTGGATTGTCAAAGATTAAATGGATCAAACATGTCACTCAGTACTCTTACTGATCTGATGACACAAACAAAAGAATTAGATGACGCGTTACTTGTCTTCTTCAATGAAGAACTCTCGTCCTCTATCGGAAAAAAAGCTCGGTGGGGTATTCTTTCACATGACTGGGATAATTACGATAGTTGATGTCATATGCTTCATTTACTTAGTTGAAAGCGTATAAATAGTCAGTATGAAAGCGTATAATATTAGCACTCATTAACAACGTATTGGTGGAAAGCCACCTAAGCTTGCTTTCGTTCATATTTGTAAACAAACATATTTTACTTAACCGCATCTTTTTTCACCTCCTCCTCCTCACTTCTCGTTTTGGTGTTGCGTTTTCCTTCCTATTGATTTGTCCTTCAAAGCATCTCGCATTGGTTTGTGTTGCACGAATTGGAGTGTTGATAGTGTTTTTCTTTTTTTTCTTCTTGATGAGTTTTTAAGGAATTTCGATTCCACTCTATAGGTTTTCTTGGCGAGTTTTTTGTTTTATCCAACATGGAAGCCATTCGGCTTGTCATTCAGT
This sequence comes from Angiostrongylus vasorum, assembly GCA_018806985.1. Lineage (NCBI taxonomy): Eukaryota > Metazoa > Nematoda > Chromadorea > Rhabditida > Metastrongylidae > Angiostrongylus > Angiostrongylus vasorum. Next base: position 1,508,295 of record JADANN010000420.1, read on the forward strand.
TGTAGTTAATGTTGTGTTTTTCTAAACGTTTTTTTACTGTGGTGTTTCAATGTTTTATTTTATCACTATAATGCCGCCGATTTATTGCCGTTTCTGCTTTTCAGATGTTTATGATTCAGCTAACATCTCCTTAAGTTCGATGTATGTGTGGACCTTGTGGACCGTCCCTAAACTGGCATTCCGCTTCATTCAGTGACTGAGTGTGTTGTTTAGTGGAGTGTGGAACAGCACGCATTGATGAGGTTCATCTCCAGCCGGTTCAGTCGCGCTGAGGAGGAGTTCTAGCGATAATTTCATCCAGTGACAAGCCCGCCATGCACAACCCTAATGCTAGGAACCAAAGCTCTCCAGGGAAAGACTGTCGTAACGAGTGCGAGGAATTGCCTACGTCCCATAAAATACCATCGTAAAGTGGCGAACTTCACACTCAGAGGAGTCGACACCTGTGTTCTATGTTCTATTACGACCAGAAAACACACCATCATATGTTTCTTGGGACATTGGACTCCAAATCAACAAACGTGCCGCGGTTGAATTGAAAACACGCTACGCTAGGGATTCATCGTTAATACTGGAAATTCAGGCGCTCATATATCGAGATAGGTGTGGTCATTTTTACTTAGCGTGTTTCTTGCGTTATCAATTGCCTCTAAACGCTCATACTCACCAATGTGAACGAAGAAAAATGAATTTTAACTAGACCTCTCTCAACCAAAATATTTACTACACCTCCCACTATATTCATTTTACTAATGAGTTTCGGAACGTTTAGTAATGAAACCAGAATGGCAAATGAAGGACGAACTCCTCTGTGTCAATATATAAATAAAACATGAACGTAGATAGTTAACAAAACACTTTACAACGTCTTTTTAGCACTCTGAGTTTCACTCACTTAACACTGCAGTTCACAGATTTCGAATTACTTTTTTTGGAATCTTTGCTATTAGTGGCACTAGTAAATATGGTTTCCTTTTCGTACAGAGAGAGTGAGATAGCGCTGTAGTTAGTGATTTAGTCCATCTGAAAGCAGTGCGCTGGGTAGGCCCACCCATTCCTCAAAGCTGTACCCCAATCCACGTAGAAACTTCCTTGTTCAGTTTTTCCCTAAGATTGTAAAAAGAACTCAGTCGGTAGCCGAAACAACGCGCGAAAAGTCCGAAAACTTTCGTGGACGGTGGACGAAGGAAAACGATTTGAATATAAGAAGTGCCGGGCTGCGCACAGCAAATGCCATTATGGGTCGTGTAAAATGAAAAAAGGACTTTTCATACCTACCTAAACGAGATTGTATGACGCGCTGGATAAGAGTGCTCTGCGACACAAACTGGATTTGTGGCTAGTTCGATCTTTTGCTCGAGGCAAAGCGACCTCTCTCTATTCCCCTCCTTGGGCGTGAAAATTAGTATTAGACGGGTCTCGGAGGACAGCAGCACTGAATTTATATATCGATAGGCCATTGTAAGTCACTTGATTGATCAAATACGTCTTCAGTTATCTTTACGATGCTTAATGGAGTCGAATGTTTGGCCTCAACGATTGGTCAACGGTGAACTCTTTATACTTTGTTCATCTTTTTTAATTGGCTATTAAAGTAGAATTAGCCTGTGTTTTCTTGGTGTTGGAGATATTTCAGAGGAAGTTGTCAAGGTGATAAACGGATGTGTTGAGGAAAGAAATCATTGTGTTAGTGAAATATTGTATCTCTTGTTATCGTAAGTACATCCATCAGACAATGTTTTAATAATATATAATGTACAGCAGTGTAACAATAATAATGTAACCAACGGGAATAATTTGGTCATTGCGAGAGTTGTGGGTCAATAATTCAAGTATTTAGCCAAATTTCTTTTGTTCATAAGTTTCAAGTGACCCGTAGGTCTGAACAAACAAGTATTTCTTTCGAATTTATGGGAAGTTCTTACTATTTTGTTTTATTTTTTATATGACCCGTCTTCACGTCTACTGTGCGGATCCCAGCATTTCTCACATTCGATTCGTTTCCTCGCATCCATTGTCCACGAAGGTCTTCTAACTTTTTTAGGTGTGGCTTTCGGTTGCTGCTTGAGGATTTTCATTTCATCTTGAATGTTGTAGAATTCTGGTCGAGCAATTCTCTCTGGAGTCCTGATATAGCCGGGGTGGAGCGTTCCCAGTTGGATTTCAGAGAGTGATTTTTTTTCCCAGACAAGTCCGGTACCAATTTCCAAACCTCGGAGGTTTGAGAGGCTTGATTGGCCCGGAGCGGAATCGAACTAGCATCATGCTCTTGATGACGGACATCACTACCACTGTGCTATCCGCCCCATTTATGGATATTTGATATTACAAATTGTTATTTTGATCTTATTAAATAGATTACTACCGTACGTTGTAGTAACTTTTCGCGCAGTGATTTTTCAGTGTTAGATGAGTGGTAGTGATAACGCGATCCTTAGAAGTATGAAAATTCCTGTTGTCTTTAGCATTTTCGGTACTGCTTCTATAGTATGTAATCCATACGGTGCAAAAATATTGGCACCTTTCAACTTTAAACCAGCACAATATGTCTAAATTCGTAGTGAATTTACTAGTTGTGATAAAACCATTTACATCTGCAGGTCTCTCATAATGAGGTAAAAGTTTTTATATTCAATCTAGCGGAAGCTCTGATTTTGTGAGACTTACAAAACGTCTTCTTCGTACTTTTTCCCCGCTCAAGGTTGTGTTCGAGAAAGCAAAGCGACAAAACAAGCAAAGTTTTGCCCAGCTTGATGCGATGGAGCTTCCCATTGAGTCGTTTATGTTTGTGGTTGACGATTAGATTGGAAATTTAAAAGAATGTTTTGGAAACACCATATATAGCCTTAGTGCGATAGAGCGAAGCGTCTTCTATATGTTTATAACTGTTTCGCGAGAACTCATAGTTTCATGTGACCGGCGCAACGGTCCAGCCCTAATTTTATCAGCTGTTAATGGACATGCTAGGATTTCGACAATGGGCGAAAGTTTTTCGGTAACTAGAAGACTTTAGAGTTGAGAATATGACAGAATTCTAGAGGAGATTTTGCTCTATCGCTGTATGGGTATAAGTGCTACATATGATGCTATTTACCACATATTACTGCGTTCCATCATACTAACGCTTTTCTACGACCGTTCGAAAGTGTTTTCCTGCTCATATTGAATCTCTCTTGATATTTTTCTATCGGCTGTTTTTATACGATAACTGTGCGGTTGATTGAAGTGATTGAAAATTAAGTAACAGTAAAATTACGAGTCATTGAAGTTGTTGAAGAAACGGTTTTTTGTATATTTACAACCATAGAAAAGAGCTTTTCTGACCGATATCTAGCAAACATATGTTCGATAAGCGATCTACTGGCTGTGAATAGTTTGGAAAAAAAAGCTCTGAATAGTTTGGTGAAAGCAAGAAAGCAGGAAAAAGAAAACGCGGCGAAAGAAACCAGCGAATAGAGTGCGCATTGAAATCAATATATACGGTCAGCAATGTCCGCCAACATACTTATTGAAATCAGCACGCACGGTAGCCAAGTAGTTGAAGTTCGTAATTCTTCAATAACTCTATTTATCGGTGTCGCGAATCGTCGATAAACCCAGCACGATCGCGAATCTGTTGAAGTGCTTCATTTCGCGTTCTCATAGAAAAGTGGATTTTTTCCTTCAGTCTTTGAATAAAAGATGCTTTACGTCTAAATAACTGACTTAGACACCTTTTATGTTGTCCAGTAATTTGAGGAAAACAATGAAGATCCCATTTTATAATACCTTACTGAAGACAAAGTGATTAGTTTGTCACAGTACGAATTCGTCTTGAGAAAGTCGACAGAAACTCGTGTCGTAATATTTGAACGAACTGATACTTGATTTGAAATGATGATGTGACCGTAATCGACATTGACATCGTCAAGGTTTTTCAACTTTCCGTTCAACGTTAACTTACTGGTTTGGTATTGACTTTCTTGAGCTTTGATTCTTTTAAAAGATTCCTAAAGAAGTCCGATCTTTGGTGAGGTTGTTTTCTGCTGTGTACTAACAATTTTTGAAAGTGAAATAGTTGACAGCTCATGATCACTTAGAACTATGCCGATAATTCACAAGATTGTAAATCCCAGAGTACTTGCTGCTTAGCAAAATGATTCATGTCAAGTGCGTCAATCTTTTCTTTATATTGAAAAAACTTTTAGTTCTATTCTAAGTTGTTGAACGACTCTTCCATGAGCAAATAAATATCTGTCACGTGTGTTCAGTGGAAAGTCTAACTCACTCCTGAGGTGTAATAATAAGTCAGCAGTTAATTTTGACATCATAGTCCACTATGGTCCTCCCAACGGTTTACCGTCTCGTCGTGGCTGGGAGGTGTTCCTGGGTGTCGGGCTGCGATGTACAACGGGAGGATTCATTCCCCCTGTCAGGGTCTCCCAAGCTGAGAAGGAGTCCGGCGTTTCCATCAGGAAGCCCAGCTAAGAGTAAACCAATACCAGGATCCGCCACCGTCCTGGTATCAAAGTCGCATGGTGGCAAATTTCTCTCTGATTCACAAGTGCTGCGACCGTCGGTGGTGGTGAAGAGCTGGGACACACTTTGGCCAGGCTGAACTCGTGATTCCAGGTAAACGCAATGGCTTAACCAGCAATTCTCCGAAAAATGGAGATTATGCTGGGGCCTGCACAACCAGTGAGAACGGGCTATTCAAGTACCAAGTGTCAAGTAACTTCACTATGCCAGCTTTTTGTTCACCACTTGAAATTGGTTAAAGTCGAAATTATAAGGGTAAAGTCTGGAGAACGAAGAATTTTATGGAAACTGTAGATAGACAGAACTTGCAGCAGAAAGTCGCCGTTGACAAGATGTCTTCTGCTTCTTTTTAGGACAGTCACTTCACTTCATCTAAAAGTGCAGTAGGAAATATTATACATGACTAGCAGACATATCGATCTTTTCGACAGTCCTGCTCATATCCATTCATATCCATCCGTCATCATATGTGTGCAATTCGTTTAATGCATGTTAGATTGAATCACCGTCGTCTTCATAATTAATTAATGCTAGTGATGGATGTGAATAGAGAAATCGGTACAGGAGCCAAAGATTACTGGTTACGGTGCCACATCAAATGGCAGCAGAGTAGAAAAAGGAGTTGTACGCAGCGGTTTTAGATCCTTGCATTTCAGACTCTTATATTCCGTGAACGTTGCGGGCAAGATTTGGTTCCCTAATCAGTTCAATGTGTCCATTTTGACATAGTCACTCTCATGGAATTTCGTTCTTCACAAAGCTATTGTTCTGGTAGTTGTTCGAGTTTGATTTTGAGTTGACGCTGTGAATAACTACAAGAAGTTCCTTTGTTCAAACGATTCAGAGAAGAAAAAGACACTATGGGTATCCAAGCAAAGTGGGCGTTCCTCGAACATGTGAAAGTAGTCACTAGCAAACTAACCCTAGTCATCACGCTCTCCTATTCGATTCGAAACATCATCCAAAGTGCTACCACGCCACAGAACGCGGACGTGTGCTGACATTCTAACTACATCTAGGAGTTTGCCTGTCGTCTATACATAGCTGTACGACAATATCGGAAATGTTGCGAGGTCGTTGAAACAATCTTCCTCATCGTGAATGAGGCCAATCCTCTCCAATGCCGACTGCCTTGGGAGACCAAAGTTAATGTAATAATTAGTGAATATGGCTCGTAAGTTTTCACACACATAAACAGTTTTCCATTGTCTCTGTTTCACCCCCATATATTTATTCTTGACTCACCGTTCGTACTGATAGCTTCGTATAGAATACAGTTTACAAGAAATACACACAAATGGTATATAGTAGATGCTCATTTGTTTGTTTTTAAACAGTACCACACAGAATTAGCGGTTCCTTGAGTTCTACCTGCAGTCCATATGTCTGGCTTGAGCGCAGTTATAACTAGACTAATGCGATACGTTTTATGGTGTGGAGCAACCGCCGAAGGGATCAAGCCCTATTTGAGCTGCTTTTTTTCTTCCTGTTTAGGCGAAAATCACCCTCCAACGAAACCGACTGTCGACCTTAGAAGTAATGTTTCTAATTTTCTTACTATACTTTGTAACGTTTTATTTTTTTTTATTTCATTTTGTATGACTCGTCTTCATGTCTACTGTGCGGATCCCAGCACTTCTCACATTCGATTCGTTTCCTCGCATCCATTGTCCACGAAGATCTTCTAGCTTTTACGTGCGGCTTCGGTTGCTGCTTGTGGACTTTCATTTCATCTTGAATGTCGTGGAATTCTGGTCGAGCTATTCTCTCTGGAGTCCTGAGATAGCCGGGGTGGAGCGTTCCCAGTTGGATTGCAGAGAGTGATTTTTTTTCCCAGACAAGTCCGGTACCAATTTCCCGACCCCGGAGGGAAAGGCTTTGTTGGCCCGGAGCGGAATCGAGCTAACACCATGCTCGTGATGACGGACATCACTACCACTGTGCTGTCCGTCCCCTGTATTGTAACATAGTATTAATAATTTGTTAAAAAATTGCCTGTACTTTTACAGGAGGACTTAGATGTTCATTAAGAGAAATATCATGATGTAACCGCTTTTGGGATACTTAGACAGTTTTTCTCGGGAGAAATCATAGATGATACCTGTGCATTTTACAGGGAATCACACCTTTCTAATTAATGACTGCTCATCAGTAAACTATTAAAAAGCGTGCCCAATATTTCTTGTTTTCCAAATTGAGAACCCTTACTCACACATTTGCAACAGTATTTTTCAAAAAGGAGGAAAGAATTGGTTTCACTAGAGTACTTGCAAGGTTGTCAGAATGAAGAACCTGTACCTTGTATATTCAAGTGATGACAAGGTCCAAGAAACGAATGATATCGGACGCAGCTCAGAAAAGATACCAGTGTGAAATATTGCAATCGAAAACTTTGCGAATACAATGTTCCGGTCAGACCTACTGAATGAAGAATGACTTCCCACGGACGGTTGCTAAGATATGGAATTATTCATGAAAAGCTTTACTCGGCTCTCTTTTTTTTCCACAACAATCGTCGTCTTTCTTGGAGTTTAGTCTATAATCAAGGGTTTGATGTGCAATGGCATTGCTCCACAATTCGTTAGTTATGGCTTGGTGGATTTCGAACATACAAGCTACATCACCGTGATTCCGACAATTCCTCTGACTTCGTGCTTCAAAGAACATGTTATCCGAGAGCAATGAAAAGTTTTAACGGCGGTCATTTTGCTAAGGAACGGTGATTGAGCAGATTATTGCTTTCCTCATCTCACCGTCTATTCCTATCAGACTACCCTTACAAGTGCCGTACGAAGCAAACGAAAATTTTCCTTTAGCCTGGAGAGTAGCGAGGACGATGCAGTCATTTATTCAAATGTATACATGCTGTGCTTTCGACTTTTCATCTATTTTCGCCCTATAGAACTGACGCAGTCTAATTCACTGCTTTGAGTGCACATTTCAGTTAAGAGTTCTTCAATCTCAAATCCTTTCCGTCCACGTATTTCTTTAAAAAGAAAGTTTGTGACTTGGGTTGTACGTACCTAACAACATACGTTAGAGAATGAACAGATAGGGTCCAGCTCTTATTTTTTCGTTCCATCGAACGATCTGCATAAGTTCCTCCATCTGTGGATTTTGGGCTGAATGGTTAAACGCAGAATGCAGCTTTCGTACTGGGTGGTTTATTTCACATCATGTCTATCCTCAAGTGTTTGTTCTTTTTTTTCTCGAAAACCACTTTTACATGGGCAATATTTTGGGCGTTTTCTCTTTTTTTCATATTTGTAGCAAATAATTTAGTCCTATGTGGTCTCGAGGATAATCCTTTGCGGTATCAGTTCTCACTTATTTGTTGGTATTGTTTCCACAATGTTAACGGCTCCGCTTTAGCCTCCTAAATTGCTCTGCAATTGTAGTAGACAGTAAATAAGAACTTAACATTATGATTTCGCCTGCAGCCTCTGCTCAACTGGGTTCAATGCCGATTTGTGCTCCCCAGATCACTCCCGTTGACGGGTGATTACTGATGGCACTGGTAGATAGAAAAATAGCTGAGAGAATGACGAAACGAAGAACGCGCACTGTGTGGTAGTGAGCTCGTTAGCCCCCCGGCAAGAGTAGTAGCGTGTTCGATCCCCACCGCAGACATTCGCGGTCTAAAGTTTTGCAAATATCGCAGCACCATTGTAGTTGTATTTCACATTATATTCTGCTGCGAAAAATTGTAGTAGGCCGTAAATTGAAAGTTGGCATTCAAACTTTTAAGTTTGAACAGACGCGTCTCATCACCTGCATCACAGGTGATAACTCTGATAGAGGATTCTATTAAATTGAGATCGACTGGAATGTGTAGATTTTTGCCACCAGTAAACAGGACTTCCTATTCAGTTTTAATGAGATTCTGATTGTTAAGAATGCACAAATCGTTTCTTTTTGCACTTCTTTTTTCTAAAGATGAGGCATATGTCTAGGATAGCGAAAGAATTAAACAAGGAAGCACTACGGCTGTGTCGCACTTTTTCGAACTTCGTTTGATTCACATTTTATTAAATTTGTGTTTAAAGACAACTTCAAAGACTATTTCTTTAGAGCAGTGTGGAGAAATAACGTCCTTAAGGTTTTCATGTTCTAACGATAGCTCGATTTATCGCAAAGTCATTTCCAGTTGGCAGAAGGTTCACACCGTTGTCAATGGGATCACAATTCTAAATCAGACTGATGATGGTAGCAACAGTAAAAAAAGCGGGGGTAAAATTGAATCTTAGACGTCCATGCCATACGTCTAAATTTTCAAGTTTTTTCGACATTCACCCGACTTCGTTTGTTGAATGCTTTTGTTCTTTCCAACAATTATGGAGCGCAGTGGCCATTCTAACGAATTGTAATACATTCATCGTCAGTGGTTCGATCACACTCAGCCTAACCAAGCTCTTCATCCCTCCTAGATCTGCAGTTGTTACCATGTTTAGCTGGGTGGATAAGAATACTGACTTAACGCATTCTTCGATTATCACGCTAACACGAGGTTGATAAAGGAGAAGGTTTATTCGGCTAAAGTTTCGACGTCGTCTTCTTCTGAGCCCGATGGATCCGAGCCGAATCTCGTAATGTAGATTTTCATAAAAAATGCACCGCGAAGTGAGGTTGTTCATTCGAGCGGTGCTTCATTTCACTGGGTTCGACTCTGTGCACCGACAATGTGCACCCACATCGCAAGGACGACCATCTATAGGCCATCGACTCGCATCAATCCGTTTCTGAAGAAGACAAAGTTGTCGAAACTTTAGCCGAATAAATGTTTCTATAAACCTCATGTTAGATTGATAATCGAGGATGTTAATTTCACTTGATACATTATTAGGCCCCGTAAGTCATTGTGCGTAGGCGAGGAATCCATTCAGACAACTCTACTGTGATACAAATGGAACAAAATGCGTGAAGCATTCTTGAGAGAGGAGATCAACATCGAGTGCTTTCCAGGTTTAATTTTCAATGCTGTTTGTAGACATAGCCATTATTTCAATATGTGGAATTTAGTCGATTTACTCGTTCACGTGTAGTCCTCTAATGTCCTCAAGTATTCTGGATTGGTGAACAGCTGCAAATTTACACCACATGAATATAACGTTTCGTATCATCGTCTACTACAGGAGGATACAATAATTTTGGACGTAGTTTTTTTGTCTGTTTCATCTCATACTGTATGTAATCAATCAGCAGGTGTTGATACCCATAGAAGCAGCACAACAGTTCGCTTCACTTTTAGTCCTGAAGATGTAGATGTTCTTACTGTGTTCACATTTGAAAGGACACCTGCTTCGCTATCAATTGCCAAGATATCAGTTTCCCAACGCACATTATGAAGTCGTCATATACTTTTCAGATATCGAAAGTCAAATGTTCACATTTCCACTTTTAAATTTACAGGATCTTGTGCAGCTTGCCGAATGTGTTCCTTGAAAAGAATTTCTTGAAATGTTCTTTAGGCATATTGTGACATGATTTCGCTCATAGAGCATAGCAGTACAAACTTTTTTAAACCAAATCGATTGGTTTACCACCTTATCGTGGCGTGACCGAGAGTTTTCATAGATGTCAAATTGCGTTTCGTGAAGTCAAGGGACTCTTTCTCTTCTGATAACGCTTTTTTATGTATCTGAAATATGGGAAGAGAGGTGTTGCATCACAATGTTGTAATACGTCTTTTTCGATAAGAAAAAAAGATAAAGGTCTCAGCGTTGATCGTTCCCTGAGGGATGCACCACTCATTCGACTTCATTAATTATCGTTAGAGGTAACTGAATGCATATCTGGCCTATACAATGACTCGTGGTGATCTGCCGATGTATCAAGCCAATGATTTATCGAGCTTATTAAGTTATTCAACCGACGAAGGCTGTAAGAAATGATAGAAAGCGAAGTAGCCGAAATGTTAGTTGACAAGGCCAAAAGGCATGTCAACAATTCATATCAACCCAAAGAACACTTTATAGGGACGGAATTCCCATTTTTCACTTGTGAATGTCAGTTGCATTCGATAAACGCAGGCCATGTTGGACGGTATTCTTCAGGACTGTATAGGAATACTGTGTCATCGCTTTACTGTTTGGGAAAATCAGACTGCTTTTACGTTATTGATAGATCGTTTGCTTTATCTTCTCGTCTTAACTTGGTCGAAGTTGTCACTACTTATCAAATTGCTATGCAAAGTAGGCGATTTTCCTTGGTGTTCTCATATCGCTGAGAAAGAGTTCACCATTTCCAACCAAAAGCACAACGATGAGTAAACTATGCGTGCCACTGTTTTCTCTCAATCAAGAACCAAAGAACGGAGAGTGTGGGTAAACAAAGCTGTATGTCTTAGTCCGCGCTTATTAGCATATCTCATAGGACTTTTCAGCAATGGTTAGTTCCCATGTGGGAAGTGGGATGGATCTTAAATCGGAGAGATATTTTTTGTTTTTTTTCAAGTTTGCCACAATTATCGAGACAGCAGTTGTCATGTCGCGGTAACGATTCGTCGTCGTTTGTTCTCGGGAACTCGTATGAAACGTTTGTATTCTCCGATCGAATTCATACCGTCACACCACTACAGCAATTACCAAATCATCTGTAGCTGTCGACTCCCACCAACATCGTTTACATACTCCTTAGACTGTATTCGCCTACCAGATTCTGAGTTACCAACACTGAAACCGACTTTTCGTTTGTATATTCATTGATTAGGATCCGGCTTATGCGTTCGGTCGATGAATCGCCGAATTCGCTACAGTCGGTTGTCGTTGTCAATTCGAGTCATCGAAGCAAGCTTTATTGCGATCCAAAAAAAGCTAACAACTTCCTGTATAGACATGCTTAGAAAACATTCTAGCATGGCTATCTCGAGTTCTCAGAATCAGGCACGATCAACATTAGGTTTCCTAAGGTAATGTGAAGCTGTAGCTGAAGCCTTACCAGCTCAACTCTCCGTAGATAAAAGTTGAAGACACCAAAAGCATTGGAAGAAGCGCTGCGGCACGCATGATATATGAAGTAGGGTCATCGATGTAAGTAAATACTCATCAATCAAGGAGAGGAGTCATGTTGTCAAACGAACGTGTTCCATTTTGACTTATGTTCGTTCGTCTTCTTATTTCACCGCATATTACTGTACTTTTTGTTTCTCCTTTTGCCGAAGAACATTTTTAAGATGACCCTAATGCACGTTGTTTCCATGAACTGTTCAGGAGGAGATAGCTCTTGGAGGTATTCAAACCAAATAACGTCTCACTCTGTTCTTGACGTCAAAGCGACAAAATTTCCACGGTTTCCATTCTACGAATAGCACAAATCCGCATGTTTGCCTTTTTACAGTCACAAACTTGGATTAATCAAATATGTTTTGTTAAGTAAGGAACATATAGCACTACATCTCATTCAGTGACGTAGAGCGAAGGAAATTCTATTATCATCGCCACTTCTTTCGAGATTCCTCGACTTTTTTTCGTTCATTCTAAAAAGTGTGCTTCTTTTCAGACTAGCTACTTCTGGTCGTCCTGCGTCTCCAGTCCTTTAGCTCTGGACTTAAAATCTTTGTATTAGACAGCTGTTCGGTTTCGCAGTTATAGCGATGTTAGAGGTAACCCGCAGTGAATACGTAATCGTTGGCTCGTCTCCGCACCCCGTGCGAACAAGGCTCTCCCATATTTCCGAGCTCGGCGAATTGGCATCAGAGTATTCTGGAAGGATAAAAAACACTGGATTCATGGATTGGTGGATTTCTGCAGATCATTGAATAGGCCGAATATGCCTTCATTCATCTTCAAATAGCATGGCGCAATACTAAGGAGTTGGTTAAATCCAAAATCTTTATCCCCTTATCGTTTATTGGTACTGACATTTCCTAAGAATTGATGAGACCTTTGCTTATCATGAAATTCCTGAACTTTTTCAACATGCTGATATCTGTTGCGGAGAACAGTTCTATCACCAAGTTCATTCCCGTTTTTATGGATCGACATGGTGTTTATACAGTGTTCATTCCACGATTGCTAACATTTCGGGGAATTCCGCCTTCTTCAGAATCGTTTCAGTCGTCCCCTTAGTAGGGAAAGTACTTCATCCGTGCTTTTTCTCCATTTCGTTTCCGATGTTGTGTTTGGTTTCTATCTTGTTTCCTGTCCACTTTAATCCTTCCAGTTTTCTTTTTTTCATCTATGCCAAATCCGGAATATTTCTAGGAGGAAATACGTACGTAGAAATCTGTTTTTACAAGAAAAGTTCACTAGAAGAACTCATTCGGACTTATTTTAAGTGCGTGAACCGATAGAGATCCTTTTTTTAAAACGAGTTTATTCAGCGTCCCTTCCGTTAGGGGATAACATGTTTCGAATGTGATGAATCGGATTTCATTCCGTTACCGTTTTTCTTCTTTGTGTACTCGTTTTCCATGTTATTGTTCGCCTTCTTTCTCTTTGACGAGTGAAATCAACGATGAACTCAGAGAACATTTCTTTCTAATCCACTAACAGGTACGTCCCATTCCGTGAAATGTCTTCCGAGGAGGACACGGCGCTATTCGATAAACGGGTGGAACCTGCCATTCAGCAACAGTTCACATCAAATTCATCACACGTTTCACACTCGATACTGACTCAGCCCAGTAAGTGTATGAAGTCGACAACTCGGAATGGTCTTTTATCCACAAGAGCGACTTTTTTCTTGCCTTCGGCGTTGATCAATAGTTCACTACGTTTCTTGATGAGCAAACACGAGATTAGTATTGCAGCATATATTCATACAGAATATCTGACGCTTCTGCCGTTTCGTCTTCTTCAAAGGCTGGAAGAGCCAAATTGGAACGCATTCAACTCAGCCAAACAATTTCTTAACTCCCAGCAGACAAAACATAACACATTGATTTCCATTTGCGTAATACACAGCTTCTGCAGTTTTAAACAAAAAATATTTAAAAGGAGCTGTTTATTATGCCAATCGAAATCAATGTGTTAAGTTTTGTCTGCTGAGCTTAAGAAAGTGTTTGGCTGAGTTGATTGCGTGCCAGTTTAACTTTTCCGGGCTCTGAAGAAGGCGAAACCGCAGAAGCATTAGCTATTCTGTGCTAACAAATGCTTTGATACCAACCTCATGTTTACTCATCAAGAAAGACAGTCAATTGTTATCTTACTCTTTTTGCTTTACGTTTCACTTTTTTTCATTCTGTTCACCAGTTTTCTCCTTTTTTCCAGGAACGAAAACCAACGAACTCCTCGTCGTGCTCAAATCGATATCATTAAAGGGATTTTTTCGACTTTGGGGCACATTTATTGGGCAGTTTCCGATTGCCTTCCTTATATCCGGTCTTATTCTCTGTTCATTATCTTGTGAGTTTACTTCTATTAATGCATTTTTTGTGGTTAGCTTCTGAATTCCAGTAAGGACTTCCCTCCCAACGATTTACCGCGTCATCGTGGCTAGGTGCTGCTACGTGTCGGGCTGCGATGCACAGCAGGGGGATTTATCCTCCGACAGGGTCTCCCAAGCTGAGAAGGAGTCCGGCATTTCCATCAGGAAACCTAGCTAAGAGTAAACCAATACCAGGATCCACCACCATCCTGGTATCAAACTAGTCTGCTGGCAAATCTCCCTCTGATCCACAAGGGCTGCGACTACCTGTGGTGGTGACGACCTGGGGCAGACTTTGGCTGGGCTGATCTCGGGGCTCCAGGGAACCACAATGGCTAATCCAGCAAAACTCCGAAAAAAGTGGGAGTTTTGCTGGGGCCCGCACAACCAGTGCGGACTGGCCATCAAGTATCTGACTGAGTAGGTAATAAAGAACTCCAGCGTTCTATATTGCTCTCGTTGCTGCTTGCTGTGTCATTACTTAATTCATGGCAGTACCACTGCTGAAAATAGTTGTTTAAGGCGGAATTATTAATCTACACTTACGGGATAACGTACGAGATGGTTATACTCCACGTACATCGCGTTCTCGGCAAGAGACCAATCTCTATAGAGAATTCCTTGGCTCAGAAGGTTTGTAATGACCTATTATTGTTTTTTTTGGTAGGCCATAGATAAAATTCGTTGATCGGTTCGTTTTTCATTCACATCTTGGTAAAACAGTCCTTGAAAAGATCACATTTTTGTTCTCTACAGGAGATCCTGCAATGACTACAGTACTGATGTTAGCCAAAGACAACGGATCGATGCATCGACTGAACTATCTACAAGTTGGTATTCTAATCTTTTAGTTAAAGGAAGAGAAAGAGCTCATCGTTGATCAATCACTTAGGAGGAATACGCCGTGCATTCAACTTCATCGTACATCTTTAGAAGTGATTGAATGCATATTTCACGTATAAACTGGCATACGATGGTATGTCGATGTATGAAGCCAGTTTCCTGTTTACCGCCGCATTGTGGCTGGGTGGTGTTCCTGGGTGTCGATCTGTGATGTACAGCGGGAGGATTCATCACGCGCCAGGGCTTCCCAAGCTGAGAGGGAGTCCGGCGTTTCCGTCAGGAAGCTTTCCTTAAGAGTCTAAGTCCGCTCGTCACCGGCCTGGTATCAAACTAGTAGTATGGTGGCAAATCTCTCTGATCCACAAAGGCGGCGACCACCTGTGGTGGTGACGACCTGAGGCGAGACTTTGGCTGGGCTGATCTCGGGACTCCAGGGAACCACAATGGCTAAATCAGCAAAACTCTGAAAAATGAAAAGTTCGCTGGGACCCGCACAACCAGTGAGGACATCCAAGTATCCATGTATAAAGCCAGTTTTCTTCCCTCCTTAACAAGTGCGGTACAAATTTGCCCACCGCGGATAGATGAGAGCTTTTGTTGGCACATGGACGGAGTCAAACCAGGAACTATATATGTATTGCTGTGCACCTCTGACCATTGTTCATCATTTTATTACGAACTAATATCCATTCAGTCATTGTTTTTTTCGATGCAAAAGAAGTTCAAAATTTGTCCTCCTCTTGGAAAGTCATTCGGCAATCATTAAGCTAGTCCAGTCATTTCTGAGAAAAAAAGTTTTTACCACATATTTAAGAAAAAGCGTTGAGATATGTAATGGCGAAACATGATTGCAGGAAGCCGTACAAACAATGGTGTATATCTCGAAAAATCTGTCCACTACCGTGTCCGATGGCAGTACTGTCGGCTACGGCAATTTTTGCGGCCATTACTGCGATTCGAACGTTGTCGTGGGGTACTTTCTACAAGCACTCTACCAGAAGACATTGGATCCTGGCTCTATGTCTCTGCAGCTATCATATCCGATAGCTGATCTGCGAGGCATAAAACTACATTTAGAGCGAAATTTCTTTGGCGTTCAAACTACAAACAGTTACAACATAACAAATATCGAGTATATTAAGGTGGGTTTCTTATTTAGAGCGGGCCATTGCCTCTAGCCACCTTGTTGGATGACACCTAGTTCTTTTTGCTAGCCCCGTGTTTGGGTAAATTCGGGTATCAAAGGAAATGAATTCCATGTGGAGGAATATTAAGTAACCCAATTGTCGTCTGATGTTGTACCAGGATGTCATCGTTATAGAATTTCTTCTATTACTGAAAATTGGTTTTTTTCACACAATTTTGCGAACTAGTGGTCTGAAATGAAGACTGTGCTTTCAGTAATTCCATTAGGATGACCACCCTTTTTAAAGAAGGCAGTCGAAATTATCGAGATGGAAATATGAAGCTTTTTAGCTTCTCAAGCATCGGAGTTTATCCTGATTCCCCCCTTTTCTTTTTCATAAAGTGGTCTGTCTGAACGTTCCCGCTTAAGGCGTGCTCCTTTGGTTTACAATACCGTTGAGTTTTCTAGAAGGTGATTCATCAAATTAATGTATTGCATTGATAGTAACGTAGAGGCAATTGATTGCATTTTTCTTTATTTTAGGTGATATCTATGTCATTCATGGCTGAGATGAAGACGGCGGCTGACACCGAACGACTTGGAGCATGGGAATTGGCGCTTTTCGACTACTGTTCCAAATATACTTCAACTCATTCAAATATGTTGGAAGTATTGGTGTGTAAGGAGAATTTAAGAGAAGAATTGAAGAGTTTAAGTAATGTGGGTCGATGAGTGAATGAATGGTGAATGGAACGACTCATTTGTGACTTTGATCATCGACCATTTGCGACTTTGGTCAGCTGTTCTTCCTCAGTTTAAGTAACGTCCACGAGTATGGCAAAAGGTTGACGGGAATAGATGAATCGCAAAACAATGGTTTTATTGTTATCTTAAAGGTTGTGAGAATCTGCCCTGATAGGTTTTTATTCCAGGTTATTGGTGCCGAAATCGTGGATACCGAAATGAACAAAGATGGCCAGCGAATGTCGCCGTACTTTGCCACAGGTATGAATTTCTAAGTTTTTCTAGATACATGTTCTTTTCATCATGTTTTCATATTGAAAAAATATTTCAAAAAAAGCAGTTTAGTAGAAAATGTTGGTAAATCAAAGTCGGAATATGTCAACACTCTTTTATAGGTTTTTCAATTATGTTCGCCTTTGTCTGTATTACGGTATGTTTATCGTCGCTGTATTTCGACCGTCTGCGCTGGAACACGGTAGTTTTTTTGCTATCCAATTTTTTATACCTTCTTTGTACAAAGGAGTTTACTATTGAATTATACTGAGTATCAGAGTTTCGTGGTCCGTGTGGCGCAGTGGTCGGAGGCGCTCTGCAATACTTACATGGGATCGATCCCAGCGCCTGTGGCTCACCAAGCCTTCCATCCCTCCGGGGGCGGGAAATCGGTGCCAGACTTATCTGGCGATAGCAGCGATAGCTCGGTACATCGGTAGGGCACCGCGAGTCATTGTAAAGGCCAGATATGCATTCAGTCACCTCCAACGATGTCTAATGAAGTCGAATGTGTGGTGCATCCCTCAGGGATTGATCAGCACCGACAGCTTTATCCTTTATCCTTTATTAGGATTTAGACGTTGATATCGAGAGCTATTGCTGTTGGAAAGGTTGTGGATTGTACATTTCTCTACTACATCTCTGTTCAGGTAGTTGTCGCGGTCAGTTGTGCCATTGTGCCAGTGTTGGCGATCACCACCACATTCGGCTTAAGTTCATCGGTCGGAAACCGAACTAACTCGCTTATGCTCATCATGCCATTTCTAATCATGGGAATTGGTTAGAATATTTTTCCTTAGTGATGTTATCACGGCTGATGGACATGAATTGCACTAAGCTTGTCGTAGTTAGCATATTAGTCAGTGTATCAAAATCATACCGAATGACCAACGCTGAACTCAGCACTTGTGAATTTTTCAGGAATAAGTAAATGTGGTTTGTGCTAAAGGTGAAAATTTTGCAATGTTACTTTTTGAAATACTTTTTGCTAAACCGCTTTAGTTCATGCGCTGCATTTTTTGGCCATGCATTTAATTTTGCCAGAGAGTGACTACTTATTATTGAATTCTGAAGAGAAATTTGTTATTATAGGTGTGAATGATTCGTTCCTTACCGTTCACGCTTGGCTTCGTCAACCACTACGTCTCTCGGCTGCTACTCGTTTGGGTAAAGTGCTTGAAGAGGTTGGACCTTCAATTACAACCACAACACTCACCAATGTGGTCACGTTTTTGATTGGGTGGCTTACACCAACAGAGGGTAACTAATTTATAAACATTATAACATTTCTGTATTTGCAGTTGTTGAGAAGTTTTCAAATAAATGACTCTGGCTTTCAACTCCCACGTCCGACTTTCTATTAACCTCGGCATTGATCAAGTAATTCTTCGTATTCTTGTTGAGCAAACACGAGGTGTTATTTTTATTCTTTATTCACGAACAAGCTGACGTTTCGGCGGATTTCGCCTTCCTCAGAGCCTGGAAAGGTCAAGTTTACTGCAATCTACACGGTCAAACGCCTCCATAACCAAACAGAGAAAATGTTGAACCAAAAATTTCAGTCACCTTGAACACAGAGTCTTTGCACACTCACCGCTTTCTATGAGGCTTCCATTGAGTATGTCGCGTGGAGACCAACCGCACAGAGTTCACATGGAAGCGTAATATGCCCCTCCCATCAAAATAACAGCCTTGTATACTGCCCAATATCACGCGTGATAATGAGGCATTCTTCCCTGCGGTTCATTTTTCGGATTTCTGGAATTAATGCAGAACGCCGCGAGAAAGGGACGAGCCAAGTAATAAAAACATCTTGGTTCATTACCTCTCCTCTCACCCCTATCACACGAAAAGGGCGCTGGTAAGAAACATGTTTCGAACAGCAACCAAACAATGTTCAAAACAATTCGAACAACAACAGTGTGCACGGGAAGAGAGCAGAGAGAAGAGTCCCGGAACTTGGCACGGCAAGTAGCCATTTCTAGTGGCAACGAAACTGTAGCTCGGGATAGGTGTAGGGAAAATCCTAGGCCCGCAAACGACAATTCTAGCGATAAGAAGGTCCCGTTTATCCTACCGTTCATCTCAAATGATGTAAGTGCAGCTATAAAACGCTGTTTAAGAAGGGCGGGTCCAGAGAATTCGGTAAACGTAGTTGAAATGCCACCGAGTACTCTTAGGCGCCAGCTTGTTTGTAACCGCCTATAAGACCGTCCATGCGACGCAAAATTGCATTTTGCCCTAGTGGTAGAGACGGTGATTGCATGAGCTGGGGTACAGTCTATCTGATCTCCCTGTAGAGCGTGCGGAGACGAATACATTGGCGAAACGGGCAGACCCCTCTGTGTCCGCATAAAAAGAACACGTAGTCGGTAAACGTAAACCAAATACTCCACTAGGTACGCATAGGACCCAGAGACATAACGCGGAGGACTTTGAAGTACAGGTCACGATCCTCGCACGGGAGTCGCGAACACAAGCGCGCAAAACTCTCGAGGCGTTCTGCATCAATTCCAGAAATCCGGAAATGAATCGCAGGGAAGAATGCCTCATTATCACGCGTGATATTGGGCAGTATATAAGCCTGTTATTTTGATAAGATGGGTACATTACTATTCCATGTGAACTCTGTGCGGTTGGTCTCCACGCGACATACTCAATGGAAGCCTCATAGAAAGCGGTGAGTGTGCAAAGCTGTGTTCAATGTGATTGAAATCTTGGTTCAGCGTTTTCTCTGTTTGGTTATGGAGGTGTTTGGTCGAATAGATTGCTGTCAACTTGACCTTTCCAGGCTCTGAGGAAGGCGAAATCCGCCGAAACGTCAGCTTGTTCGTGAATAAAGAATAAAAATACCACCTCGTGTTTGCTCAACAAGAATACTAAGGAAAAAAAACTCGTTAACATGTTAGGGATTTTGCAGAGATATCGATTTTCTGTTTTGGTAGCGCAATGGCACTTGGTTTTGCCTATATTTACACCGTCATCATCTTCTGCCCAATACTCTATTATTGCTCTCCTAAGGAAACGAAGGATGCTCACGAAGGATGTTTCAGACGGAAGGTGAACTAGTGGCACTTTTTAAACGACTAGTTATAATGTTGTGGAACTGTGATAAAATCTGAAAGCTTTGATGGAATTTATAGATGTTGTCCTTGTTCAGGGAAAGCGCTTCTTCCGAGGCGTTCTTCTTGGCTATAGCCGGGTGCTGTCGGATCATAAGATAGCAGTGTTGTTGTTTATTGGAACTTTGGTTTACTGGTATTTCGGTATTATGGGTACGATCAGTATTACGGCTAAATTGGACACTGAGAAAATACTTCCGAAGGACACACCTATCCATAGACCGAATCGCATTATCGAAAATATTGGTATGTATTGTCATTTGTCAGCTAAATTTGATGAAGTCCGTTGAATAGCGCAATAGTATGTACGCAATAGTATCTGTTGATTTCGCCACTTGTAAAAAATAAGTTTGTTCTAATCCAGAAAACACGTGGACGTCGTCTTTTTTTTTTTTTAGTGAGTTCGTATCAGTGAATTCGTGAGGAACATTTTTCTATGTTTCCCACAGTTTTTTTTTCACTACACGCAATATCTCATCCAATTTGCAGTTTGGGCCGAATACTATCCGGTAACGGTAATTGTGAATAACCCTGTAGACGTGCGTGATGTCGACCGATTGAATTACGTAAAAGCCTTTGTAAACGAATTCGAGCAGCTTCCAACCTGTCGAGGTAGACAAGTCTTGATTAATAGGACTGTTATCCTCCATTTCATAATAGATACATCCGTACTAATTTAGGCTCAAACTTCACAATATTTTGGTTACGAGACTATGTCGACTATTATTGGGGAGTTGGCGTTAACGACTTCGACTTCTATTTTGACGCAGATGAATATCCAGATGAAAAAGAATTTGGATATAAAAAGCTTGCTGGTTTTCTTGGAAATCCGCTTTATAAGCACCACAAGGCGTTTCTCAATATTGACTACAATCAAACGTAAGTGCTGTCAATACTACACTGTTTTTTTTTCACACGACACGTCTTTTTAAATCTACGGTACGGATCTCAGCACTTCTTGCACTCGATTCGTTCCCTCGCATCCATCATCCACGAAAGTCTTCCAACCTTTACATGTGGCTTTGGCTGGTGTTTAAGGATTTTCCTTTCCTCACGAATGTCGTTGAATTCTGGTAGAGTCAATTCTCTCTAGAGTCCTGAGACAGCTGAGCTAGAGCGTCTGCACTTGGATTGCAGAGGGTGGACTTTTCCCAGACACTGCATATTATGCTATAAATTTTATAAAAGTTAAGTTATAATTAAGCTCTACTGCTGTTTTCTAGAGTGGCAGTGCGGAAGTTTTCATTCGTAGTTGTTTATGAAAACAACACATCATGGGACGATCGAATTGATTTGATGCTCAAGTGGAGGGCGATTGTTGACCGGTATCATATTTTTAATACCACTCTTTTCTGTTCGTTGTTGTTTCTACATAGATCACCTCGTCTGTGTATCTATTGATTTCTTCTTTCTATCATTATTGCTCCACTTTGGGCTTTTGCAGTTACCCTAATCTGAACGCTAGTGTTTGGAACGTGAACTCGATGTTTGTTGATCAAATGCTGAGCCTAAAATCGCTGACATGGCAGGTAAGTATGGGTAAAGTCGGTCTTTTTAAAATAGTCTAAAAGGAAGCGTAGACCTTCATTGTAATTTCAGACCTGTTTGTGGACATTATTGTGCATGACCATTGTTTGTACAATTTTCATCCAGAATCCTGTGTCGGTACTCATCGCCACCATGGCGATTGCCTCTATCAGTCTTGGTGTCATGGGGTAAGTAAATTATTACTTGTTTAACTCATTTTTTTTGGAGTTATACAAACTAGCCCATTAAGTTGAAGGAAACTTATTTAGTTGCGCTCATTAACAAACTTGAATTCATAACAAATTCTTTACTCAATGGAACCATTTTTTGCTAACGGCTTAGTAAAAATGGCCGGAGTGTTAACAAGTGAATGCATATTATAAGAATACTTACTTGGGCCAGCCCGTCCTCATTAGTAATGCGGTCCCCAGCATATTCTTCACTTTTTCGGAGTTCTGCTGGTTTAGCCATTGTGTTTCCCTGGATTCCCAAGGTCAGCCAGGCGGAAGTCTGCCCAGGTCGCTAGCACCACAGGCAGTCACCGCCCTTGTGGGTCAGAGGGAGATTTGCCACTATGCGACTTTGATACTAGGACGGTGGTGGATCTTGGTATTGGCTTACTCTTAGCTGGGCTTTCTGATGGAAACGCCGAACTCCTCAGCTTGGGAGGCCCTGCCAGGGGATGAATCCCCCCGCTGCACATCGCAGCCCGACACCCAGGTACATCGCCCAGCCACAATGACACGGCAAACTGTTTGGAGGTATTATTAGAGTAGTAAATGTATTCTCCAAATTTAGGTCTTTCGTAATGTCCTCAACTTTGTATATCTTTTTCTTATAAATCCATGACAAACCAAAGTATAACTGACATCTTGGTATGTTAGACAATTGTTGTTGATGGTGTCTCAAACCAACCAGATATTTCAAATGACTGAAACGCTCTATTCATAGGTGCTGTAATACTTTATTCCCTTATTCAAGTAGTATTCTTAAGAGCCCACACAGAGTAGTGTGAGCAGTTATTAATGGGAATTTGAGACGCAATTTATTAATTTCTCACCTCACTCTTGTTGGTGATTCAGTGTAATAATAAATAACTTTACGTTCAATGTAAAAAAATTTGAAAGAAAACGGAATTCTGTTCCATATTGTGTTGTTCAGATATCTTTCATTTTGGCACCTCGACCTCGATCCGGTTTCCCTTTGTGCTGTGCTCATCAGTATTGGTATGGCAGTCGACTTTGTTGCACACACTACGTACCACTACCAGGTACTTTCCTGTAATAATTACTCGCAAGAGTTTTCACCTCATCTCCGTCCAAGAATTTAGCAGCGGTCATTCACATTTTTTTAAAACCTAAGTTCATTTGGTTGGAATATAAGTAGAGGTTATGGTTTACTACGGAAGCTAAATTCATCTGGTTGGGATATAAGTAGAGGTCATAGTTTACTACAGAAGCACTTTTCTACTGTAGAAACTTGAAGCTTTTTTTTATATGCGTTAATTAGGTTTTAAGTTACTATAATCAAAATTGTACGCTAGACGTCTGACATCTGTAGCGGTATTACGATATTGAAGTATTTATGCGACTTTGCGATTATACAATAGACACTAATCATCTCCGCCTATGTTGTCGGTCTGATAATGGTTTTTCATATGACCAAACATTTCTCGATTGCAGTTGTCCTATCGCGAGGTGATTCGTGATGGTCAGATCGTACGAATCGACCTGGACACACCGTACGCAAGACTACGGCATACAATCAGCAATATCGCGTGGCCAATGTCACAAGCAGGCATTTCTACAGTGATCTGCATACTGCCTATAGTCGTGTTGCAAGTAGGGAGAACTAGTTTGGACGTTCGAAAAGCTTTTACTTAACGTGTATTAAAATTGTTCAATCTACACGAGATTGATGAACAGACTTTATTCGACTAACGTTTCAACGTCTTCGAGGCGATGATCCGAGGTGATGGTTCACAGTTGTTCTTCTTCTCGATGTGGTCTTCGCAATCGCACCAAGATGGATCTCCTCGTCAGTGGAACACCGCACGAATCGATGATCACGAGAAGATCCGTCTCGGTGAGATCACAAAGACGCCACATCGAAAAGAAGAACAACTGTGGACTATCGACTCGGATCATCGGCTCTGGTGAAGATGAAAACATCGGAAAGTTAGCCAAATCAAGCCTATTTATCAACCTCGTTCAGGTTGAACAATTTAAATACACGTTGATTGTTTCACTACCGACGTTAAATAACGGTCGGTTTGAAAATTGTTTTACTTTTACTTAAGTTCAAAACACGTGTGGCTGTCACGGGAAAACCACAATTCTTAAGATAAGGGCGATAGCACATTGCAACGGAATACCATATGGTATGATCCGACCATGGCTTATAGTCTGACAGTGATTGATTTAAACAGACTAACAATAACTCTCTAATAGTAAAATAACCAAAATTTTTGTGACAGAGTGCTTGAATTTTACTTTATTATATTGTGACTCTTTCAGAACTATATTCCATTGGTTTTTGTGAAAACAATAACGTTGGTAGTAATTTGGGGCCTATGGCATGGTTTAGTACTGCTCCCAGCATTCCTTTCGCAGGTAGTTTTTTTTTGTTTTACTAGTACATAGTACACAATCCTAAGGGTTACGAAGGATTTGTTCCAGATCCCATTATACCTGCTCAATTTCAATTGCTATAGACTTCTAGTAAGCGGTCGTACTGACAGCACTCTTCAGGAGATGTCACTTCTAGCACCGGAAGCTTCAATACGAACATGAATTGTCCGATTTGATATTTTCATTGTTAGCTTCTCACCTATATGCTGTCCTCAGCATCACCATTAGCCTTTGCTGTGCAAGGCGTTAGTTTATAAAGTAACGCCACGTTACGGCTAGATTCTCCGTAACAGTTAGCATGTTGCTAAATGTATAGTCAGTTATCATCATCGAAATTACTACGATGCTTTTAATTGTGAGATGTTCTGCTGTCAGTATCGATAGCGAATGCGCCTCCGAGAATGGTGGATCAACACGCCTCATCGGAACTCGTACAATTTCGGTATGTCCCTTAAATTCAGGAGGCTTATGAACGTGTCCAACTTAGTTAATTCAAGGCATGGTATTAATTTATATATGATGTTTCTTGTTATCAAGTCTTGCCTGCAGTAAGCTGTACATTTCCCACGACCTTCAACAATCTCTTGCTGACGACATTTAAACACGTAGTGAAAAAGAGTTGTTTAACAAAGCTAAATTTTTCCCCTAATTAGATTCCATTCAGTTTTTTTTTCAAAATTGATATATCACGGGTCTAGCGGTGATTCAACTGTGGTTCGTAGTAATCCCCTATCCCTTGAGGGCTTTCATTATGAGATTTGTCGATTGTCATTTAGATACTGCACAGCATTATATACGGGTATTGTACATTCACGTGTTATACTATTTATAAATATTTCACTATACACTTGCTAAATACTAGTTACAGTAGTATTGCGAATGCACTTGACTTGCGCTCTGATTTGAAAGAAAGTCAGATCAGGAGGCCGATCATATATATATATATATATATATATATATATATATATATATATATATATATATATATATATATATATATATATATATATATATATATATATATATATATATATATATATATGTATAAAGGAAGAAAAAGAATAGAGCTGTCGGCGTTGATCAGTCCTTGAGGGATGCGCCATGCATTCGACTTCATTAAGCATCGTTGGAGATGACTGAATGCATATCCGGCTTTTGCAATGACTCGCGGTAATCAACCGACGTATCGAGCCAATGCTGCTATCCTGCCAGACAAGTCTGGTACCAATTTGCCGACCCCTGAGGGATGGAAGGCTTGGTGGGCCATGAGCGCTGGGATCGATTCCACGTGTGTGTCGCAGTGGCGGCTCCAAGCACTGCGCCACACATTGCTATACAACCTTTATTCAGCTGTTTTCACGTCTTCATCTTCTTCAGAGCCGATGAACCAAGTTGATGGTCCATAGTGGTTCGTCCTCGCGTTTTTTCTTCTGTTCTTACAATGTCAGTACCGCAAACGGCGCGCAGTAGGTTAAAAATCTCTACTTCATTCAATTGTATGATGTCATGCTTAGTTTCCCCAGCCTGAGTTACTACGTCCAAAAAACAGTCCAGCCCTAGAGTACGTATGCTACAAATATAAATCGCCGGAATATCAAAAAAATCATGGCAACCTTCTCATACTGATCCTGCCTAACGCTGAGAAAGTACAAATGAATACTTGGTATCAGCTACTGGATTTGAATCCATTGTATTCAACTGCATCTGAGTTCAGATAGGAGGCCACGTTTTGTCCACGGTTAACCGTCTAATATCGCCTTCTGGAGACGCACGTGCTTCGACTAACCGTCTGTAGACCACTTATAAAACATGGGTCCATGAGCTAACTCAACACTACAAAGAGATAGATTTTTAAATTTAAACAGTAAATATGAATATCCAGATAAGTTAGCAGGTTTTACGATGCCGATTCTTGAGAAATTATTCCTTGATGGAAGCCGAAAACTCATTAAAGGCACCATTTGTTTTTCAAGGTAAAAAATAGCAACAGGAATAAATGGCCTCCATTGTAATCACTTTTTTCCTGTAAATGAAAAAAACATCTGGAAGAAATTCGCTCCGACAAAATTTAATACTTCTTCATTCATATTGTGATCCAGAAAAAATATTGTACAGCAAATAAACCACTGAAGATAATTACTGGCAGATCAGTCAACGAGTAATCCACGAAACTGACACCATATTCTGAATAGAAGAGAGAAACGGTACATGTTTTTCTTTCTGCAAAATAAAATTTGAAGCAGAAGACGAAGACGACAACATAGAGGGCAGTTTCTAACTCGAGTTAGTCATTATTGTGACCTGATCTTTGCGCTGACGAGAAAAGAAAGAAAATACGGATATAATGAGTAGGATCGTACAGAAATAGATAATTGGAGATCCAAAACGAAAGATAGTTATCCTTAATTAGCTTGAGGTATTTCCAGTTTCACCTTCATTGAGATCATGCACTCGCATTGCAGCAGTCGCTTGTTCTCGTTTGGTCTGTGCAGCAATTCGCTGTGCGAACTCTCTACGTATCATCCGAGATTCATATTCAGCCCTTTCCATTCCAAGCTTGTACCTCAGCGATTCGAACTTCATTAGTAATTTGACTAATGGTGCCTTAATAAACGCAGTTTATGCAATAGTTCTGTTCTCGATAATTAAACACGTTGAATTTTAAACTTCTAACTTTTTTGAAGAATGTCCTTTTACATAACGGAAATTGTGTTGTTATGCTTCAACACAAACTTAACTCAATGGCTATAACGGGCGACAACACAATTTTACATAAGGGAAGTTCACTGGAGTAGAATAATAAAGATGCGCATTCATCTATCACCGATGTGAAATCTACAGTATGTTGTAAAACGATTCTATCTCAAGAATTTCACAATAAAAAAAAGTATAAAGCTCTCGGCGTTGATCAATCCCTAAAGGATGCGCCGTGCATTCGACTTCATCCAGCACCATTCGAGGTGATTGAATGCATATCTGGCCTTTACAATGACTCACGGTGGCCTTTCGATATATCGAGTCAGTGCTGCTATCCTCCTAAACATTTCTGGTACCAATTTGCAGACCCCGGAGGAATGGAAGGTTTGGTGAGCCTAGGGTGCGGGATCGATTCGATGTGTATTGCAGGACACCTCTAACCACTGCCTTCGATGGGCCCCCTTCTCACAATATTTGGACTAGAAACAATGCTAAATTTCCGTCCCAATATTAAGCTAATCTCACAAAAATTGTCGAAAAGCATTATTTAATGTTTACTTTGGATCAATTCCATGTTTTCTTGAGAAGAAAATTATCTTGCAAAGGTAAGAAATCTAAGACGTTCGAAACGTTTGCACTAACCTCTTCAGGTTTCCAGGAATGAAGATCAGCAATTACTTCGTAATCGTATGGCGCATCTTCTTCCGTAACACCTCCGAATATTTTGTATAATGCACGTAATTTCGTAAACAGTGCACGGAAATCCAGCATAGAACATGTTGCATAACCTCGACTACCATTCAGTAAATAATACCCGTCTTGACGTTTAAACTTGCTAGCATCAATAGCTTGTGCACGACGAACAATATCCCAATATTCACTTAATCTGGAAATATTTTTATGGCTGTAATAACATCCAAGAGAGCGAAAACACCATTACGAAACTGCTTCATGGAAGCGACATTTTTCCATAAGACAAATAATTCGAATCTCTAAATAAATGAAGTAAACATGCTACAGCTGCTCACTCACGGAGCGGGTAATGAGTTGTTGTCGAATTGTTCCTTGTATCGTTGGATCTAAATGATAACGCAGAAGCTCACAAACCATAGAAAATCAAAAATAAAGTGGAAGGCGAATATAAGTCTAATCACGTTGTTTCTACTTTTATTTACTGTCCATTATTTTTCCATTACAGGATATCACGTGAAAATTCAATCACAAAGATGCTGAGAAATGAGCAAAACTCGGGACTTAAGTCGTAACTCACTTCATGTTCTTCAAAGAAAATGAGTTCTTGATGAAGCAGAGCAGATTTCTAAGGACTCCTAGAATGTTCAATTCTCTCAAGCCTTCCATTGCATCTGTTCGAGTGATTAACTCCAAATTTCGTGCTCTCAGTGGACTGCTGGGCAACAGTTAATTTCGTTTGAGGGACTTTGGGATGTATGAATATGAATATCATGCAAATGCTGGATCCGAAAAGCAGAATACGGAACTTGGCCTCGTCTGCTTTCGTCATTACCTTCTCTTACTTCATCATAGTGATTGGAAGGTAGGCATATCAGATATGATCTATTTTCGAATACTACTACAACACTGACTCCCAAGGTAGACCTATACAGGAGCTGAATCCGTGTATGCAAGTGCCCTGTGACAGAAACGTTTACGACCACCCATGAATCTCCTCTTTTCCTTTGTCTGCTTATAGCATTATTCTCCACCTTGTGTAACTATGGAACCGAAGTAGTTAATGAGACTTTCTATCGCGGAATCATTCCATATACATTAGAAAAGCTGCTATTTTAAACAAACTGTCGAAGAAAGCTCAACTGCAATGTCGACGCTCTTGTCTATTCGTGGGAATGTTATTTTTAAAAACACTGTTGACCTTCTTGTCCTGAGCCCTCTCTTTTATTTCTCTCCATAGAATTATGAGTTTGTGCACCAATACGCTGTTATTTGAAGCTAATACGACTTCTCGTTAACGCAATTCGCGTCCGATGGATATTAGGCATTTTTTAAAATTTTTACCTCACATAGTCCGTCATCACATCTACTATGTGGATTCCAGCACTTCTTGGACTCGATTTTCCTAGCACTCATCGTCCACGATGGTTATCAAACATTTCGCGTGTTGTTTCGGACGCTGCTCGAGGATTTCGCCTTGTTTTTGAATGTCGTAGAGTGCTGGTTAAGTCAAATCTCCTTGAAACCTCGGAGAGAGGCCGGCTAAGGCACAGCATGTAGATTGTAAGAGAGCGTCGGGGAGTGGTCGAACCAGCGCATTTGCTTACTGATCGACGGCATTACCAGTCACTGCACTACCCCACCCCTAATAATTAGACATTGAGGAATTACAGTTAGGAATTGGAAACTCTGAATGCTGTCGATAATGCGTCTCTTGTTAGCTTATAATTAAGCAACCTTTTCAAATTTGTAGCATTTATGTGGCCTCGCTCCTTAAACACCACAATTCGTTATTCGCTGTCGCTAAACTACCTGCCACATCACGATGTCCAGCTGATTACTCTTTCGAAATGCATAATATAACAACATATCTATTCCAGCTGTCGCCACCCTGTCTAATTATTTTGCACACAAGTCCACGAAACTTCGAAATTACGTCTGATCTTAACAATATACATACGAGATCCTTATGAAGCCCTCTCCACGTTAGGAATCCGGTCATATCGAGTACCATGTAGAGTAGAACTTCTGCACAATCGGCCACACCCATAACACTTCCTGTAATTAATACTGGTATAAGAAAAATAGTGGTAACATAGTGCTAATGAAACACTATAGAGCTTACAAGGCGATATTTAACAACATTAACTGATCCGTAAACAACCCGTCTTCACGAAATCTCGTGTGGTATTCGGCAAAATTTCAAATTAATGCAAAACAAGATTTATGTTTATAGCATACACATATCCGGGACCATGCGGATTTGAATACGCATTCCAAAAAAACAACTATACCTCTAGGTCCTAAACAACGAAGCATTGCCTTAAATCGTTACGAATGAAGCTTCTTAATCGAAATTAAGGCTAGTATGATCTACAGAACTTTGACAACAAAATGTAAGTACCTATTACGCCGCGATAAAAAATACGATTTTCTGGAAATCATAAACGGTATCCTTCTTCTGTTAAGGGTCGTGCTTCGAACAGCGAAGCGGTTAAACGTGCAGGAATTCGCGGAATAGGACATAAATGGTGGGTCCCAATGTATCCGATGATGTTTGCGGGTGCCATATATGTTGAAGATTGAAAAAAAAACAAAATGGAAAACTTAATGCACATCTTTCAAAAGTGCAGCGAGAGGAAAAATCCCCTAAAAAGGAAGTCAACCAAAATTGTGATGAAGTTCATTCGATTTTTGGTGATATATGAAGACGTATTCGAGTATATGCTACTTTTCTTCTTATAAAACACAAAAATTACTAACTATTTCCCTTTCGGTGCCAACATAATGGTGCGTACTCTGCAGTACCAAGCCAGTAACTATGCGGTATGGAGTCGCCAGGCAGAGTTATGTCCTTTAGTTCTGTGCTTACTGTCACCTGACAATAATCACTTCAAACAAGCGATTAATGTTTGCTATTATTGCATGTATTAGTTTGTTCAATCAGTTAATCAGTAGTTCCCAAAAGTTCTCAACCACTTAGTGAACCGATTGTGACCTCCTATGCTAAAGGATCTATTTTTTTGTAACTGAAAATCTTTGAAAGTTACGAACAACTAACTGTTTGCAAAGTAACATTCACCTCAGATGCATTTTCGAGGAACAGCCGACGAGTTCTGACGTCTACACGAAAATATGACATCTCAATATTCCGGAACGTGTAGCCAGCTTCGTACGTGAACTCAATGATCTGAAAAATATAAGGAGTAGTCCCAAGACCGACTTTCTATTAACCTCGGCAACGCGCAAACACGAGGCTGATATTATGGCATTTATTAATACAGAATAGCTGACGTTTCTGCGTTTTCGCCTTCTTAAGAGCCTGCAAAGATCCAACTAACATGCAATCCATTCGGCCAAACACTCATAACCTTGGCAGGCAAAACTTTACATATAAATTCCCAATCGCGCAATAAACAGCTTCTTTTTAAAAGCCAGCCGTTTTCTTCCACGTAAGTCTTCCACTTTATTTGGTGGAGAGCAGCCGCATAGAGTGCTACATGGACGAGGAATTTGTCTAGTTTAGGTCAAACAATCAGCCTGAGGTATGGCGATATGTCAAGTGTGATCGCAAGACACTCCTCCATGCGGTTCAATTTTGGAATTTTGGATTTAAACCGAAACGCTCCAAGAGTTTTTGCGGATTGCTGATCAAGAAAGACAGTGAATAATGAATATTACTAGGTGAAATTCTGTTTAGAATAGAAGTGTCCATCTACAGTCAACAAATTGACCGAACCGATAACCACTGAAAGCGGAGTTATTTCAAAAGAAATCACTGGAGACAAAAACAGACTCACTTCGAGGATGTCTATCGCAAGACGACCAACTGTTCCTAAACTCCACGCCTTCTTTTCATCACTTCCTACTGGTGATTTATTATAGTTGACCCAAAGGTCATGGAGAGATGCTGACTCACTAAAAGATTCACTTGAAGAACTCGACGGTTAAAGAGGAAAAATCAGTCATGTACACAGCGACGCACTTCAGTCCGTTAGACGAATTAGATGTAAAGATACTATTACGTTTGTAGTCACCGTAAGGATAGAATTGAAACATTACCGCATTAGCACAACAGCGTAGAAAAATGAAGGCCAGTGGTCCGTCGCCGATATGAAGCGAGCATCGAAAACCGTGTTGAACATTGCAGAGCGGTTTCTTTCCGATTGCTTAACAATGTGAACAATCACATTCAACATTTCCTACCGTAAAAATTAAGAAAAAAAGCCTTTCCGATTTAAAAGCTACAAAGTAGTCGATAAAATGGTCCAAGCCAAGTGTTACTTCTATTGAATGGTCCCAACAGAACAACTCCACAATGGAACCAACCAATGACTAGTGAATTCACACAAAAAAATTGGAAATCTTCAAATGTTTTAAGCAAAGGCTTGTGCAAAGCAAAGATTTCATAACTTACGTATTTCGTCAACTCCAATCTCCTCCACTCCTAATTTTCATTGAAAACAACAAATAAGGATAAGATGTAACACTAAATGTTACCGTTTGTACAAAACACATCTCTTCTGGAAGTGTAGAAAAGGAAGTATCTGCGAGCTGCGCGTAAAGAATACCCTGAAGAAAGGTTGTGAATTTCAGAAGGAGTGATTATCGTCTATGAATGCTTCTCGGAAACCAACTTGTGTTGCCGCCTCACTGTGTTCCACAACAAAGTACGCTACAACTCCATTTCGATGTGATTGAATTTCATCCAAAATCTAAACAACACTATAATGCCTTGTACACAAAAAATAGAATTAGCCAATCTATTTGCAATGTAATAATGCAAGAACCATTGCTAAATTAAAGAACGAAGTAATACCATCCATCTGTTCAAGAAGATCTTTCCCACAATAAAGATCCTCCAGAAAATACTTAAGTCAATCACTGGGCATACGACACCGCATGTACTCGGAACGAAGACTTCGCTAGTGTCCTCGACGCAAATTACCTATGGAAAGTATAAGATATAGTATCTCAAAAAAGAACATTTATTGAAAGAACTCCCAAGAACACTTACAGGTAATGGAACATTTTCCATATTTTCGAGCGATGCCTGTTTGGCAACAAGTTTCTTCGCCTTGCGCATTTCCCTTCTCTGCTGTCGTAACATCTCCTTCATTTCCTTTCGCTTTAATTTTTCCATTTTCTTCCGCTCCTTCTCCTCCAACTTCTTCCTTCGTTTCGCATCCTGGTAAGCCTTCCTCAACTCTCGAATTTTTTCCTTCAGCGTTTCTCGTTCTACACGTTTTCGTTCCTGCTTAGCCAAAAATTCCAAGCTGTGAGTGTATCTAGCCTTCGACGACTTTCGTTTAACACCAGGAATGGAAGGCAAAGGACCTCGCAATACTTCCTCGTTTTGAATTCGTTCTAGAAAAAGCATAAATAGAGAGCAAATCAATTTTCAAAGCGAAAATTCTTTGAAAGAGGCAAAACATACATTTCCTCCAAAAGTCGAGCTGGGCTTACCTCTTTCTAGTATCGACATAAATCATAACTTTCTTAATTCTATTTTTCTTCGTTTTCTTTTCGTCAAGCCCGGATACTTAAATTTTGCCCAGCAACTGATACTGCATTGCTGAGTTTTCTTCCAGACTGTTCTGTCGACATCATGAGAACGCTTTTCCGGAGACCATGCAGTTCCTCTCCATTGGGGCTTTCTCGTTCTTCTAATTCAAAATTACCCATGAACTTTGCTACAGTATTACATCTCCAAACTTTGAAAACTACAAAGGCAAAACCACAATGAAAACTATAAAGAAAATATTATTATCACTATAAAATTGTCATTGTTATTACTATTATTATCGTTATTATTATTAAATCACAAAATTACAATGGTCATAATTAACGGCAGAAAGATGTCCTAGCAGACCTATACGAAACTTTTCTTCGCGGATAACCTCGCCTCAGTACAACCACAAGGATGCTAAGATATGAATACAACTTGGGACATCAATTGGGCGTCGAATCCACGACTACCTTTACAAATGGGTCACTTGCTATTCACCACAACAACCAAGGCTCTTGCTAGAACGTGAGCCTTCAGTGAGGGTAATCGCGGGTTTGAGATCACCTGACGGTTCGGGTTTTGCTCACATCTCAGCATCCTTTTTTAATTCTCCTTTAGCAAGGCGTTTCAAATGACACTTTGTCCCAACGCTATCTCCTTTCTTGCATAAACTGTATATCACTGAGGAGTTTTCAAAACCATCACCTTCAATTCTGTGCCGAATGAAAGATACAGTATTGTTGGAAGTACGTATCTACTTTTGCACCGATACTAAAGCATCATTAGTACAACTACAAGGTGATAATTTATGAAATAAAGAATTTATCTCATTAAAAGTGATTAAACAACTCGAATAGGAAAAAAGAAGGCAGAAGCATGACTTAAGAAAACTGCATCTTTTTAGCTTCTCAAATGCTATCGAAAGCATTCAGAAGATGGCCTAAGTTAGTACGAATTTTTCATAAACATTATACAAAATGAACTATGCTAACTTAATACGTATGAAATTATTCCTCCATTCCTATTGCCACAGGTCGTTCATGATATTATTATATCATTATTTTATAACACCCATCTTTCACATTTCCTGTGCGGATCCCAGCACTTCTCGCATCCGATTCTTTTCCTCGCATCCATTATCCACGAAGATCATCCATCTTTTACGTGTGGCTTCGGCTGCTGCTTAAGGATTTTCATTTCACCTTGAATGTCATAGAATGCTGGTCGTGTCGATTCTCCCTGGAGTCCTGAGATAGCCGGACTAAAGCGTTCCCATTGCAGAGAATGATTTTCTTCCGGACAAGTTCGTTAGCAAGTACCAGACCGCAGAGGGATGACCGGCTTAGTGAGACCGAGCGAGATTGAACTGGCACCGTGCTCGTAAAGACCGGCACCAGTATCACCATGCTGTCTGCCAAAAGCAGCGTATAATTTCCATTATCTGCTTTGTCAAAGTTGCCTTCTGAAACATAAATTCCATGCTTTAGACCTTTTTTTCGCAATGTCTTATAACACTGTTTCCATAAGTGTGGTCCTGTCTTTAGACAATCCAAGAATATGTGGGGCTATATTCTGAATCACGTGTCTTAAACAGTCCAGAAAGAATCATGAAGTGCAGTGGTAGATAATATGTGGTATATGAATCATCACTTTCTTGCGACTAACGAATGCGGGTAGTGAAGACCTGGAAATGCTCTATTAGAGCTATCGCAGGATTCTAGGTAAAACTAAGTGGACTAGAATTCAAGGACAATCATGAATGAGATAACGAATTAAGTGAAAGAACTACATGTACCCGTACAGTATGTGAAGTCAGATCATATGAAGAACTAAATACACAACAATTTTCAGACCGATCGTCATTTAACCTCGGTAGCAAAATAATCAACATGTATTTAAACTGTTGAATTTACATGAGGTTGATAAATAAATTTATTCCGCTAATGTTTCGTCGTCTTCGTCTTCATCGCAGCCGATGATCCAAGTCGATGGTCCACAGTTGTTGTTCGCCTTCTCGATGTGGAGTCTCGACTTGCGATGATCAACTTGGATCGGTACGACAAGGAAGACGCCACGTCGAGAACACGAACAAGTGTAGATCATCGGCTCGAATCGTCAGCTGTGATGAAGCCGTTCTCTATCAACCTCGTGTAAGCTCAACAATTTAAATACGTGTTAAACACAAATTCACATAGGTCAAAACAGCAGGCCATAACTCTTATGACTAGTGCCTAAGAAATCGAATTGTTTACGGAATACACCTTAACTAAGCACTGCTCAGCAAAAAAAAAGCTCATAAAACACGGTAAAATAAGCATTTCTTCCACGACTAGCTTGTTGAGTTCCTCAGCGGAATATATTAAAGATCATCACTGCCTCATTTTTTCGTTCAAACTGACAGATCAGCAACTCTTCCTATAGTGAGGAGAATCTTTCTTGCTTTAACGTGATCCACAAAGACGTCTATACAGAGTACACATGGTCAGAAGAGAGTTGAATTATCTAGAGATCCTTTTCAGCGCTTTTCTCATCCACGAATCGACAACTCTTCTAGTCATAACACTAGTTCATGTTTGTTTCACTTTTTCATGGACATTGCTTTGGATCTCGAAAACAAAATATTTTTCGAAGATCTGTACTTCAAATGCTCCATAAGTAGGTTTTCAGCAGACGGACTCCAACCTTCAAAAGGTGCTTATAAGAACGGTTGCCACGTTAAATGCACAAGTCTGGAAATAGTATCCAAAACCGTTTGGCATTAAAGGTATCCACACGTTTTTTTGTTGCCCAGGAAGGCCTTTTCAGCGAGTGAGATACCATTGCTTGGGCGCTCTTCGAGTTTTGTCGTAAAATATTATAAAGCAGACCACAGCACAATGTTTTTCCAAACATTTCTAACGAATATTATAACCGTATGTTTACGCAAGGGCGAGTGTGGCGCAGTGGTCGGAGGGGCCCTGGGACACACACGTGGGATCGATCCCCGCGCCCATGGCTCACCAAGCCTTCCATCCTTTCGGGGTCGACAAATTGGTACCAGACTTGTCTGGGAGAATAGCAGCACTGGCTCGATACATCGGTAGGCCACCGCGAGTTATTGTAAAGACCAGATATGCATTCAGATGCCAGATGTACCTCCAGTGATGCTTAGTGAAGTCGAACGCATGACGCATCCATCAGGGATTGATCAACGCCGACAACTTTATCTTTTGTCCTTTCATTTCTATGCAAGTCATTGGCAGGTTGTTTATAAAACTTCCACTTCCGATTGTTGCTTTGCTTTAGGAGCTCGTCCGCGACGACATTTGATCACGACACCATGACTTGCCATTTTATCTGAAATTAACTTAGTGGAACGACAAAAGAAGCAGTGATGGATGTCAAATCGTGCAAAACAACTAACACATTGGAGTAGACAATAAATGTTTTGATTATGTACTGGACACAGAGTTCAAATAGCCTTTAGTTGCTGATAATTCGACAGTCTGTGCAAGAGTGAGAAAGCCACCTACGATATACAGTGCTTTCCTATGTCGCCTTCATCATCTAATCCTATTTTTAAAAAATAGGCGTGTAGCGCAGTGATCGGAGACACCTTGCGATACAGATGGGATCGATTCCCGCACCCCAGGCCCATCAAGCCCTCCATCCCTCCGGGACCGGCCGACTGGTAGCAGACCTGTTTAGGACAGCAGTACTGAATCGACACATCAGTAGGTAGCCGCAAGTCATTGTGTAGGCCAGACATGCATTCATTCATCTCCAACGATGCCTAATGAAATCGAATGCATGGCGCATCCCTCGGGGATTGATCAACGCCGAGAGCTTTATTTTTATTTATTCTTTGTCGTGGGAAGAAATATCTAACAAATATAAGCAATTAACGACGAACTGTAGCCATCTTTTGCATTATAAGGCCCCCTATATAGCAAAATATTGTTTCGGAACCAATTAAAAAACATAATAAAGAGGTAACAATTACGATAACAACGGAAGGGGTTATCTCAGACCCCAGTGATTTCTATAGGAATGTAGTCGCTTCTTTGCCTTACCCTATTGGAACAAGGGCTGCCCAGCTGTCTCGACTATTGGGAGTCTACTGATAGGGATAAATTGGTCGCTTTGATCCCACTAGCCGAACGTAGTTCTTCGCTCAAAGTTGATTTCGTGTGTAACTAAATCTTGACGATTTCACCTGACCTACAAGGTACATTTCGTTTATGATAAGTAACGCTTAAATCCAGATATAAAAAAGATAAAACGGAATACGTAGGAAAAACCAGACACAAGAGGAAAACTTGCCTGAACATACTCGCAACCGTAGGGCACTCACTGGCGGTGACTTTCTTCTCAGGACCTCCAGCAGGTTCCAGCGGAGATCGAGACAGTCTGCTAACTAGAACACGCTCTTATTTACTTTTTTTCTATCCATCTATTCTACGTGACCGGTCACCAAGTCTACTGTGCGGATCCAAAGACTTCTCGTGTTCGATTGGTATCCTCGCATCAAACATCCACAATGGTCTCCGAACAATTCGCGTGTTGTTTCGGCCTCTACTCGAAGATTCTGTCCTTCTTAATGAATGTCGTAGAATGCCGATCGAGTCCATTCTCCTTGCAATCTTGTAGATACCCGGGCTAAGGTATTCCTCACGTGGATTGGTGGAAAACATTGGCATGGGTATCCAACAAGCGCCGTTGTTTCCTGACCGACGGCATCACTATCCACTGCGCCATCCCCGATCACGCTTTAACCTTTTAAATATTACAGATCTAGAGATTTCTCGTGTGGAAGAGACAGTGGACATGCCATCAACTAACACGACATTGACAACTGCTGATACTGGTACAAGCTGCATAGGTAACACTTGCAGTACATTGGTTATATCCATGAAACTTATGGAAACAGAACAAGGAAAAGAACATTTTTAGGACCACTAGTGTCAATTTCTTAAGGGATTATTTTCTATTACGCCCATTTTCCATTATTATGCCGCTATCATTCTCCTTTAGTAGCCCATTGATTACATTTTAGTACTGTAGTGCAGAACTACAGTCATATGAATCAGCCTACATCTTCATACTTTTTCTTTATCCTTTGTACCTTTTGCTACATTTTTCTGCGGGTTATTCATAGCTTTTTTTTGTGTGTCAGGTAATGAATCGTATTTGGCCTACTAACAATGCTCGTCGCAGGGACAACAGATTTTCGACATGAGGTGACCAGTACTACTACGGTACAGAGGATGTGGAGAGATATTCCGGAGTGTTTTCGTCTTCTTTCGGCATAAGCGAACATTCTGTCCAGGAATACTTACAGGGAAGTGAATAGCAACGACAGCTTAGCGTATAGTAGTAAGTTATTATTTTAGAGCTGTCATCGAAATATCGGTAGATTGCTATAGATAATAAACACTACTAAGGAAGTAGCAGTTATTTATTCCCATAACATTTGTACAAATAAGCAGTCAAGTACTTGAACTACCCTGACAGACAGACGAAACGAAGGACCCGCATGGTGTGATGGTGAACGTGTTAGCCCCGGAAAGGGGTAGTAGCAAGCTCGTTCTCCACCGCAGACGCATGCGGTCCGCACTTTTGCAAATATCTCAGTATCGCTATGTAGTCAAGTCATATGCAATGAGTGCAAGATTTACTATTACAATATGATATTTTACGCATTTGGACATTTGAACAGAAGGTTCGGATGCTCAGATCACCAGTTTTGGCGAGATATCGTGATGAAAGTCGTAGCACGATGATGGGTAGGATTTACTTACATTGAATGCATTGCTAGTTATACTTCAGTGTAATTACCACTAAACATCTAATTTCCGTCT
Source organism: Angiostrongylus vasorum (assembly GCA_018806985.1). Lineage (NCBI taxonomy): Eukaryota > Metazoa > Nematoda > Chromadorea > Rhabditida > Metastrongylidae > Angiostrongylus > Angiostrongylus vasorum. Next base: position 1,547,180 of record JADANN010000420.1, read on the forward strand.
TATCTGACAGCTTCATCTTTTTTCTTACCATAGCACTCCTCTAACTAGTCATTCATTATTTGTATGGTTATAGTCTAGTTCTAGAATCTGTACTCGTCTCTGATTGCAAGCACCTCCCAATATTCCCAAGAAACTTAGCTTAGAAACCAAAACACTTTAAGGTCACGCTATATCATTCAGAAGGTATGATGTGAAATAAATCTCCAACTATTCATTCCTGAGAGTAGTTCACGACTATTACATGTTCGCCAACTCCCTTCTATAACTATCCTACATGTTTTGCTCAATCTGTCTTCTTAAGTGTGAAATGTGACCACCGCTCAAAAACTGTGCATGAGCTCTTATCTCTTTATTAAAACCATTTATCATACCAGGTATCAAAATTGCGAATACCCTACTTATGTTCTGGAGAAGCATTTCTAACCAACAATACTTCAGGTAACAAAACCACGATCAGCAACTGATATACGGGATGACGTTGTGATGTGGAATCACTTATACATGTGGAACAGTGTCGTTCATATCAGTCACTAAAGTAAACAATAGCTGTTTAGTGATTCTAATGAGCTATCCTATTCTTTTCCGTGAACAAAGGAAGGAATCCGCTCTGCTTGTACTTATGGAAAGTAGGTATTATCGTTATGTTATAAAAACTTCAGTAATTTACAAACAGTGGTCTTCAAAAGATGATGTGTGAAAACATAACTCTAAATGGAAATCCACAATAAAAGCTAGGGGAGTGCTTATAGTTTACCAATCTTGTTAGTGTACATTTCAAGTCGTTCCCGTGTGCGACGAAACACGTTTCCGCTTTTGCCGTAATCTGAAAATGGCATGCTTTCAAACAAAGTGCCAACATTTTGCACTTCAAAGACCCTTCCATGTCCTCCCAGTTGTCCCCTATCCGTCAAAAAGCGCCACCTTTTTAAATTCGACTTGAAAAAAAAGCGAGGACTATTTATGCAAAAAGCTTCTGTGTTATGCTCATTACTAATGATTTGTTTATGTTACTATCTTATACACAACAAAGGAAAACATGATGATTAATGCAAACAATTCACTTCCCAATAATGGAAGTTAAGGTAATCACAGCTTTTTCCTGTAAGCTCGCAGGATCCGGTGGATACTACTTCTTGACATTCCCGTTTCGTTAGCCATTTGTCTCAGAGACTTTTCAGGATTCTCACAGAACTTAGCAACGATAGCCGCTGTATTTACACTGTCGGTTGATCTCTTTGGTCTTCCACAGCGAGGTCGGTCCATTATCGAGCCTGTTTCTTTGAACTTCGCTATTAGTCTGGTAACACTACTCTGCCTAATTGGTTCTCGATTTGGATGCAATCGATTAAACTCAGCCGCAGCCTCCTCATGACTTCGATTTGCAACGAGCTGCAGTAGATGCACTCTTTCCGACTCATTTAGATGCTTTCCTGACCTCCTGCAATAGTCGTTGATTGCTTGTCGGCACGCTGCCCATCTTGCAGCATCATCGAGATCATTCGCAGTTGGATGTAGAGTGCGAATTAACATTTTCAGCCACATGATCTTTAAAAGTAAATATTATTTAGTAAAGATGCTGAGATATTTGCAAAACTTCGACTCCGGGGCAGATCGAACCACGATTACCCTTTCCGAGGGCTCGCATATTACATCCTGCACCGCTGAGGCCCTTGCTCTGCGTTTCTATCAGTTAGTTTTCTACCTAACGCTGCCATCAACAATCAACCATGGTGCAGTGTGTAATATGCGAGCTTCCAGAGAGGGTAGCCGTGGTTCGATCTGGGCCGGTGTCCAAGTTTTGCGAATAACTCAGCATCGTTATGGTTGAATTGCACATCACACCTTGCCGTGGAAAATTTTAGTAGGCAGAAAATAAGAGGTCAATATTATTATTTAGGATTTTGTATGTGTATATATCCTACAATAAAATAGTAGAAGATGTTGTTGGGAAGCCTATACGTTGAGAAATAAGAAGTATGTACTACGCTGATCAGATAATTGTAGTCATTCTCCTACGACTGATGATGTCTCCATGGAAGAACGCACATGAACGTCATCAAATTACGATATAACCAATGAGCAATGGCTACGAATAACTTCTCTAGATGTTCAAATAAACTGGAGCAAACATAAGAAAAACTAAATAACAATAAGAAGAGTGAAATCACCAGAATCAAACCTTAGCCTTATCCTTGCGTGCATCGATTGGACTATCTTTGTCCGGGTCGCTTGCAAAAAGAATACGATCAACCTAAACGAGACTCGTAATTTCAAACAAACCAATCGAAGAACCACAGTATTTTCTAAATTGTAAGCAGACTATCTCAAGTTTTGAGCTAGCTAGAGACATGCATCCCAACGGTTTACCGCCTCGTCGTGGCTGAGGAGGCGTTTCTGGGTTTCAGGGTGCGAAGAATAGCGAGGGATTCATCCCCCAGAAGGCTTTCCCAAGCCGAGAAGAGGTCCGGCTTTTCCACCAGAAAACCCAGTTAAGAGTAAACCAATACCAGAATCGATCACCATCCCAATATTAAACTATTCGCATGGTAGCAAATTTCCCTTTGATCCACAAGGCTGCGACTGCTTGTGGTGGTGAAGATCTGGGGAAGATTTTGGCTAGGTTGACCGTGGACTCCAAGGAAACACAATAGTTAGACCAGCAAAACTCGGAGAAATGGAAGTTATGCTGGGGTACACACAAAAAGGGACGGGCCGTCCAATCCAAGTGTAAGTAGAAACACATGAAAATTAACCTTGGCGGAAAGCACGACTCTACGCTACAGAAGAAAGAACGCTTCCATGGATCATAGAACATTTTTAGATTTTGTTTAGCTGTCTTTATCCCAAAATGGCCTGTAATGTTGGTAAAAATAGACAAACTCTAAACGGATCCAAATTAAGCAGATATTGCAGACTATGTGGACTTTCCGCAGTCTAAATATTGATTTCAAATATGCGTAGAAAAAGATCCTATCCGTAAAAGATGGTCTGCTATGGCATCCGTCCTTCCACGTCGAAGAGAAAGAGCAGAGGCCCTTTCTTTAATCTTTTTCTTCTATCTTCACATTATCTTTATCTTCAGTCTTCTTTATCTCTACTGTCTAGCTTCATTGGCAGCTTAGTACGGAATTCCCTCAGCGTTTCATTCTGAATGTATGATAGTGGTAAGACGACTACATAGAATATATGATGCCTAAGAGCTATGGTGCATATCAGGAATATTCAAAGATGCAAACTTTCGTCTTTATTAGCAAAATCTCATTCAATTTTTCACTAATGAATCTATCCATCCCCAATCATATTTCCTAATTCTGACATAGAAACCAGACCCTTTACTTGCTTCTCACTACTGAACCTAACCAGTACTACTTGAACATGATTGATCTGCACCAGAAATGAATGATTTGTACCTTTCTTGCGAAAGATGTAATAGACTTTGCTTCTCGCTGGATTGTATCGACGTCTACCTCACTAAGGTGCGGATAGGGATATTGCAATTCTGAAACTTCAGTTTTAAACTCACTAACCTAGTAAACAAATACAATTATCAAAAAAAGAATCCATGCAACAGATTCAAGTAACAAACTAATTATTCGCTCACAAATACTTATTTGTTGTAATCTAAACGGTCAGCACAACTACTGGAACAGTTACTTACTTGGATACTTGGATGGCCCGTCCTCACTGGTTGTGCGGGCTCCAGCATAATCTCCATTTTTTCGGAGTTCTGCTGGTTTAGCTATTGTGGTTCCCTTGAGTCTTGAGGTCAGCCAGGCGAAAGTTTGTCCCAGGTCGTCACCACTACAGGCAATCACCGCCCTCGTGGATCAGAAGGAAATTTGCCACCATGCGACTAGTTTGGTACCGGGACGGTGACGGAGGAAACGCCAGACTCCTTCTCAGCTTGGGAGACCTTGCCAAGGAGATGAATCCACCACTGTACACCGCAGGCCGACACCCAGGAACACCTCCCAGCTACGATTAGGCGTAAACCGTCAGGAGGAATTACTGGAATACTTGAACTATCTTGCAATGATAGTTTACATGTAAGTATATCTAGATTATCCATACATACAGCTTCATTATCTCGGTGAACATAAAAAGTAACACAATGCAAAAGATTAGTTAAGGAATACGATTAACCTGACTCTAACGCATAGAAGACGTAACTCACTTGAATTTTGTTCATTAGGTGACGAACCGAAAAACATGTTGACGCCCAGATCGTTATTGCCAATCTGAGTTGGTGTCAGCGAACTTCCATTGTTCGTGCTCAAAGGTATTGAATGATGGATACCAGCATCTCTTCGAATGGATTCCTCGATGGCACTCACGCGACTTGCCATTTCTTCAAGTTGATTGTCAAGCCGATTGAATCTAGCACCACACTCGCTTCGAAGCTTCTTCATCGTTCTTAATAACTCCATGAAGAAGAAATGCGGCACTTCAACATTAGGACCTGTAAAGTGATGAATCTTTAGCAATGAGATGCCTGAAAGAAATTCGAGGTATTCACCGGTATGTCTTCGGTCGAATGCCTACATACATAAACCATAAACTAGTAATTATTTCTCTCGTCTACTGGTCTCATCATCTATGCATAATGATTTTTTACATTAATACCTTCGTTATAGTTGTTGTTGTCCGGTTCGGATGAAGTTGAGGGTGCCACGTCGTCATGGTTCGTCACGATACCAGCAACAACTACGTCTGATATCTTAAGCGCTCCTTCACCATTTTCACAGGTTTCGACGCCTGGTTCGTGCTTCATCTCACTGGTCCCTAACAGCGACTCGTCTATCGTAGGACCGCACCCACTCCGAGCTTCATCACCAGAAGCTTTCTGACTTTCGGCAGGATCTGCTGATCCACAATATCTTGACAATCTTTGGCAGTACTGGTCACATTGTGAGCGATTTTTTCCAATGAATATGACGGTAACCTCTTTCTCGATGCCTGTTATGAGTGCCTTAACACGGGATCCACATGAGACATTTCCGCTCAGAACTTCTTCTTCACTCACTACGGAATATTCACGATTAGACGTACATACGATCAGCCACATTAAAACTGAAATAACTTAATTAATTATGGAATACAATATCGATACGGCATTAGCCTACAATAATGCCCGGAGATCACTGCATAGCAAAAGTTTCGAGAACATGAATTGAATGTTTCCATCAATTCATCATAATTGATCCATCAATTTACAGCAGTCCATAACAAATAACTTCTCTAGAGTATGAAAATCAAGGTACCGTAGATCTGAAATGTGTTTAACTACATCAAAAGTACAACCACAATGATGCTGAGATATTTGAAAAACTCAGGACCGCAGGTGTCTGCGGTAAGGAACGAACGCGCTATAACCCCTTACGGGGGACTAACGCGTTCACTACCACACCATGCACATTCTTCGTTTCGCTTCTCTCAGCAAAGTTTACATTAAAAGTCCTAAAAAGGAAAACTAAAAATATCCACCCACGTACTTTACTTATCACTAAGGAAAGCACATAATTTAGCGATTCTGATACCTGGGAAATATCAAACTATGTCACTTCCTGGAATTGCTACAAAGGATTGTCAAACAATGCCCGTGTATTCGATAACGTCGATATATTATGGGCTAACGAAAGCAACTGGGAAATAGACATATGTAAACGATATAACGAAAGGGTTAAATAACCTAACGTTCCCAAATAAAAGCGAGTAGTACTAGGGGCATGAACTTACCCATGCGCGATTTTCGAGACAGTGCAGAAATCGTCACTCACATGTGAGACCTTACTGTTGGAAGAAGACTGCAAGTTACATGATTTTGCTTATTTCTCTTCATGAGATACTCATTATCAAATTAAGTGGACCAACATGGATGGTAAAATTAGAACAGTGAAATAGTGGAAAGTGAATAATTTCACGCACGGTGTTCAATACACGGTGCATGTTCCAAACTAGTTTGCTAATCGGATCTCCAGGAGAATAAAAATTCGAGCTCATACTTCATTCCTACTTCAGTCCTTGGGTCTAGGACTAATATGTTTGGTACGTCAAAGTGTTAGAGTTTTACAGTCACGACAAGATGCATTTGAATTCGAACCTTGTCATCATTATAGAACTGGTTTCAACGGGTTCGCTAAGCTGACAACCCCATACGAATACTGCGTGCTAAACATTACCCGCATAACAAGAAAGAAATGAACGGCTAGCGCTCGTTGGCTTGGTAATCTGAAATCGATGAACTGGCGCACCGTAGACGCCCTTCAAAGGACGCATATCGACACCGACGACGATTTAACGATGAGAAACGTTCCCTATCAATATTAACAAGGATTGACACAATACGATATCGAAAACTAGTCGAAACTAAAAGAAAAGTTCTGTGTAATGTGTATGGTATGATAGCAATAGGACGCGTGTGACGCAATGACTTGAAAAATCGTGCGATGCGCACTCGATCGTTGGTTCGATCCCACGCTCCCGGCTCCTCCCGAGCTCACCACCCCGGGGTCGGCAAATAGGCACCAAACTTGTTTAGTGGGGTAACTTTTCTGAACGGACCGATAATATTCACCCCTAACGATGTTTGATGAAAACGAATGCATGGCACACACTTCAAGGATTGATTAACGCCGAAAACTACGTCCTTTATCCTTTTAGAAATAGTTGGCTGTAGATAGCAGCTTGACACCTAAGCACTTGTAGCTATGCTGAAAGGATTCCAAAGCTCTCGAAGATATACAAAGTGGTCAGTATTATGATTTCGAAAATTCTGAACTTTTTCTATCAAGTGAACTATTTATTGCTGAAAGTGAAAATTTCAGTGAGAAGATTTGATTCGGTTAGTCAGCGAGGAAACATAATGCTCACCTACGATGGTAACATATTACAGGTTCGCTAAATAATAAATGCACCTATCATCTCTTACAACATTGAGGAACGTTATCTTATCTACAATGAAACAACGCCTCTATTATTGAGGTACTGCTTACCTTCATTACCAGAATCCGAACGGCTTGGCATGGTAATAAAGACTATGAATATTAGGTCTAATTGTGATGCCCTATTCACTCCTTATCGCTAGACAAGCTCTACTGGTTAATGCTAATCCCAGGGTTATCAGTTGCGAAAACAATCGTCTGGTATTCTGAACTGCTATCTGAATAGAAATGTAGCGCTACATTTATGGTCGCCACGCATTTGAAGTTACCGTTACCAAAGTCAAAAGCAACTGAAAACCTTTAACACTCGAATATTGTTGAAAGAAATGAATCCATATCAACTATCTCAACCGAAGATATGAAAATGATAACTCGCGTTAATCTCAGAGCACACCACCGTCATGTTTACGAAGATTTCGCGCTCTAGTGCTAAATCAGTGAACGACTACGTTATCCTACCCCAGGATAGACGTTTGATATTCTTCTACTGCAAATTCCATTCATAGTCTGATTAGGAGTGGTTTAACCATGGGCTTTCTTTGGAGTTTGTCAAAGTTTTCCATTAAAGTTGCTCTCGTTGCGGGCGCGGTGAAGCTGTCTATCGACAGTGGTGTTTGGTCATTGGACAATGAAAATGTTGGTTTACATTCTCCGTATACTAGATTTCCTATCGGATATTTTTTTCTATAAGGAGTGCGTGTAGCGCAGTGGTCTGAGGCGCCCGGCAATAGAGATGGGATTGATTCCCCGCACCAAGCCGCCTTTCTCACCTGGGTCGGCAAATTAGTACCGGACTTGTCTGGGAGGATAGCAGCACTGACTCGATACATCGTTTGGCCATCGCGACTCATTTTAAAGGCTAGATATACATTCTGTCACT